>JALMQS010000152.1:3180620-3393877 GCA_024734495.1 Forficula auricularia | reverse complement strand
GACCTAGAATCTCTCTTTCAGCCATCTAAAATAAAAAATTGCTAAAAACAACTTTATGTTTGATTTTGAAAGCTATTTATTAACGTACAAAAAAAGTGAAATACCATCAAAAATAATTCTTAAAAAGGGATAAGTAAGAGTATTAAAATAGTTACCAGAAAAAAAAGTGAAATCTAATGTTCTATCACTAATAATAGACTTATATTGTTTTATGGTATCAATCTAGAAACAAAAAAATTCTACTACGTCTCAGTTATTTTTATCTTTATTTCAACCAATGTTGTTCTAGCCAATTGAGTACTTGAAAAAGTCTCGAGAGAGACGAAACGTTGTACAAAAATTGAAGAAGAACTTCAATAAAAAAACTTTGTCCAATAAACTGAATTTTTAATCTACTAATAATAGAGTCGAGAAAAAAGTACTATTAATTAAAATTTATATTTTCCATTTTATACGTCAATCTAGATTTAATGATTCTGCATTTTTAAATTCAAGTCCGAACTAGGAATTATGCACACAGAGTGGTTGATACATTGCAATATACCCAAAGGGTATAGCCTTATATAATTAATAAAATAGCAACAGGTCGGTTGAAGAGGGTAGAATGATCAAATTTTTTTTTTTATTCATTTTAAATTAAATCTTCACTTTGATCATATATGAATTTATTACTTTGATAAATTCAACATTAAAAATTATTTAATATAAATGATTATTCTATATATAATTATTTATCAATTTTTCATATTAAAAATACATTCAAATATAAATTTGAACAGAACAGGGGATTAATGTGATATATATATATATATATAATGAATCTACAGAAAATTGATTAATAATCTTTTTAATTTCAGTCTAAAAAAATAAATAATAATTTATTATTTTTCCTTCAAATAAATCATGAGGTTGAAAAGTCAGAAACAGAAGGAGAAACCAATTATTTTGAGAAATTGTCATACGCCGGAAGAAGTGACACAAGAAAAACACACATAAATATGATGAACATTGAATACGAGTACATTCTTATCCATATTATTCTATATATTCTATCTTTATATTCCATGCTATCTATTATATCCATTACATTCTATCTATATATTCTATATATATTCTATCCATTCCATTCTATTATATCAATCTATCTATATATCTATTCAATGTTCCATTCATTCATTTTTATTTGATTCTATTCTATCTATTCTTTCTTTCAATCATTCTTAATATTCCGTGATTTCCTCACGTGCCTTCATCGATAACATTTTAATTGTGCTCTAAAATCCATTTTGACCATAATTTGTTCATTCTTCTTCTTCTTCGAGTGCCATACCCGAAACGGGTGTCGGCTCCTCTCCACATATACCTGTGCTGAGTGTGTTTAGTTGTTTTACACAGATATACGGGACCTACTTTTTAACGCCGGTTCCGAACGGCTAATTTGGAGAGGTTTATCAGGCAATTATACTCTTGGTAGATTGCCATTACTTTCCAAGAGGAGGCGACTGCAAATATCTATCTGCCGAGACTCGGTCTCGAACCAGCGATCTTCGAGTCAGCGAGCCAGCACTCTACCCACTGACCCACAGTCGCCTCAGTGTTCATTCAGTCACGCCTATATTCAAAGGTTCCTGCAAGTTCGCTTTATCGAGGAATTTATATAGGAGGTTCTTACTGGAACAATAAGGTCATTTTATTAATATAAATAGAGCACAAAACCTAAATCGGTGAATTGAGATGCTAACCCTTACTGAGGGATACTGAAGGGATCGAAAACAGTCTTCTTGAAGGAAGAAATTGCTGCAAAGGGAGGATCTTTGAGAAATATTATCCATCCGGCGGATCCATAGAATGTAAATTATCTTAAAATACAATTTCTCTAATTTTCACTCTTTTCAATTGTTATCTGTTAAATTCAATTAAATGATTCAATAAATTCACTTTGTTAAATTTTAAACAATTCTACTAAAAATCATTATTAGTATTGAGAACCTTAAATCCATCCTTTTTATTTTTTTATTTGGATTTTTTTATAAATATTATTATTTTTTTTTTTTTGTAAATTCATTTTATACATATAGCTTCAGTAAAGTAGATTAGATTAAAATCGGTAAATTTCAGGTATAAGCATTGAGAGAGAGAGAGATCCCACGAGTAACAGCCACCACTCAAGACTAAATATTAAATAATATAACTGCTAAAAGAGTAACCCGCTCCACCTATTACCTAAGTCTCATTTTCATAACTAATTTTCACCCTTCACCCCATCCAGACTCGCTAGATGTTAACATTATTGGATAAAAAATACTTGGTAGGTTGCACATTCTTAATCTGAAACCTACCAAGTATTTGTTATCCAATAATTTAAAACATGTTTCACCAAGTACCAACAACAAATTCCTTAAAAACTACATATGTTAACAGTTTATTCAAGTCCTACAACATTCCTCCTGATCCTAGTTTTTTCATTTTATTCTAATAATTTAAGTGTAATGAATGCAAGAATAATAGCGATAATTAATTTGAAACGTTTCATTTAGATTAATTTTGAAAAATTATTTAAGTTTTTTAATAACAATAAGTGAAATCGATTATTAATTAAAGACAAGAAAGGTCAAGAAGTTTTTAACGGTTCGAGAATTTACTACTATAGTTATTTTTTACTTTTATTAGAAATGGATTATTGTGGGGCAATTCAAGGTGTTTATCGGGTCACAAGATGGCTTGGTCTTACTCGAATTATAATCCAAGGCAAACCTTTTAATCGTACATTCGATGTTGGCTATAAATGTTTTATAGCTAAATTTTGTTTAAGTGTGGCTTTATTAATTTTTACTTTACTTGATATGTATTACCTTTACAGTAATACGACAAAGTTTAAGTTAATCATCAAAGCTGTATCGCAAGTAAGAAGAAAAATACTAATTTTGAAAATTTTTCTTTTTAACATTTCTCATCCAATTCTAATAATTTAAAGCAGTGGATCTAGGATTTTCATTATTTCTGCTTAAATATATCTCATAAACTCACCCCACGCTCATAAATATACTATGTACTAGCTTTTCCCAAACTTTTTTGACCGCTTCCTGGTATGAGGTTTTAAAAATTTTCGCGATCTCCTTATGAAAAAACCCCCATTAATTTACAAAACAAATTTTATTTTTTAATAAAAATCAAGTTATTTGTTTGTTTATGGTATTTCATACACAAAAATTGCAAAATAATTAAATAAGAAAAATATAAGTAACTAGCTTCGGCGGCCCTCTTGCTAGCCAGGGGCACGCCCCCTGGACCCCAACCCACGAACCCCCCCTCACAGCCACTCCTCCCCAAAACCCACCCAGCACCCTCACCCCACGCACCATGCAGCCGTTCCCAACATCGGCCCCCACACCACCCACATCGGACCCCCACCCCAGATCCACCCCACTACGCCTCTGGGCCCTCATCTGAACCACCCAACTCCACCAACCCTGCACTACCACCCCGAACCCCACCGACCTCACACCCCACCACGTGCCCTCCACCCTAGCGCACCACCCCCCTTTTTGGGTGGTTTTTGGGGGGAATTTTTTAAACAAAAGTTGTCAGAAATCACATACCTTACAACTTTGCTCATGATAAAATTTGCCGTAGAATTAATAGTTTAGGAGTTATTTGATAATTTTCATTTGTGCGCCCCTCCAAACCCCCTTCTGGGGTTAAAAAATCAAAACGTTATATAGTTAAAAACGTAAGTTAGAAGACATCTGATGTAAATATGAAATTTCATAAAAATCACTTAAGCCGTTTTTACGTGAATCGTGAGCAACTTTTTGGAAACGACGAAAACATACATACAGACATACAGACAGACATACAGTCAGACCGCAAGGAATTTTGTTGAGGGTGTTTTCGTTCATAACTTTGCTTGAAACGTGTGCAACCAAAATTTGGCGCGATTTGGAGCAATGTACAGACTAAACCTTAATTATATATATATAGATTAAAAAATTAATGCCTACGCCATCCTGACATAGAAAGAATCTGATCCCCGTCAAACTTGTGTAGAAATTTCCACATAACGCAGTGTTTCAATATCTACCACAAGAAACCAACTTTACTTTTCTTTTACTTTGGACAGCCTTTCCATCAATTCAGTATTAAATTCTACCACTCCAACTTCAATGTCTCTAATTAAATATTTTTCTTTTAATTAATATTTAATTTATTGAACCAGTTATCTAATTAATTAAATTCCCTAATTTTATTAAATAATAATATTTGTAATGAACTATCAGTGGGATTTAAAATTAAAAATCCAATTAATTATTAAAAGGAAATTGAGAAAAATGTAATTATAAATTTTTTCCAAGAGCCTAGATTTTCATATTTTGAGCCTGCCTATTGCATGTACGTTAATGATACTATGTCAGAAACCTTTCCGCAAGTGCCAACAACAACTGTAGAAAATTGAAAGTTTTTGTGCCGAGAGTAGCAGAATTTTTATATATTGAAGGAGACAATAAAAGAGTGTCTCTTCTGCTGGAATAATAAATTTTATTTATTTATAACGAGATCATAGTTTCGAGGGCTTTGCCCTCTTCATCAGTCTATTACAATTGATTCACAGGTATTAATTGTAATAGACTGATGAAGAGGGCAAAGCCCTCGAAACTATAGTCTCGTTATAAATAAATAAAATTTATAATTCCAGCAGAAGACACACTCTTTTATTGTCTCCTTCAAAACAACTGTAGAAAGTTTCAACTGAATCGGTTGAACGATGAGCCAACCCATAAAAGTCGAACAGACACAAACATTAATTTTTAAATATGTAAAATATGTTTTATAACCCTCAGATAATTTTTCTTTACATAATCAGGAATTCTTCTCGATTTCTGGTAAACAGTCTAGTTAAGAAGTTAGCGGAAAAATTTCATTGAATTTGTATCAGAAAAGACCTTAAATGTGTAGATCTGTATATAAACATGCCAAACACAGAATCAATAGTTATTAGAAAAATACCTGAGCATTACCAGAAATCGAATGTGAGACTCCTGTTCCGTATCCAATTGCTAGACTAGGTAAAGAAAAATGTATTTGTAACCTTTAAAACGAATTGTTCAGTTATAAATTTGTTATAAAAATAGTAAATTGCACATAAATAAAGCTAGTTTCTATTGAATAGGTATAAATCAAGTAAATTTTTGTTTTTAGTTTATGGAAGAGTTGTTAATTTTTGGAATTTTATTTGAAAATTTTTTAAATCACGAGATCGAGTTAGAATGTATTTCTGCACTTTCTAATCTTGCATCTCACCATCTCACACCTAGCTATAAGCGTTGTCGAAAAATCTTCTGGTTATATATTGGAGCAAATGTTATAATTGTACTCTGGGCAGGATTTTTAAGATTTACCTCTCGAAAATTATCGTTTAAGGTAAGTTTAAATTTCAATCACTTTTTTGTGTTATAGGAATATTTCCTAATATCGCTTTTTTTCTTCTCTAGAGACAAGGATTGATAGGAATTGTTTATGATATAAATCAAATACTTATCGCATTTTCATGTGCTAAATTTTTTATTCAAATTATACCACTTGGTTATTTATTTAAAAAACTTAATGAAGATTTAGAGAGAAGTCGAATTTGTCATGATATCATTAAACCAGTAAGTAAAAATTAAATTCAAATATTAAAACGTCGTTGAGTTTTATAATTCTGAATAATTTATATAGAGAAAGTATTAATAGTTAATCATAGGCTTTCTTTCTCAAACTGGGGGTCTCGACACCCTAGGGGCCATACTGTTACATGTATTAAATTATTATTTATTTATTGAAGCAGTTGCATTTGAAGAACACGGAAATAGAGATTTATTTAGAATATGAATAAACGATGATACACATTATGAAAATTAAAAAGAGATATTGGGTCACGTGTTTGTGTGTACTAGGCTATTTGAAAAGTTTGTGGAGCGAGCCTTAGATGTTATGAAGATATAAACATTGCATCTCTTATCTTTTACAGTTAGATGCTGCTTTTCAGCATGATTATCTATGCACCATTGGAAGAAAAATCAACGAATCATATAATTTACAACTGGTTATTTTTTACCTTTATTCCTTATTTTGGGTGACTTGTGATATGTATGCTCTATTTGTGGTAATAAAGTTTAATTCACATGAATTCTGGAATCAAATTGTTTGGCTCGTTTTAAATATACTTCGATTTTGTGTGGTAGTAGTCTCATGCTCTTGGTGTAGCAAGCAGGCGAATAGCTCTGCAATTATCGTACATCGACTGATGATCAAAGCCAAAGGCCACCATTTAAAGGAGGTGAATATATATTTATACATAATTCAGAACCCAGGGTCATTGAAAATGAAATTTCAATTTTGAAATTATAAAAAACATTGAATCATGTAACTTAGAACTGATAGAAAAACTTTGCAGATTCGTGATTAAAGTTAAGCAAGTCTCAAATGTGCACTATTTGTAGGTCTGCAGATATTTAAGCAATTCGTTTTCTGTTCAAGTATATCCTGTTCGTCTCGTATCCACAAAGTTTAACCCATGGCACAAAAATAAAATCAGTAGTCTAAAACACGAGATTTCTAAAATTTAGTTCAAAAAATCCATTGTAGTTTGTATTTCGGAAAGCTTTGATTTTATAAGATTGCCCAAAAATAAAATCAGTAGTCTAAAACAAGCCTTGATTTTATATTGTGACTTATTTTTTTGGGATTTGTACAAAAATTGGAGCCTGCAGAGAAAATAAGAAATTTAAGGCATTCGGAGCACGAAATCTGAGTAGTCACATCGAATACATATTTAACTTCAGATATACTTACCCGAAATTGCTTGGTTTTCAGCATAGTGTAACAAATAGTACGTATTGAGACAGTGCTGAATCTTAAAATAAGCTTTGAGAGTTTTTTATCAATACAAATAATAAGTCAGGTATAATTAAATTTTTGATATCTGTGAATTCTTTTCGACAACCTTATATAAAGCTGATATAAACTTCTGTGAAGGAAATATCATATTAAAATAATTTTTTTTTATTACTAGCTGAAAATCTTTTCTATGCAACTTGAGAAATCAACATTCAAATTTACAGCAAGTAATTTCGTTTCATTGGATTATCCTCTTATATATGAGGTAAGAATACATTACATTATTGTCCCAAAACAAAACAAACATTAATCATAATTGAATATTCTTTTTAGCTATTTGGTGCTGTACAAACGAATTTAATTATACTTTTACAATTTGATCGTGAGCGATCTACGTAAAAACAAAATCTTAATACTAGGCCTGTGACTGCTAATTTAGAATGTTTTCTTTTTCAAATCATATTAAAAACAAAAATATATATATAACTCAAGGTGTGCAGATTCTTAAATCGTAGGTGGCACAACTTTGTAGTAGATCAAGAATGTTCTATTTGCCATGAGTTCCATCACGAACGGCAATCACGCGTATCTTTACCACAGTTTATTCTTTTTCTTTTTAAGTGTAAATCTCGTTCGGCAGGGGGATTTGTTGTTGAATGAATCGTTAATTAAATGAGAAAGAGATAAAAAGCGTACTATACGTGTGTATGAGGGTAAAGAAGAGAGTTAAAGTAGAGCATCCACACCATCGAGATGTGCGCAAAATTGTGCTTTCTTTCACTAAAAGATAACATATACGAGGTGTTACGGGAGTGTCGACAACACGTCCTGAAATCTCGGCCCTCCAGGCGGGTGGACCTGGCGGTGAGCATATCAAGATGTAATTATTGGGTGTCCAAAATTGATTTACTTCCAAAAATACTCTGGATTCATATTGTATATAAAATGATTTATTGAATTTTGAAAATGGATCATGAAAAGACATCAACAAATATTCTTAATTAATTTGACATATAGAATTTCAATTTTTCACCCCATCACTCATTTTGTGTAGTTTAGAGGGATGTGATGATTTTAATATTTATTTAATAAATAATTTAAATATGTTATTTAATTGAATTATATATACATAAAAATATTTAAAATCTCTTCGCCATTAATAAACACGATTTAACTGGATTTTCTTTTTTTAAATCTTTAAAAACTTGCAGTCCCTTTTGAGTACGAAAACTTTCATATTCCATTTCAGCCACCTCTTCAAATCCCGTAGCCTTTGCTAAGCCCTAAAAAGGTACAAAATAAATAAGTATAAATGTTCTAATAAAAGATGTGTGATTTCTTATGCTAAACAGAGTGAATAAGTAATCTGATTACTTTCAATCGATTACCGACCAGTTCTGACTGGAGGTATTAAAATTATTTAATATAAACTGATTCAGCCATCCACATCACATTATAATAGATCTGCCCTCCCTTATATTTAATATTTAATAAGATTAGAACTCTGGAAATGTCTGAAGAAGAGAAGAGACCAAATGATGGGGGACACACTGAGACACGGTGGGATTGCTTAGGGATATCTCGAATGGGAAGATGGGAAAAAATGGGGAAGGAGAAAGTCTAGATTAGAATATTCCGAACAAATAATTAGGGATATGGGATGCAAGACATTTAGATAGGTCAAACAGTTGGCAGGGGACAGGAGCAGAGTGATCGTTATCCGCAACTTTTTGATCAAGAACAGAACGAATACCATCCAACAGCCACCGACTGATTTGGCTCTTTCTGACTTCTTCCTGTTCAGTCGTTTCGATGATTGGATCAAGCGCTGGCACGAGTGCGTTGCAGTCGATTAGGAGTACCTACTTTGAATGAAACAATATCGATTTTGATGAATAAATTTGATTTTTCATTTTCTGAATAAATTCCTGAAACTTTTTGATCAAGGTAGTATGTATTAATTGAAAAAAAAGAAAGAAAAATATGGTACTGAAGTTCCCCTACCCTGTGTAGTGAATAATAATCAAATCATTTCAATTCACTTGACCAACACTAGAAAAACATCATAAGTCAATGGTTTTCAACCTTTTTAGGTTCTCTTCCAAGGTAAAACAGGACCTAATTAATGTCGATACAATGTCTGTCTGTCAGTCTTTCAGAGATTGTAGCTCGTAAAATAAATAAGATTCAAACTTGAAATTTTCAAGTAATATGCATTAATTCCATACGAAATAAAATATCTTTTTAAATTTGAATGTTAAAATTTTACGAAGGATATCATTTTGTGGGGTAAAATTTTTTTTTTATCAACATCTGAGGTGTCTCTGCAAAGATCACTTAAAAAATATAGACTAAGATTTTTTAAATTGAATTTATTTTAAAATGAGTTGGGGAACACAAAGTGGTCATTGTTTGGTGGATTTTGTACATGATGGCTTTCAGAGGTGGCTTAATGTTAAACTATGAAAAAATAATGATAAATTTTAAAAAAATTTCGTGACACACCTAAAATCCTCCCAAAGCAAACTTTTTATAAAACACTATCATCTAGAAATGTATGAATCTTGAGGAAAATTTATTTTCAAACATAGTTTTCTGTCTGTGTGTCTGGATTACGATACTCTCAATAACAACAGATTATACTTAATTCTTTCAGATGCCAAAATATTTATAATTGTA
The DNA here is from genome assembly GCA_024734495.1 of Forficula auricularia. Taxonomy (NCBI): domain Eukaryota; kingdom Metazoa; phylum Arthropoda; class Insecta; order Dermaptera; family Forficulidae; genus Forficula; species Forficula auricularia. Next base: position 3,384,322 of record JALMQS010000152.1, on the reverse strand, counting down.
TCGCCAAGAACTGCTTAGATTTTGGAATCTCAGTTCAGACTTGTTTGATCGAATTCGAATAAATTGTTCAATTGGATACTTTTAAAAATTCCCATTTTCTAAGATCTTATAAATTAAAAGTTAAACTCTCTCTCAGGTAAATCTTTAGATTATTTTTTTAATGAGATTTTTAGGTTTTATATTTAATTAAAATGTAATTTAAATTTGTAATGAATATTAATTAATTTAATGGTCAAGCTAGAGAATACCATATGATGGACGATTTTATTATAAAAAATCTTCCCACTCTGGGAAATAGATAAATATTTACTTGAGAAATTTTGTCAATGGTTCCTCTCGGGCGAAATAATTGGTCATGAGCTCAACAGCATCCTCGAAACGATCCTCTGGCAAATCTGTGATGGTAAAATAGGGGATCTTTTCCTCCGTGTTTCTCCATCGGTTTCTTCCCTTTGAAGTGGGCATAGGTAAGTGGGAAGGACAATTTCGGGTCACGGGGCCAAGCTTTATCAGTCATTCTAGAAACAAACAAAAGAATACAAAAATCAATCTTTGAATCTCAATTGAATATTAATTTCTATAAAATAATAAAAAAAAATACAAATATGTTGCGGAGTACACATTGTTGATGATCATCACTCTGTGTGGGTGAGAAATCTGGACCATTTATTTAATGGAGGTAGAAAGAAGAAAACTGAAGAAGACTTTGAATTATGATGATACATAATTTTTAGAAAAAAATAAAACCGACTTCAAAAAAATTAAATTCAACAAATAAAATAATTAGAACTCAAAAATAAAATAAAATGCACTTAAAGGTATATAATAATTATCTAATTTAGTTTCAACTAAACGAATAAATTGTTACATGCAATCACTTTTTGAAGTCGGTGCTAAACAAACTATATAAGCGAGCTTACGCGATGTTGTCTTCATTACCCGCCAAACATACTAGGTAAGATCCGTTGAGTCCGATTCATAAAATGTATATGTTTAGCACCGACTTCAAGTGTATGAAGTATGAAAACATCTAATTAAATATGAAATCAACAAGATAAGAATGTAAACAGCGAGCTAATTAGGAAAACGAGGAGTAAACTAAGAAAACTGTAAGTATTTGAAAGAGTGATTAAGTTTTTGAACCGATGTTAAGTATTTGAACCGTGATCAAGTATTTGAACCGTGGTCAAGTATTTAAACAGCGGTCAAGTATTTGAACCGTGGTTAAGTATGAAAATAGCTAATTATATATGAAATCAACAAGGTAAGTATATAAACAGCAAGTTACTTAGGAAATCGAGGAGTTTACTAAGAAAACTGAGAGTTAAGTATTTAAACCTTGAGTTAAGAATGAAAACAGCTAATTAAATATGAAATCAACAAGGTAAGTATGTAAACAGCGAGTTAATTAGGAAAATGGAGATTTAAGTATTTAAACCGTGAGTTAAGTTTGAAAACAGCTAATTAAATATTAAATCAACAAGGTAAGTATGTAAACAGCGAGTTAATTAGGAAAACGAGGAGTTAACTAAGAAAATTTAGAGTTAAGTATTTAAACAGCTAATTAAATATGAAATCAACATAAATAAACACGAATTCGAAATTCAAAAAATCAGAAACATATTTTGTCTATCTTTGTTGCTACTATTGACAAAATATATTGGGTACCTATTTAATTTACTTCACTTAGAATCAATATATTTTTGAGTGTAGTGGTCAGTGCAAAACCAAATGATACAATGAGTTTTTGTATTGATGAAAATCCATGTAAAAGACTGAGACTAAGTGAAAGGGATGAAAGTGAAATCTAATCAATTACCTTCAATAAAAAATTCAGCGAAGTTTGAGAAGTTTTGTAATTTTGAAGAGATCAAAAATGAAAAAAGCGATACCAAAACCAATGAGCTTTATTTTACTGACTCTACTTATAAACCTTCCAATGTTTCTCCAAATTTCATACCTTTACTTGAAACAAGATTTTGCTGGGTCCTGTTTATTAAACCCTGCCCCGCATTTGAATTGCCAATTTCCTTGTGATTCAAAATTTTGAAATCGATTTAGTAAATTAACTATAAGAATTTTAATAAATAAATAGGTATCTAGTGATCGTCTTTAGCTTACGGAGCACATAAAAATAAAACTTAATAACAAATCATCAGTTAAACCACATTTTTATGGAACACACGACTTCCAGCACTCCTGTATAACAAGATTTGAACGAATCATAGCAATAATTTCGTTGAAGGAGACAACAAAAGAGTGTGTCTTCTGCTGGAATTATAAATTTTATTTATAACGAGACTATAGTTTCGAGGGCTTTGCCCTCTTTATCAGTCTATTACAATTGATTCACAGGAATTAGTTTTAATTGTCTCCTTCAATATATAAAAATTCTGCTATCCTCGGAACAAAAATCTTTCAATTTGATAATTTCGTTAATTTCTTTATATCTAAGTGCTGATGTGCACTATCTACAAATCAGGATATACAGATTTATGATGATTACCTTATCTAAAAACTGAAGAAAAATGAAGGGTTAAGTTCTCTTTCTTTTTATCTCAGTTTTTAGTAATTATGTTGACATGCCTATTATTTTTTATTTAAATGAGTACTTTTCCATTGAATGAATATTTTTTGTCAATGATCATCTCTACAATATAACAAGGAATGTCTTCATATTGAATTTATCTATAATATCTATATAATCAGGATCGAATACGGAGATTTACAGATTAGTCTTCAAATATCGAAAATGAGGACATGTAGGAGGACACTTTTCGAGGGAGGACAGACCTTACAAAAGAAGGAATGTTCTCCCTAAAGGAGGACGATTGGTCACCTTATTAATAAGTAATATATAATTGAATATAAATGGAAATGACCCATTTATTTTTAATTTGAATTCTATAAGTATTATACTATACTTGCCTCTGATCGTGAAGTAGAATAAAAACACGTCGTTGATAAATGATTTGTTAATAATCGATTGATCGAATAAGTTTCCGCAGAGAAACTGAAAACATTATTTAAGTATGATATGAAGTGTTGGTTTGCTGATATATGGACTTACCTTTTCTGGTATCTTATCGCCGTTCTTTTATTGGAGGATCACTTCGTGCACGTCATCTTGGATTGAGTACAAGATAGTTCCTACCATCACTTGACTGTCAAGGCTGCACACTCTCTTGATAAGAAAATTTAGATAAACCAACACGTGTTGGAATTGAGTGTTTACATTTCTTTTTTTTAAACAATAGAAATGCAAAGACCTAAAAAAAATGACCAAGAAAGAAACGGGGTTTTTGATTTATTACGGAGAGCTGGAAAATAGTAAGAATTCAATCAAATAAAAAAAGGGGGTGTCTTTTAAGATAACTACCAAACGCTATCACATCGGTTCTTTTTAAAATTACGTAAAGGTCATTAATGAGGAAGTTCTTAGGCATTTGAAATAAAAAAATAATAATGCCAATATCGATCGAAGAGCGATATTCTAGCATAAGTATGTGCTGAGACCGCTAAATAGACTTTCCCGATAGTTTTAGACATTTAAAAGATCTGAGACAAACATCTTATTGCCAAATTACCTGTCTCATTTTGAGTCTCTACAACTGATTTGAAAGCTTTCCCTCGTAGTATTAAGGTTGTTGATGGAATATCATCTTCTTTCTTCTACTAAGGCTGGATTTCATCGGGGTTCTGCCATTTTTACTACGCTCTTTCTTATCTATATTAATGACCTTTTAAATTTCCCCTCCAATCCAATCTATTATTTTTCAGATGATACTACCCTCCAATACGTTAAATCCTTGAAAAACAATTGTGAAAATAAACTTCCTCCATTAATTTAAATTTAAGCAGACTTAAAAATTGGTATCTCATAACTTGGAGAACTTTAATCAAGGCAAGACATAATGCTGTCTAATTTCTAGGCGTGCAAATAGATACCTTCCAGACATTTCGTTTCATTCGAGCTTAAAGGAATTTTATGAATAAAAATCAACGTTGGGTGTAAACCTGGGCTCTCACCTTTCTTGGAATGTCCACTTTTTTCAGTAGCAAATGCTGAAGGATGTAAGCTTGACATTCTATTTCGGACTAGACACTTATTCACGTAGGCAGTGGCGTAGCCAAAAAATTTTAATGGGGGAGGAGGTCAATCCTCAAAGCAAAATATTCAGTGGGAATTTTTTTTATTAAAACAAATAGGTACTTCAAGAAATTAAAAAAAAACATAATTCTTGATTAAACATAAGAAATATATTTAATTTCGGTTAGTTTGCCATAAAAAATGGTTTGTCGTTGCCGTTACTCATCCCATGAGCCCTGTCCTTGGGGGAGGGGGGGGGGAGTTCTGGCTACGCCACTGCATGTAGGTACACGAAACTTTTTACCCTATACAAGGCTCAAATTCGAACCTGTCTCGATGGGTCTCATCTGTGGAGAGAAATCTCCAAGCATTCTCTTGCCACCATGACCCACCGCGGCATGGGGGGTACACTTGCACTCCCCTGTCATGAAAGAAAATACACAGAAAAAGATTAAGAATTGATTTGAATTAGATATTAACTTAATTGACATAACATAAATATCTAATATTATATGTCTACCTATAATTATAAGGATGCACTATTATAAATTATAATTTATTAGTTAATAGTATAGTATGTAGAGGCAGGTGCATCCCCTGAAAATAATCCTGCTGGCGCCCATGCTTGCTACTTTGGATGCAATTCAGAAGCGACCTATCAGAGTAATATGAGATCCAGCATAAATAGCGCTCTCGGACCCCTGGGCTATCGTAGAACCGTCTCCGTCATTTCCCATCTGGGGGCACGGCAGTGCCCCAGCCAAGTTTGATTCGAGCGGGGATGTGTGGACTGCCAGACTACCCTTTACAGGAAACAACTCAGGCCATTTTGACGCCTCTGTAACTTCGTAATGGAAACCTCTACATGGCTGAAATTTTTTTCCAGAATACTGCTCCATAAGCTTACCTAAATTACAAAATTTCATATTTCTACTGTTTATACCTTCCAAGTTACAAGAAGCCAAAGATAGGCTTTTTCGTCACTCACTGACTCGCGGGTGAAAGTTATAGACTTAATTAACATATACTAAAAATTCAATGAACCTAGAATGCTGAAATTTGGCATACTGGTATAGCTTGACACATTAATAAAGGAGGAAATTGAAAAATCGAAACTTTTCCTTCTTCAAGCCCCGAAATGAAGGGGTGAAAGTTATAGGCTTAATTAACATAAACTAAAAATTCAATGAACCTAGAATGCTGAAATTTGGCATACTGGTAAAGCTTGACACATTAATAAAGGACGAAATTGAAAAATCGAAACTTTTCCTTCTTCAGGGCCCGAAATGAAGGGGTTAAATTTATAGGATAAATCCAACTTACAAAAAGAAGTGAAATCTCAACAAAAACACTTGTGTAAAAAAAGGCCAAGTTCGATTAATAAAATCCGTTTGCCAAAAAAAGTAGTGAGATCTAATGTGCTGCCAAGTTCAACATCATCAATTTATTAAATGATTCGAGAATATATTAACTTCAATTAATATAGTAACTTCAATTAAAACGCATGTTTTTCATTTCACATGTCCCTCTATATTTTTTATTGATTTCACATTTTTAGTTGAAATTATTTTCATAAAACTTGGCTTTTACGCATTATTATGTATGTCACGAATTACTAGTTACCATATCATAGGATCTTAATAAGAGGGAGTGGTGGAGAGCCCTATCAAATAATAATAATAATAATAATAATAATAATAATAATAATATCCACTGTGAGAATAATGAAATTATTTCTTTCGAACAGAAAGGGTGTATTAGAAAATCGCTAGGGTGTAAGGAGCAGCTGACCGTTGATGCGGTTATTATGAATCGAGCATTTCACAATAAACGTAACCTACAAACCTGTTACATTGATTACTCTAAGGCATATGACTCGATCCCTCACAACTGGCTCGTGAAGATTCTAGAAATATATAAGGTGGACCCTGGAATAATCCAACTTCTATCAGCGCTAATGCAAACTTGGTCAACATCGATTACGCTTAAAGGAGAAAAACTTTCTGATGTGTGCATTAAAAGGGGGATCTTTCAGGGAGATTCTTTGAGCCCACTTTGGTTCTGCCTTGCCCTGAATCCATTGTCGTCATTACTAAATGGGTCTTCCGCAGGATTCCGACTTAATATAAAAGATAAAATAAAATTCAACCATCTTTTATACATGGACGACCTTAAGCTTTTTACCGAATCTAGGCAACAGTTGAAATCGTTAATGGACATCACTAAAACATTCAGTGATGACATAACAATGAAATTCGGTCTGGAGAAGTGTGCGACTGTGAGTATCATAAGGGGGGCATTAGCAAATTGCAATGAAACAATTAACGAAGTTTTCTCGCTGCCACCTGAAGAAACATATAAATATTTAGGCGTCCAACAAAATAAAGGGATATGTCACACCGCGACAAAAAAAGAATTAACAGCTAAATATAAATATAGACTCGGAAAATTGTTGAATACCAAGCTTAATTCGAAGAATCTCATTAAGGCCATTAACACCTGGGCGATCCCAACACTCACCTATTCGTTCGGAATAGTTAGGTGGAGCGAAACAGATTTGGAGGAGCTTGACAGGTTAACTCGCAGATTACTCACTAAGTTCAATTGCCACCACCCGAAATCATCTGTTGAGCGTCTTTATCTCCCTCGAAAGGAAGGAGGACGAGGGCTGATTAACATCCATGAGTTGTGCAAAGGGCAAAAAAATAACATGCGCTCATATTTCAAAAGTCAAACACACATCAAAGCCTTAAAAATTGTTCAGGCAGATGAACATAGTCCGCTCAAACTAAAATCAACGGAAGACCAACAAAACCTAAGGTCTGTGTCTGACCGGATTTCTACCTGGAAGCTAAAATCATTACACGGCAGATTCCCAGCATTTCTTGAAGACGCTAACGTTGATAAAACCACCTCGACTATGATATTTCAAAAAGGTCATCTTTATCCTGCAACTGAAGCATTTATCACCGCCATCCAAGATAAAATAGTGAGAACGAGGAATTATGAAAAGAACATCTTAAAATTCAAAGTAGATGACAGGTGCAGAAGGTGTGGAAATGTGGGCGAAACAATAGAGCATATAACCGGCGGATGTGGGGCATTAGCTGATAATGAATACACAAGCCGACACAACCAAGTAGCAAAAATTATCCATCGGGAGCTTGCTTTCAAAAGTGAACTTATCCAAGACCCAGAGCCCTATTACAAGTACGCCCCTCCATCTGTCTTAGAAAACAATGGCCTAATTCTCTATTGGGACCGACCAGTGTTGACGGATAGAACAATTGATCATAATAGACCCGATATCATATTAATAAACAATCGTGAGAAAAGGGCTATTATCATTGACATTGCGGTCCCATTAACGCATAACCTGGCAAAGACAGAGCGGGAAAAGATCTCTAAATACCAAAACCTTGCGTTCGAGCTGAAGCGACTGTGGAAGCTCAACGAGGTAAAAATTATTCCGATTGTGATGTCTGTGGAGGGTGTGTCCAGCAACAACTTAAAAAAGAACATCAGATCGCTAGGGATATCAGACGAAATAACACCTCTCGTGCAAAAGGCTGTCGTTTTACAGACCTGCTATATAGTAAGAAGATTCCTAACGATTAAATGAACAAAAGAAGAGTAACTGAGGGCCAGGGTGAATTCCCTTTCCTCAGCGTCTGAGCCTAACCCCATAAGAACAACAGGGGTAGGTGAAATTTTACCAGCACTTGTGCTGAGTAAGTGTCATAACTCAAATAATAATAATAATATAACAATTGGATGTTGATGAAGGCAGTCCACGGTGGTTGTAAAAAATAAGACTATAATGGTTTTATTATTTTACATTTCTCCTGAAGAAGGAGAGAATAAATCTCCGAAACGTCGGTTTAACAAATAAATGTAAAATAATAAAACCATTATAGTCTTATTTTTACAACCACCGTGGACTGCCTTCATCAACATCCAATTGCATATATATACCAGTCCGTCTCCTAAAGAAAAACGCTATCAAATAATAATTTAATGCGTAAAAGCCAAGTTTTAGGAAAATAATTTCAATTCAAAATGTGAAATCAATAAAAAATATAGAGGGACATGTGAAATGAAAAACATGTGGTTTAATTGAAGTTACTAATATATTCTCGACTCATTTAATAAATTGATGATGTTGAACATGGCAGCACATTAGATCTCACTACTTTTTTGGCAAACGGATTTTATTAATCGAAATTGACATTTTTTACACAAGTGTTTTTGTTGAGATTTTACTTTACCATATAGGGTATGGTCAAGTATTGTAATTGTGAATGAAAAAAGTGTTTTTTTTCTTCTTTTTTTTCGAAATATCTCAAAAATGGCTGAAACTATTTTGATTAAAAAAATTGAGCGAAACCATGGCATTTCACTCTACAGAAAATCTCTAATAAGTGAAAAGAGAAAAAATTATATTTTTCCAGATAATAATTGTTTTGTCAAAATGTCTGTTAGTTAGTTAGTTGTCAAATTTTTGTGGACGAGATAGCTCAAAAACTAGTGTGAATATCGAAACCAAATTTCACGCGTAGTTTTGGTCCATTGAGATTAAGAGCTGATTAGATTTTGGTGGATATCGACCCAAAATTAAGGGGTGGAGGGGGATTAAAAATTAAAAATCTAGGCTATTTGAGCAAACTCAACCAAATTTTGTATACATAATCAGTGGGACCCAAGAAGTCTAAAAATGCAAAAACTAACCACCCAAAGGAGGGGGGGGGGGGTGTATGGTCAAAAAATGAAAATATAGGCCCTTGTACCAAACTCAACCAAATTTTGTATACATAATCAGTGGGCCCCCAGGAGTCTAAAAATGGAAAAACTAACCCGCCTCACCTACATGATTATAAATAATTTTATTAAATATGAAATATAAATGAGGGGCCAGGTTCTATGGTAAAGTCAAGTGGATGGCCACATCAGAACACGTCAGCTTATTATAGATACTACCATGGCATTTGATCTGTCCAAATAAAATCAATAAGCCCCCTAAATCCTTCTTAGCATGAAAAACACTATTTTCAAACATTCAACACCCCTTCGCAGTTAAATTAGAATACAAACGCATTTGCTAACTTTTTTGTCCCTATGACTGCTAGAGACTGGAACTCTCTTCCCGCGTTCATATTTAACATGCATACAACAATGTTTCAAAAGCTGCATCCATCCAGAGGTAGCTTCAACTTCGATCTAATCCTAAAAGTCTCTTCTTTTGTTTTTCACTAATATTTTTTAATAAAATTCTGAAGAATTATAAAAGAGTTGATTACTTTACTAAGCGAGCGATCCTGATTTGATCCCTGAAATGAGTTACTTTGCCCATCTCTAATTCAAACTTCACAGTTTATATATATACAAGGATATCAAGTGAATTTGGATTATGTGAACCAGGATTCGCTCAAACTATACAATGGCCTCAGACTATGAGAGAACACACCCTAGAATCTAGGGCCTAGATCAAAGACATCAAAGCGACAATGTTTATTAACTTTGGTCTTGGGTGTCGTCGCATATCACTCATACCAACGGAGAAGTGCTTCAAATTTTAAGAGATTGCATTTTTTTCCCATTTAGCCAAATCATACTTTATTAAAGCAATTAGCGTTAGTGGAGGTGCAAAATCAAATTTTTACCTTGAACTTGTGCCTCCCGCTTCATTGACCGTTGTTAATTTAGTTTCTTGTTTTTAAATATGTATTTTTGCTTTATTTTTTATACTTTTGAAATAGTCATTACGATATAGAAATCATGAAGCTTGAAATGGGTATGGGGATGTTTTGTGAAGGGAGGGGGATTATTTTGATTTTTTTATATGATTTATTATTTTAATGGGAATTGCTGTGTTGAATAAGAAAAGTTTTTTTTTTTTATTTTGTTTAATTAAATTTTATTATGTGGGGTCATTATATTTGTGAAGAGAATGAATGAATTATTAGGACGAATTAGGAGAGAAAATGTGAGCTCTACTCAGTTATCGCCAGAAATATTGTGGGTCGGTCTATGAGTTGTAGGCATCTCAAAGGTTTATGTCTTCGTTGTTGTAAGAGATGACTACTTGTTCGAAGTGAAGAAGCGATTTGTCCAACCTTAATGGCGAAATCAATCTCTCTAATATTAATCTTCAAATCTTTCACTTCTGTCAAGTTTTTTTTTTCAAGATAATTGTTGTATTTTCATTTATTTATTTTTAATTTATATTTATTTATTTATTTTTTAATTTTTTATATTGATTTAGTTTCTTTTATTTAAAATATTTGTTAATAAATTGTTTTAAATGAAAGGCACTCCATAAATTATTTAAATTTTATTCAAATTCAGACGTTTCGGAGACTCTTTTCTCTCCTTCTTCAGATAACTAAGTACACTTATGATATAATGTTGAAGAATTTTGTAATATTGTTGCTATCACTGAAAGGAGAGACAAATGGGAACAGAGTTATACTCACCCATCAATAACTATTCAATACCCTGGAGAAGGAGAGAAAAGAGTCTCCGAAACGTCGGAATTTGAATAAAATTTAAATAATTTATGGACTGCCTTTAATTATAACCTACTTATTTCGATTACCAGTCCGTCTTTCTAAGAAAATAAATAAAATTAAATTGTTTTAAATATTTGTCAAGATATATGTGACTATTGTCAACTTTTATACAGAAGTTTAGAATTTGATTATCAAGATTAAAAAAGATGTTATCGAAAAAGCGTCAATTCAGCAACTAAGTCAAACGGATAAGATTGGAGTAGGTAATATTTTACGCAAACATGATAATATGATTTTATCCCAGTGAATTAAATAAAGATCTTCAATACAAATTAGTTACAAATTAGCAAACAATCATCTTGATGAATTAGATAAAAAATTTAATGAAAAACCCAAATGAGATTCGAATTCTTAAGTGCTACCGTCATTCCTAAAAAAATTTCAAAGGTATTCTTTTTTTTTATCTATAGAGTTCTTTCGTTTTGTAATATATATTCTCATCAGCATAAGGGCCCCATTAAATACTCTGCCTATGGGAAGTCATTTTTTTACGAATTGATTTTGTTTTTTGCACCTGCATTTGAATCGCCTCATGCAAAAAGGGATCCAAGTCCAATTTTGGGCAATTTTAAGATTTTATTTATTTTATTTTATCGTTTGGCAAATATTTACCAATAACCAATTTTTAAGATGAGGGTTTTAGAAAATAGTTTTGTCGTATAATATAACAAGGAATCTTTCTCGAGCAACCACTGTGTCTCTATATACGGTGACACGATTGACCGTTTAGATGGGACCTAAGTCCAAGAATTAGGCTCCTTTTTATATGAATCTAGAGGCTCATATACCTCTCTCTCCATCATGTGTCATTGAAAAATTGTGCAATATATGAATGCTTCACTTACCAAATCGATTAACTCCATAAAACAAAAAGCGGAGAAATGCGATGAAATAATGTACATTATTACATTATTTATTTTTTAATGTCCAAAATTTTTTTTGTCATTTAGTGGTGTTAATACTTATTATTAGAGAAATTTGTTAGAATAAATAAATACAGTTAGGAGTCAATCAAGTGGTTTGACATTAAAATTTAATAAAATTCAGAAAGTGGAGTTAATCGATTTGGCATTCATGTTATTCTATTTGAGGGTACACTTTCCCGCCTTGCGATAGAATTTTTGCAAAATAAAAATATTGTTGAAAAAATTTGACATGATTTATACTATGCGTCAACCGAGGGGTGAACCGCGGCCTAATATGCTGTACACCTACTTTCAAGTACTTCCAAATATTTCCAAGCACTTCCAAATATTTCCAAGCACTTCCAAATATTTCCAAGCACTTCCAAATATTTCCAAGTACTTCCAAATATTTCCAAGTACTTTCAAATATTTCCAAGTACTTTCAAATATTTCCAAATATTTCCAAGTACTTCCAAAATACTTCCAAAGAGGTGTATACCCACTTCCAATTGCGGATCACCCCTCGGCGTCACCTAATAAAAATTATTCTGTATTTCTCCAAAGAACTAAAAATGTTTTTATAATTTAGCTTTGTACTTTTTTTTTTTAAATATCAGCAATTTGCCATTCTTCCCCCACGCGCAAATTGGGAGGAAAGTCGGTTGATTTTGTCAATTTTTAGAACTAATACAGGCTTTGGGGATGAAAGATAAATAGTTTTTCCTAGAGAGAGAGGAATATTTGGAGGCATATTAGAAGGTTCGGATATTCCTCTATCCCCAAAACTATATAGTTTTTCTTTTTTTCTCAAAATTTTATTGGATAAACTTATGTCCCTTTAGGCATGAAGTGATTTAATTAAAAAATGTCAGTCTTGCATTAAATTTCATTAGGTTACAGGAATCAAGGGAAAATTTTATAAAATAAATATATTATAATGTATAAAGTGAAACGTATTTTTTAATCTGAATATTTACAAAATATATCTTTAAAAAATACAGAATATAAATTACATAACACAATATTATTAATTACTCTATATTTGGCTTATAGAAAGATAACCATTACAATGGAGCTTGAATTGCTTGTTTCTTTATAAGTCTTTCATAATTTACACATTCACACATTTTTACAAAATAGTTTTGTGCGGTAACATTATTTGATTAGAAAAGTGAAACAATAAATTTACTCGATATTTGAAAAATATAAAATAGATTTCTTCTGTTTGGTCATGTTTTAAGATTCAAATCATCCTTAATTATATGATAATAATGATTTAATTTTCGTATTGTATTTGAATAAAATAATAAGATTTACAAATTGAATCATATCTCAGGGTATTATAATAAATATTTTAACTTATATTAAAGATCCAATTAAAGAAAACAGTTATTTTACAATTTTTTTTTTTAATTTGGATGTCGAATTTACATATTGTACAAGGATTCACGCAGAATTTTATTATCATACAAACATTAAAAATAAGAACAATAATTCACTCTATAGGAATTCATGAGGTTATCAACGAATAAAACCTGTATACATATAATGCTAAACAAATAAATGAGATTTTGTGTATATATATATATATCTGATCAGGAGAATTGTTTCAGGACAGATCTATTATGGTAAATTGATTAAATTTTAATTTTCGCCCCTTGCGATCTGAAACAGATGTCTAATCCCAAAATGTAAAAGATGAATTACAATTTTCTATTATTTACAAAAAGTTTCGGTCCCTACTTCTGAAGTGATGATAATAATGATGAAATAGAATCACTAAGTCCTGTTAGTATGAAACTGCAAATGCTTAATTTTAGGAAGACAGTGTAAAATAGTAGAAAATTGTAATTTTCTTATTTGACCATAGCTTGGATCTAACATGAAAAAACTTCCAGATCATCCATCTGACCACCAAAGCCTCAACCAGAAGAGTATGATATACTATTATGATTCACTTTTTTGTTTGATTATTTTTAACATTATTATTTTTTTTTTTAATATGGCACTGTACAAAATGAAATGATTAAAATGGCAACGAAAATGACTTAAAGAATACATCACTAAAAATTATAATAATTATAATAAAATGTCTATAATTAACTAGTATAGATTTTGCTATAAATGTAAAAATATATAAATTAAAATTAATATCACATTAGAAAATAGGATAGAAAATTAAATAATAGAAAATGATTGATTAAATGTTTTAAAATGAAGATAGATGTGTGATATGTTGTTTAATCTGTTATGATTAGAGTGTACTAAAACAATTTAGGGTATTTAGGGAGACTAGAAATTTACACGTGTTGTCTTTATTTCCTTAATAAAAAAAAAGAATATAAAAATTAGTTTAATTTTTAGTTGAAACTTGGCTTAGTCGTGTTAAGTAATAATGTTAATAATTTTTACTTAAGATTTATAAAAATTTAAAACAGAATTCTTTAACGACAATGTGTATAAAATTATAAGGAAATTTTTTCTTTCAAATTAAAAACTTTCAAAATATAATGTTGATCTCTTCACATAACACTTAGAAATAGTAGTAGGATTTTTATCATCAATTATGAGTGCTTTTTACATTTTCAATAAACGGGACAAAGGAGAGTCGTATAGTCTCATTCCGAGGGTTCCATATATAGATAAAAATGTTTTATAAAAAACAATCGTCAAACGTTTATTAAAGCTTCAAAAGTTTGGGGAGAATTTCAAAAAAGAAAAAAGTTGGTTTATTTATTTAATATAAAGCAACACTAAGCAAATAAATATTTTTAAAAATAGGCAATATAGAGATTGTCTTGGCGATGAAATTACTTGAATATATATAAAAAAATACAAATATTTACGAAAAATTATTTTTCTCTAAAATTTTTTGAGAAATATTAGAAAAATAGTCCATACCTGGCCTTTTGTTAATTGAATTTTTGTAGTTTAAAATTTCGATTATTTATAAAATTAATCTTTTTTATAAATTCTGCTCTTTATCTAAAATTTTGGGATTAGAAAAGTCAAAATTGTGGCCCAGGTTAGTTGAAATGTTTAATCTTCCAAAATACTTGAGATATCAAATTCGTTCTTATTTGTCATTGATAAGGAGGGAATGAATTTGTGGAATTTTTACATAATTTTTTGTAAAGCAGTTTCTAACCGCCGACAGATACAAAAATCATTTAAAAACGGCTACTTTGGAGCTCTCTCGAATAGTCATTTTAAATCGAAATAATTTTTAAAATAGTGAATCTCATTTAATATAAATATATCTTTACAGAGATGATTCACAAAAGAAAAAAAAATTATTTTAGCCTCACATGAAATTCGATCCACCCCAAAATAATCATTCTGTTAAAATTTTAATACAATTTTTGAGTTGCGAGAAAATGAATAGGTACATATAACTTCTAAACTTCAAATTTTGATCTTATTTAGTTTACGAGTTACAATGCTCTGACCGTTAAGACAGGCCGACATTGTAGCGAGTCTAATAGGGTTCCGTTTTACTTTTTTAACAAAACCTTAAAATGTAGATGATGTAAGCAATTCGTGACATGAAATACATAAAAGGATCTCAAATATTATATGATACAAAATGAATGCTTTTAAAAATAATTTCTTACTCACAAATAGTACCAGTCATTATAATATTTAAAATTATAAAATATAAGGAGATTCATAATTTTTTCAAAAGCATCAGCACAGGTAAACACTCGAAAATGCAATGTTCAGGAGAGATAATGAATACATTTTATAATTAACGTATCTATGTTTTTAGGGGAAAATCTATGTACAAAATTTAATCATATTTAGATAATTATTATTTTCTTGTGAATGTGCATAATCTGGTCTGTCTAGAATAAGTTTTATAAGTACAGTCCTATTTTGAGTTCTCCTAATGGAAAGCTGGGCAAGGTACTCCTAACTTATATCAGTGGTGTATGCGATGAGTTATGTAATCCCTAAGCTCCCAAAGGTTATAGCGGGTTGTATAGGAGTCCGGTACCCTTCTAATTATACATTTATGTCAATGAAAAATCGACTAGATAGAACACTCCCCGAAATGATAGGTCATTTCTCAAGAACAGACCCTGGATATATATGGTACCTGGCCATCAGTTACCATTAAGTGCAATAAAATTCTATACTGACAAGAGAAGTTAAACTATTTATAATTTCTTAATAAAATTGAGCACTCATAATTATGTTTGAGTTTATAAAAAGAAATAATCTAATCAAAGTGAGATTTTTTACTTAAATCATATTTTGATAATAGCTTTAAATCTCAATTAATTATTTTCTCAAACTTATTTTTTAAAAATGAAAAATTATTTTCTATAACATAATGAAAAAAATTGATTTCTTTTTTTTATACTTTTTAACTTAAGAATTTACAGTTAAACACGACTATTGTAGTTCCAATTAAAAAATTAATAAAAATTGAGCTATTTTCTAATGAAAAACTCTGATTTAAATCCAAAAATTAGAAATGTTTGGAAATCGTTAAATTTACATATTTGGTTTAAATAAAAAAAATAATTATCCTCAAAAGAATAAATATAAAAAAAAAAATGAAGATACTTAGAATGATGAAAAGATTCCGGAATGAAAAAAATTAATCGTTTAATCAAGTAAAAACCCGTGGTGCTAATGAAAATAAATAAATTAATGAATTTGAAGTAGTAGGTAAGTAAAAAAATAATAATAATATTTTTGATTTTAATTTATATCTAATTAAAAAAAAATAGTTTAATAAATTTAAGAGAAATTATTTCATTTTTTTTATAAAAAAAAATATAGATAAAAATTTTAAACAAAAAGTCTGAAAAATAGAAAACTATTCACCAAATAGATATAATATAAATTGCGAAAACAAGTCGTCATCAATTTTTTAGAATAATTTTTGAGGGAAGATTTTTTAAAAATGTTTTTTAGACATTATTTCTCGGAATAAATCTGAAAAAAGAATTAAGATAGTTTTAGAATTTTAAGGTAAAATATCAAAAATATTTAACAACATGTAGTAATTTTTTAGTTAAGGTGAGATTAATTTAATTTTTTTAATTTTAATTCTGGCAATTTATATAATGTCTTGAAATGTGAATTTATTTTAAGAATAAAAGAATAGAAAAGTTTTAAAAATAATTTCTCTCTTGGAAGTTTTTAAAATTTAAAATTAAAAGTTAAAATATAAAAATTGAATATCAATACATTTTTGGTTGGATTTTCTTTTAAATAAATAAAATTGAAAATTTAATAGATAATTACACGCTCGTAGGTATAGGTGTCTTCAGTGCCTTAGTTTTCTTTCTGGTGAAGGTAACCCATGTATAGGCTAGACTCCCTAAAACACTTATGTTTATACCAATAAAATTGACTACACTAAAGATATAATCCCCAGCAATGATCATTCCCATATAAGTAATTGAAATGTTTTTTAAGCATCCAACCACTGTGGTAGTGAGGGCTGAATTATATAATGTACAGAGCATTATTGAATAAGTAAGGATGAAGCCCATTACACAGCTAAGTCCAAACTCAAAAATAAACAAAGGCTCGTCCCAATGTGGAAATTGAGCTGCCAACTGCCATTCGCCACAGAACCAAGCAACGATGACTCCCGGAGGCAACATCAATAGCGAATTGTAGAAGAGCACTCCATTATTACCAAGCTCAGCAGAATCCAGTTTTTGTTTCATGATAACACCATTGGTAGCCGTGAAGATGTCATTAAGAATTACCAAAACGTAGCCATTGAGATTAAAGGCGAGATCGTTGCTTGCAGCAACAAGTGCTCCTGCAATCATTGTGTACACCGACAACTGAAACAGGATAAAATGTATATTTATAAATAATTTGAAGATTACAAGTAATTTAATATTTGTTTTTGATATTGGTTACATATTAAAGAATTAAAATTGTATGAAGTTTTTAAAAGTTTAGTGTTAAATCTAAAATAAAGATGAAAAACACAAAACTTGTAAAATAAATCCAGATGTCTCCTCTTAAAATATGGCCATATATAGAAATCATAGTTTGAATTCATTCAAAATGAACATTATAAATTTTACTATTTAGCAAAGTACAAATTTTTTAAATTAATTGATAAATTTATTTATTGTTTTAGAGTTTAAGCATGTGATTTGAGGATTATAATAATAAATATAAATTTAAAGGTAGGTATAGATAAAGTTTTTGAATTTTTTTGTAAAAAAAAAATAATACTATATAGATTAGTCCAGATTAATTTGCCGCAACGCTGACGTAATGCCGCCGACAGGGAGCGCCGTCGGCATATTTGCGGCAAATTTGAAATATAATCGTAATTTGGACTCGAATTTTGAAATGAAACACTCCAATTGATTTTAAATTGAGAAACATTAAATATATTGGTAATTATTCCTTCTCCCCGCCCCCCTCACCACTCAAAAATTAAAAATTCAATTTGCTTTTCTTTGCGCACAGAAAGAGCGCACGCCCGAGTTTATCATGGCAATACTGGAGCAGCCTGTCATACAAAGAACACCTGATCTCTTTTAAATATTCGGAGCCTTATATCGATTATCGATCCCAAATTTAAAAAAAATGAAATAATATAATTCTCCCTCACACGATCCCACTTATTTAAATAAATCTACATATTTCCACACAAAAAATATCACAATGCTGTAGATTATAGAAATAAGAAATACTCCCAGATTTATATCTAGATTCTCATTTCTGTGGCTGTGTCAGGACGAAAATGAGGCGAAACTTTTAAGAGAGTATGTATTTTCGAGAGTTTACAGGTATACATTTGGAGTGTGGTTTTTTAAGAGGAATAAAATTTTTGGACCGAGACGCTGCCCGCCAGGGCACCAGCCCGGAGGGCCGAGCTTCGAGGGCGTGCCGAAGGCACGCACGAAAGCTCGTAATAAATAAACACGTTAGACGGGTGTAATTCAAGGTGATACAGGGCAACGAAATCAACTATATTCATGATTTATAATAATTTTTTTTTAATATTACTAAATACTAGGTATTTTATTCTTTTGGTAGTTATTCATTAATAATGGGCAAGCTCGGATTAACCATAAGTTAAACTAGGCAATTGCCTATGACCCGAAATGAATAGGGCCCAGAAATGAACAAGGCATTTAAATCAGAAATGCATCATTAGAAATTATTTTGAAATTTTGTCTACACCAGAATTAATGCATGTACTATATTTATTCAACAAGATAATATAATATGAACATTTTCAAATTTGGACATTATTTTAAGAATATATTTAACTTTGCCAATAAGCAATGCTAGAGAGAGGACATTTTCAGTTCTCAAAAGAGAAGTACTTTAGGACAACAAAAATTAAACAATTTATCTATGTTGTCTATTGAAAATAGAGTTTTTAAATTATTGACATTTTATTAGTCAATTCACTGAATTAAAAGTACGAAAAAAAATATTGTAGTTTATAATATTGTTTATATCGTAATAGAACTTATTTTTTAAGTAGTTAATTTTACTTTTGCAATTTTATAACTTATGTTGTAATGTTATGTACAAGTTTTATTTTATTTTTCGATCATTTTTTATTGTTTTAATTTTGTATGTGCATTATAATGAAACCAAAATTTCAATATTGTACTTATTTATTTACATTTTTAACTTTCTTAGTAAAATAAAAAAAAAAAGATGGAGAGGAGGAATAAAGTAAACTCTTTGCCTAGAGCCCCATATTTCCCTAAACTGGAATTGATAATGGGAATAATCATTTTTGCCAACTATAATGTTAAATTAGTGTTTTAAGTATTAAGACTGGATCGTCTCATGTGTCTCAAATTAATGTATTCAAATGTAATATTATGTAAAATAAATATCAAGTTTTTCTTTACCTGAACGGCAAACCCAGGACGAACTCCAAGAATCCAATATTCTCCAAGCATAGTCATAAGAATAGAGAATCGTCGAAGGACAGTGAGCATGGGAAGAGAAAGTTCTTTCGTTCCACCAAGTCCAAAAACTACATTTCCAATATAGATAACTGGCAAGGGCCATACCTGAAAAAAATCCGGAAAATTATCCATTTATCTCTTAGATTACATTTTTCAATCTAGCTATACCTTAATAAGAATCGAAGAGCAAAAACATGTATAACTAACTACTACAATACTTCATATAGAAAATACGAAAGACGCAAAACAATCAATAAAAAAATTTTACTTTTAATAATGACATTTTTATTAAATAAAATTATTTTTATTTTTAGTGCAATTACTTGGACATTATGTTTCTATAGTACCTATACCTCAGTGAGTTTGGAATACTCGTACTTTTCATGTGATTTTGCCAAGTTTATCAAAAATGATATTAAAAATTTAATAATAATATATGTGACTTTTCAACCAGGGGATACTGTCCAAAAAAACTTCATTTTTTTTTTAAATTGTATTTTATTCTTCGCTCCTTTTTGCAAATTTCATCGAATCCGGACGGCATTATAGAATTTTATGTTATTTTTCAAATTTAACAGTAGATTTTTTATGACATGGTATGAAAATACTCTGAATGTTATGAAAATATTCTGAATCGAGGGGAGAACCGCGATTGGAATTAGGTGTACAGTGTACACCGTCTTTGTAATTATGTGGAATTATTTTGAAATTCATTAGATAATGCCCCTTCATCTATTGTCTTCTACTTGGAAATAAAAGTGGAAGTGGAAGTAGGTGTACACGATATTAGGTCGCGGTTCACCCTCGCTCTGAATGTTTTCAAATATTAGGGTTGAGCAGCATCCACAGACCGCAAGCCACTAATATATATATATATATATTTATTTAAATATTTAATAAAAAAGCTGACGTGTTCTGATGTGACCATCCACTTGACTTTACCATACAACCTGGCCCCTTACTTATATTTAATATTTAATAAAATTATTTATAATCATGTAGGGGATGGGGGGGGGGTTAGTTTTTGCGTTTTTAGACTCCTGTGGGTCCACTGATTATGTATACAAAATTTGGTTGAGTTTGGTCAAATGGCCAAGATTTTAATTTTTTGACCATGCACCCCCCCCATTTTAGGCGGTTAGTTTTTGCATTTTTAGACTTCTGGGGGTCCACTGATTATGTATACAAAATTTGGTTGAGTTTGCTCAAACGGCCTAGATTTTTTATTTTTACCCCCCCCCCCCCATCCCCATTTTGGGCGGTTAGTTTTTCCATTTTTAGTCTTCTGGGGTCCCACTGATTATGTATACAAAATTTGGTTGAGTTTGGTCAAATGGCCTAGATTTTTAATTTTTAACCCTCCTCCACCCCCCAAATTTTGGGTTGATATGCACCAAAATCTAATCAGCTCTCAATGAACCAAAACTACGTGTGAAATTTGGTTTCGATATTCACACTAGTTTTTGAGCTAGCTCGTCCACAAAATTTAGTAACGCACAGACTAACTAACTAACTAACTAACTAACAGACATTTTTACAAAACAATTATTATCTCGAAAAATATAATTTTTTCGATGTTCACTTATTAGAGCTTTTTTGTAGAGGGAAATGCCATGGTTTCGCTCAATTTTTTTAATCAAAATAGTTTCAGCAGTTTTTGAGATATTTCGAAAAAAAGAAAGAAAAAACCACTTTTTTCATGCACGATTACAATACTTGACCATACCCTGTATGGTAAAGTAAAAAAATTAGGTGATGTGGCCATCTACAAGAATTTATTGGTATAAAATCCCTGCCCCCTAGCCGTACATTAATATTTTTTTTATTTTCTTTATTATCTATTATTATAAACAAATAAATATAATATTAAAATAAGGGGTGTTTATTATGTTATCTGTTTTTGAGATATTTAGGAAAAATCAAAGAAAATACATCAGTTTTTCCCGGACAAATAAAATACTTCACCATACTGAGAAAGAAAAAGTAAAAATATCTTAAAAATTCAAGCACATTTTAGCTTTTCCAATTAAAATCAGAAACGAGCAAGAGTCAAAGGGATTTATATATATTAGAAAAAATAAAGAGTCTTATAATTAATTATAAAATGAACTTAAATATAAAGATACATACCTTACGTACTACCGAAGAATCAAAAGCAGGAAAAGAAACAATTCCTAAACGTTTTGCAGTAAATAAAACTATTACAGTTGTAGTCATTTGACCAAGCGCAAGCACTTGATAGGAAGGAAACGAATATGAAGTTAGAACTGTCTTATTAACAACAGTGATAAGAAAGGATGCTAATCCATAGAACAGCGCACTGCTTAGCCTTCGCCAACTTTCGGTCGACATAGATGAGGATGCCGATGAGGAGAGGAGAGGGGCTTTATCATTCATGGTGTCGATGGGTATCTGTTCTTGATCCTCCAGAAAATGTTTCTCTTCTTCTTCAACCTCTCCCTCCAAGCTACTTCGTCTTTCCTCGTAATCGCCTCCGCCCCCGCATCCACGCGGTCTGAAAAAGAAAGAAATAAAATTACAGTCAAAGGAATAAATAGAAAAGAAGCTTTGAATGGAAAACATATAAATTATAAAATTACAATCTTTTTGGATATTAATTTGATAATCTGAAAAATGACCTAGAACTCCAATCTGTCCTCAAAAATATTACGATAAAGGGCAACGTTAAAATTAAAATGGTATTTTTTTGCAACGAAATTTTCTCTGGAGAGAGACGGACTGGTAGAACTTTTAATTGAAAGTAATGGAAGGCAGCCCAGGGGTTGTGAGGAAAGAAAAAATTAACACATATCAAATAAGGTGTAATTTATTGGAATCCTTCCTCCTTTCCTTTCAAATATTCAGATAATTATGAAAAGGAAGAAAAAAAAATTGTTTTTCTGTGCTTCTGCTAAGGAAGAAAAAAGTTTTAAACACTGCTGTGGAGAGAGGAAGGAAGCATTTTATTTGTTTCCTTCATTGACACCTTGACACCCTAAAGAAGGAGGAAGAATCCTCCGAAACGTCGGTTTGAAAGGGAAAGAGGAAGGATTCCAATAAATTACACCTTATTTTATGTGTTAATTTTTTCTTTCCTCACTACCCCTGGACTGCCTTCCATTACTTTCAATTAAAATGGTATTTTGACGAAAGTAACAGAGTTTTTAATTTATAATTAACAAGGTGGCGTCCGGGCCCTGGACCTAGAGAGCTTTTTGTTTCCCCTGATTTCCAAGAGTCGGCAGAATTCCAGGAAGTATGTTAAGTATGAGAAATGGGCCTAGATCAGAATTTTGATTTCCCTCCCCCATTTCGGATAGTTAATTTCAGAGCTAATAATTCCGCATTTCAACTTTCTAAAAAAAAAAAGGAAACCCAAAAACTCTTCGAAAACGCAATGAATAAGAAACTGGAAGAAAAAACACACACAAATAATAAAGAAGAAGAAATCGAACAAGAATGGAATGATATGAAATCAAACCTGACCGAAACAGCCAACGAAGTCCTTCAATCAAAGAAAAACGAAATTAAAAATCCATGGGTAACAGACGAAATACTGCAACTGATTGACGAACGAACAAAATTTAAGAACAGAAAAGACGAAGAAGGAAAAGAAACATATAAAAAATTAAGATGGAAAGTTATAAGAGAATGTAGAAAAGCAAAAGAAAAAATCATTCAAGAAAAATGTAAAGAAGTCAACGAAAATCTAGTATTGGGAAAAGTTGATGTAGCCTATAGGGCAATAAAAAGAAATTTTCAAGAAGAAAAGCCAAAAAGCAAGAACATAAGAGATAAAGGAGGCCACATTATACTAAACGAAAACGAACAGGCAAATAGATGGAAGGAACACCTAGAAGAACTCTATGGAGAAGAAAAAACAATGAACCCAATAGAAGAAGAAGAATCTATGGACGAAAACGAATTAGGAGACCCCATACTCAGGTCAGAATTCGAGACAGCTTTGAAGGAACTAAAAAATAATAGAGCACCCGGAATAGACAATATACAAGCTGAAATCCTAAAGAACTCTGGAGAAAAGGCACGTGACAAACTTTTTGAACTAATTAGCAAAATCTATAAATTGGGAATCATCCCAAAAGATTTCCAAAAAAACAAAATAGTCACACTTCCCAAAAAGACAGGCGCGGATAAATGTGAAAATTTCAGGACCATTAGCCTAACCTCACATGCCTCCAAAATCCTAACCAAAATAATCCAAAGAAGAATAGAACAAAGAGTTGAAGAAAATCTGGGGGAAGACCAGTTCGGCTTTAGAAGAAACAGAGGCACCCGAGAAGCAATTCTCTCTCTTAGACTAATAATAGAAAGGGCTTTTATCAGGGAAGAATCTGTCTACATCGGATTCATAGACCTAGAAAAAGCATTCGATAACGTGAATTGGGAAATTATGTTTAAAATATTAAAACAGGCGGGAATAAAATTCAGGGAGAGAAGACTAATCTACAATCTATATCAAAACCAGACGGCAATTATAAATATTGGAGATGAGCAAAGAGAAGCCAAAATAAAAAAAGGTGTAAGACAAGGATGTGTGCTGTCACCCATGATTTTCAACTTATACATAGAAGAAGCGATTAAAGAATTCAAAGACAAAATTGATACAGGTATCGAAATCCAAGGTCAAAAGATCGCTATGTTAAGATTTGCCGATGACATTGCCCTTCTAGGAAGCAATAAAAAAGAATTAGAGGACGCCTTGAATGGAATTAACCAAATCCTAATAGAAGAAATCAAAATGAAAATAAACAAAAATAAAACGAAGGTCCTAGTATGTACAAAAAAAGAACAAACGAAACAGGAATGCATCAAAATTAACCAAGAAAACCTAAGAAGGAGTTAAGGAATTCCGCTACCTAGGAAGTAAAATAACATGGGATGGGAGAAGCGAAAACGAAATTAAATCAAGAATTGCCCAAGCAAAAATGGGGTTTAATTCAAAACAAAAACTACTATGCTCCTCCTCAATCAGCTTAGAAAACAGGAAGTTGCTATTGAAGACATATGTATGGAGCATAGCCATGTACGGGTGTGAAACCTGGACAATTAGAAAAGCGGAGAGAAAGAGATTAGAGGCTTTCGAAATGTGGTGCTACAGAAGAATGATGAATATCAAATGGATGGATAAAATTACAAATGAAGAAGTTCTTGGAAGAATCGGAGAAAGAAGAACCTTGTGGAAGAGTCTGAAGAAGAGAAGAGGTCAGATGATGGGGCACACACTAAGACATGGGGGATTGCTTAGGGATATCTTGGAGGGGAAGGTGGGAAAGAAAAGGGGAAGAGGAAGACCCAGATTAGAATATTTCAACCAAATAATTGGGGATATGGGATGCCAGACATTTAGAGAGATCAAACAGCTGGCGGGGGGCAGAGTCGAGTGGAGACGGATTGTTGCATCAAACCAGTCTTAGGACTGTATACTCAATGATGATGATTCAACTTTCTATATTTAAGTCAGTGAACTAGATACAATTTTATAAAATAAATACAAATTTAGTAATAAATACAAGTATATTTGAAATACAAATGTTTCGGGAGAAAGTCTCCTTTTATCAAAGGAATTTGGAAAAATAGTAGGTTTAAAAAAGGAAATTAAAAAAATTGATTATTCTTTTAACCAGAACAAACTTTATAGGAGTTTTCGTTCTTGGTATCGGGATCAAGACACACATACAAACAAAAATTATGGATGAAAATGATTATTCTCCACGTTTCAGATATTTGTATAAGGGATGTTACGGAGGTGGTTTTACTGGAACCGGAGATTTTAAATTTTTAAATTTTATCAGAGTCGAAGTAGGAGCCGGAGCCGGAGTTGGAGTACAAGAGAGATGTATTTAACTAACTGTTAACGGCAGGCCTAATGAAATAATAGAAATATAATTCATTAATCAGTTTTTTTAATCAATTTATAATTTTCTCATTAATATATCAAAGAATAATTAACATATTAACGAGAATTGTTTTTCATCGCGCTTTTTAAACAAGGTATATATCGCGAGACTACTGCTGATTGTGGTTATTGGAGTCTGCTGAGTCTTAAGTCTGGACCAAGAGAGAATGAAAAAGATATGATTCATTTATGATTATAATCCAGCATCATTTCGCGTTTAGCCCGCATGACGCTTTTAATATCAAACACTGATATGGATCACCAAATGAATTTTAAATCTGAGATGTTATATATTCAATCTCCCAGTCCAGCGCGCTAGGTCTGTTAACAGGTTAACACGTGTGTTAGGTGTTTGCTATTAATTAATCATAAGTTTCCTGTATTTGATTCGATCGCTAATCGAAAGCAGGTGATTTTTGTCAAATATTAAGTGAAAATAATATCCGAATTTTCACTTAATATTTGACAAAAATCACCTGCTTTCGATTCGCGATCGAATCAAATACAGGAAACTTATGATTAATTAATAGCAAACAGCTAACACACGTGTTAACAGATCTAGCGCGCTAGACTGTGAGATTGGATATATAACATCTCAGATTTCAAATTCATTTGGTGATCCATATCAGTGTTTGATATAAAAAGCGTCATGCGCGCTAAACGCGAAATGATGCTGGATTATAGCTAAATGGATCATATCTTTTTCATTCTCTCTTGGTCCAGACTCAGCAGACTCCAATAGCCTCAATCAGCAGTAGTCTCGCAATATCATGTCTTGTTTAAAAAGAACGATCAAAAACAATTCTCGTTAATATGTTAATTATTCTTTGATATATTAATGAGAAAATTATAAATTTATTTAACTTCATTATTTTAAGTTAGAAATATATAAATTTGGATATTATTTTCACTTAATATTTGACAAAAATCACCTGCTTTCGATTCGCGATCGAATCAAATACAGGAAACTTATGATTTATTTAATCAGTCAAATATAAATAATAATACACATACGTAAGTAACATGCAACCATAGAAAAATATGCTTAATTAAAAATTTTAAATCAATTTGAGTGACTCTAAAAGTAGCAAATTGTACTTAATAAACAAAAGCTAAGCAGCTTTATTTCCGTCCAGTCTATTTCTCAGTGGAACATTAGTATTAAACCAGAGCCACTAAAAAGTTGCTCACTTTCCACTGAGCCTGGTGAACACTATAAATATTGGCGAGTAATTGAGTACAATATTTGAAATTTTGTATTTAACTATACTCTCCACCATAGTAAGGGATCGTCATTGATAAGAATGCATTTTCTTTGTTGTACTCATTAAGAAACCTCTTCCATACCATAAACTTATCAACAGGGTGGTGTTGTGGGAAAAGGGCGAGTGAAGGAATTTCCAGGCCGACAAGTCAAAACTTGTAGGTGCGCACTTTGGCTGACCGAGGTCGAATCTTTCGATTTTCGTTATAACCTCCAATTCAAAATTATTGGAGCCGATGTCGGAGCCGAAGGTCTAAAAAATCAATCGGAATTTCCGACCTTTCGGAGTCCGAGTCGAAGTTCCGTAACATCCCTAATTTGTATACACAATGAGACAAAATAATTTCTGGGTGAATTCAAGGCCCTAGTGAGTAATATTATAATTATTAAATAGAAATATCTATAGAATTTTAGTCACATTCGAGATTGAAATGTGGAATATATAATATATTAAACTTATGAGCATACTGAAAAGGTAACGTCTTAGAAACTATTATCTCAAATGAATTAAATATATAAATAAACCTTAATCTTTAATTTATTACTAAGGTGGGTGATAAATTTGATGAATGAAAAGTACATGAGAAGCCATAAGAAATAACAGATAGAATATTTATAATTAAAAAGAGTTGAAGGAGACAATAAAAGAGTGTGTCTTCTGCTGGAATTATAAATTTTATTTATTTATAATGAGACTATAGTTTCGAGGGCTTTGCGCTCTTCATCAGTCTATTACAATTGATTCACAGGAATTAATTTATGAATGGAAGGTTATCATTTTTTCTGTGGTCAAGTTAAGAATTGCCATTTATACTTGTTTTATTTTTTGGCTGTATGTGGCGTTAATGAGGTTTTTATTTGCGCGGCTATTTTTAAAATAAGGCTTTCGGGAATTTCTATTTTTCGATTTAAGAATTTTTTTGGTGAATTATTATATAATTTTAAAATTTCTAACAATTCGAAAATACTAATTTTTAGGGGATCTAATTCTGATCTAATTAATTTAATATTTGATTCATCTGGAAAACAATGTTTCTCGGAGATTAAATGGTCTGCAATTGCACTATGGCCTAAACTCCCTTAAAAAATTTCGTTCTGTTTTTCCTATATAGGTCGAATTACATTCTCCACATGTTATGGAATAGACGCCTTTTTTGTCCATTTTTTGAATTTTCTTTCTTATTTTAAAAATAGCCGCGCAAATAAAAACCTCATTAACGCCACCTACAGCCAAAAAATAAAACAAGTATAAATGGCAATTCTTAACTTGGCCACAGGAAAAATTTTAACCTTCCATTCATAAATTAATTCCTGTGAATCAATTGTAATAGACTGATGAATAGGGCAAAGCCCTCGAAACTATAGTCTCGTTATAAATAAATAAAATTTATAATTCCAGCAGAAGACACACTCTTTGTCTCTTTGTCTCCTTCAATATATAAAAATTCTGCTACCCTTGGCAAAAAACTTTCAATTTAATTAAAAAGAGTGATGATGAAGGTCAACCGTTCGAAACTATAATGTCTAACAAAAAAATTATATAATATATAATTACACATATGTATATGTTTATTTGTATCAAGCAGGGGACAACCTCAATGATTTGTCCTAATGAATGAATTAGAAACCTGACCAGAGCATTAGTGAAGAATTTAAAAAATGTTTCTCATAGAAAAGGCAATGGACTCTCAATATTTCTAGGTCTAGGTCAAACATCAAATGCGGAAAAATACAAAAATAAGTGAAAGTAAAAAATATATTGCTGGTTACGTATCGTTATCAACAAGTGCGATATATCGAACAGTGTTTTAAATATTGGCTTTTGAAAGATGAGAATTTGAGAAAGACGAGAGCAAAACTAATTTATACCAAAAAAGGTACAAAAGCGAGAGAAGAACTCGGGAAACTGTCCGTCAATCAACCAAGAAACGTTTTTTCATTTTGAGAAGCTGGCAAAATTTAAGTTTACATGAAATAATTTTCTAAATATTAAAAAAGCAAGCTTTATCACATTGGGCTTCGGTACGTTCATTAAGGTCATTTCCTAGAACCTAGATTACAACATATTCGATTCATGTAAGATTATAAGACAAGTGATATATGACAAGTGCTCAATGACTTAATACATACCCCACAGAATAATATGTGAACAACATTTCGGATCTTTAAATATTTGTCGAGATTTTTGATTAAAATGGAAGGCATTTTTGTCTATGATGCGCGAAATACATGTGTAATATGTATTATACAAGTCAATAAATCTATGAAATCAGTGAAAGAATTACATTTACTTTACGAAAAGAGAAATGACGTTAATATTGATACTTTCAATATTTTGTCAGATATTGAAATTCGTTTTTTTTAATCACGAGATTGTTTTATAGTGAATCTGAGCTGTAATGGATAATTATATCTACATGTCAGAAGAGTTGTATCACCCCCTTAGGAATTGAATCCAGCGAGCAAAAAGCAAGCAGAGCCAATGATTGCCCTTCGAAGTGAAACTAATCTGACATATATGTACTATATAACACAGGTTTCGAAAATTCGAAGGGCAATGGAATGACTATTCTCGAAATGAATATAAGTTCATTTTGCCGAAAGTAGTTGATTTCTAGTCCATGAAAAATTTACAAGAATGTTTTCTCCTGAACCCAAACTGTTATAGACAATAAATGTTACATGGCAGAAGGGTTGTATTCACCCCCCTAGGAATCGAACCCAAGTACCAAAAAGCAATCGGGATTAATGGCTGTCCGACTAAACGAAAGTAAGCTGACAATATTTATAACATTACAATATGAGTAATATTTTTTAACTTAAATATTATTACACGGTTCTGGATTTAAAAATACAACCAAAACATATATTTTAAAAAGAAATAATTGATGGTTTCGAATTTTATGTTAAATTATCAAAAACACCTCGGATCCAGTAGATGATTTTGTGATTTTTTCCAATAATACCATACTTGTAGTAATTTAATAAATAATTAAATTAAAATCCTTTTCCCTTACTATTTCTAATTAGTTTTCGGGATATTTGACAAAATGAAAATAATATTAGAAAAAATGTCGCTCCATTGCTGCTCATGCCAAATTATTAATTAAGTAATATGCGAGTTCCCACATGAAATGTGTATATATAAAAACTGTATTTAGATATTTTCAATATTTTTTAAATTATTCAACTTATAATCAAAATCCTTCGGGGGCGATTGTAAGCTGTTTCAGAAAACGAGCGAAATAAAAATGCTAAATTAAATAGAAATAAATGTCACATATGGCATTGATAAAATTAATATTAAGTAATTAAGATAAAGAAAACCTTCTATTTAAATATAAATTACTTAAACAATAAATTATAGACGTGTTTTAAGTTTAATATTGAGATGGAAATAAATACATTAAATAAAATGAATTTCTAGTAAAAGACATTTCATTTGATTAGTTATAATTTATATAGCGATATATTGTGTTTTCATACAAATAAGAAATTCAAATCACTCCTTAATATGCAACCCGGTGTCAGATCGGGCCCGGAGATGTGTTGGCCCGTTATCAAAAAAAAAAAAAAAAAAAAACTATCTTGGAAAATATCAATAAAAATTGTTACGAGCCTATATAAGAGGAGCTAAGAAAAAAATTATCTTGCAAGCATCACATTAAGGTTGACTGGACGTTTGGAAAAAACTCTCATACAACCTTGATTGATTCTCATTGAAATTATCAATATAATTATGGTGTAAGCCATGGAAAAATTTTAATTGAAAAAAGGCGCCTCGACTCAGAAAAGTTTGGGAACTCCTGGTGTAAGTTATTTAAAATTTGTCTTAAAAAAAGGATTTAGTGATTTCTAATACAAATAGGACGCTTAATAGTCTCATTTTAAAATTGTGTAATATAAAGTGTCCCTCATACAGATTAATGAAATATTTTTAAATTTCTAAGTGTATATAATAATAATAATAATAATAAATATATGAAAACGGATTCAGAGTGTGGAGCCGAAACATTTTCAAGGAAAAATTCGAAAAAAATTTTGATGATAATGACAAACTATAATATCAAACAAGGACCAAAACGGAGGTGGTGTAGCAATTATTTTATAAATAGAATATAGAACACAATGAAAAAGAGGAAGCAACAAGATGATTGTGAATGAGGCGGGATCGAAAAAGATGGAAGTCATTGCAAGGGACTTGAACTAAAAAGAAAGAAAAATGAAAAGATGTCAAAAAGGTTGACATTAAGTTGTGATTCTTGTCCTGAGACGATCCTTCGTAACTTAGTGGGAGAAAGAGTTCAGTTTCGATTCTTGAAGATTGATATTGTCAACTTTGACTCGAATTACAGTGAAACTTCTCTTTTAACCATCAGTCTATGAAAAATCAATTTATTTGTAAAATTTGAAAATGTACATATACTATATGGCCCGCCTAGAGCGCAAATTCATGTATGTAACAATATGTACAGATGATAATGAACTATTCGGCTCTAACCAACTCACTCGACTCCCTAGCTCGCCGAAGAACCGTTTCTGCCCTTTCCCTGTACTACAGATACTATCACGGTGTCTGTTCAGTCGAGCTGAAATCAATTATCCCCCCTAATGCCCTATTTACGAGAAACACGCGGTTTTCTGACGCTCAGCACCTCTTCGCTGTCAAATTGGATAAAAGTCGAACAAGCGCTTTCGCCAACTCTTTTATCCCTATGACCTCCAGAGACTGGATCTCGCTCCCTGCCACCATCTTTCCCGCTACTTATAACCCTCAGCTATTTAAGACCCGTATCCACAGATACCTTCGACCCCGCTCCGAACCCATAAAATTCTTTCTTCTTCTTTTCACGATGGAGGGGCCAACCCAGGCCTTTAGGGGTTGCACCTTTTTGGTGTAACTCCTTCTCTCATCATTATCATTAAAAAAAAAATTCCGTAAATTGTATATTGTTTGTTTTTGTTAAATAAAATACAGTGTATTTCCAGTTCGTAAATGTGCATTTTTATCTTAGTTCAAATGCAATGAATGGGGCGGGTTGTTGTTTAACGTATTCTGTTATCCGTTTTTTCGATTAACAGGCTCGATCCCAGCCAGTCCCGACCCTGACTGTTAATCGAAGTTTCACTGTACTATGTCCCTTGGTTATTTGACATATAAATAAATTAACCATGAGACCCAAGTACTAATTTGAAATTTGTAGTAATTTTCTATATACGGGTGATCTAATCCGAAATATTTATGTATAGTTTAATAAGTTAATTATTATATTTGATTATTTAAGATATTGCATTAGAAGTTTTTAAGTCAAAAGATTTCAAGGACTATTAAAATTTTTTAAAAATATCCAAATAACAATCACTTTCACCAAGTTTGCCTAAATTCAATGTCAAGTTTATGATCTCATATGAATGAAATGATCAAATCTTCAAAAAATATCCATAGATTTAGCTTGAGCAGAAAAAGATTATAATGATGATATTAAATTGTTAAATGGCAAGTTTGATATGAGCAATTTAATAAACAGGCAAAAATATATTTTTTTCCAGCTAAGTCTAAAAGAGTTGAAGTCTTAGCACCCATAGAAACAAAGGTTCAGTTGGATGTACAGTTATGATTACTGATTGTTATAAAATACTAGCTGTAAGGCCCGCCTTAGGCGGCCCTCTTGCTAGCCAGGGGGCACGCCCTCCGGACCCCCCTCCCTCCCTAAGCCCACCCAGCGCCCCCACCCCCGCCCCACACCACCACCTCAACACTCCATTCCGCTCACTAACCACCACCACCCCACCCCCAAAACCCCTCTAGCACCCCCATCTCCGCAGCATGCGCTCGTTCTCACCCCCGCCCCCATACCACCACCCGCACCCCATCCACCCTAGACCCCACCCCGTGCCCCCCAACCCTGCGCACCACACCCCTGCCTAGCCCCTTCGACCCCACCCCAGCTATGCCCCCTAGACTCCACCCCGCACCCCTCCCTGCACTCCCATCCTACTCCTCACCCCACCCCCATTCCACCACCGCACCCAGTTTTTGCATTTCTAGCCTTCTAGTGACCCACCGATTATGTATACAAAATTTGGTTGAGTTTGGCCCAAGAGAAAGAATTTTCATTTTTTGACCCCCCCCCCCCCATTTTGGGTGGTTAGTTTTTGCATTTCTAGCTCTCTAGAGTCCCAGAGAATATGTATACAAAATTTGGTTGAGTTTGCTCCAAGGGCAAGAATTTACAATTTTTCACCCCCCCCCCTTTTGGGTGTTTTTTTGGGGAAATTTTTTTAAACAAAAGTTGTCAGAAATCACATCCCCTACAACTTTGTTTTTCATAAAATTTGCCGTAGGGTTAATAGTTTAGGAGTTATTTGATCATTTTCATTCGTTCGCCCCACCCAAACCCCCTTCTGGGGTCAAAATATCAAAACGTTGTATAGCTAAAAACGTAAGTTAGAAGACATCTGATGTAAATATGAAATTTCAATAATAATCCCTTCACCCGTTTTTACGTGAATCGTGAGCAACTTTTCGGAAACCACTGAAACAGACAGACATACATACAGACAGGAATTTTGTTGAGGGCGTTTTCGTTCATAACTTTGCTTGAAACGTGTGCAACCAAAATTTAGCGTGATTTGGACCAATGTACAGACAAAACCTTAATTATATATATATATATATATTTATATAGATTCTATAATAAATATATGGTATAATCTAAAAATGTGCGATTAATTTGTCCTGATTAGAAAGCGACCCTGTTAGATATTGAAAATTAAGGGCAATAATTAGCCCTTTGAAGGGATGCTCGCAAAAAGCGCTTATCAAATATTTTATGTGATATATGCTAAAAAATTTTGGTTAGTTTTCAGCGAATAGAATTATTCTTCCTACTAAATTATCGACAGTAAAAGTAAAAGTGGACTCACTCTTAGTCCGTACATTCAGTGAACTATATGAAGCTCAACGGTTGGATAAAAGATCAAATTCGTTAAAAGCGTCTAATAGCTTAGCAGTACCTATTCATATTTTAAAATACTCTTGAAAATTGAATTTATATTAATAAATCAAATTTTATCATAATGAAAATGAATAAAAAATAGAAGAATGTCCAAATCAATCAAAATAATAATCTCGAATCGATAATTTTCACGATGTAGGAAGGCAAGCAGGCAGGCACTAACACAGAATTTTTTTTGAAAGCGAGGAAGAAATAGAAATTTTATATAATAATGTAAGAATTGATATAAAAATATTGAAACAAAAGAAATATAAAATAAAATTTTAGAAGATATTATTTATTAGATTTGTCTGGATTTATATTTATACTAATAAAACTTGATGATTTTAAAGGAGTAGGGTACCTGAAATAATGGAATTTTATCGATTTCGATCTTTAATATTAATTACATTTATATTCACTTTTCTTTAAGATTATCTCTATAAGTGAAATTTAATTAATCTTTTTTAGGAAATCAAGAAACCTAAAAATCTCTGATTAAGAAAATACCATGGTCAAAAATAGTACCCCCTTTACTGTTTAGACAGTTATTTACCTATCATTACTTACAAGAGAATGTTTGTTATTGTTAGTGGGTATTCCAAGCGTAAATCTTTTTGAAAGTAGAGATAACTCGGGAAATGTATAACAATCGTAAATATTATAAGAGAGTTATTATAACAATCGAATATGTAGAAAGGAAAAGTAAAATGTATAAAATTCATTTTTTCTAAGAGAGAATTTGTGATGTTGAAAAGCGAAAGATATGAAGATATGAAGTATCATTGTTATACCGGCGAAAAATCGTATTTAGATAAATCAGAAAAAATAAAAATAAGTACTCAGTGTCAATGACAGGCTCCATTTGACGTCGTTCCATATTAGAAAGCGAATTTGAGGCACAAAATGGAAAAATTCAAATCACTCGTTATGTCTTAGCGTGGACTGCCACGAAGTGAAGAAGAATCGGCTGTCGTCATTTTGAACATGGTCGCACTATGAGTCATTGGCTCTGACGGAAAGCCTATGTGAAGGCCTCTTATCCTCGAGGTTCTCGCCATGCAACGACCTTGAAGGTCATCCGACCTGCAAGCAACCTACATACATCCTCTCGAGACAAACTTAAGATTCATCTCCTGGCGGCGCCAAGCTTCAGATGAAAAGTTTCGGAAAATGCAAACTCAATGTTTTTAATTCCGAAAATCACAGCAACATATATGGTTTCTGAAAGGGTTAACCACTTAAGTAAACACATATATCTTAACTTTGGTGATCTTGGGGAACCGGTGCTTTGAAAATGCCAAGGCCGTTGACTAAAGATTAATATATGAGGGAGGCGATCTAAATTCAATGGGACATTAAATAGATATCACAAGAATTAGTTTTAAAGTGAGTGGTTTCTAAAGGTGCTATTTCGTCGCGGTCGGCAATCGAGGGTGGGCAGCGACTACTGCTTTCACATAAAAAAAGGGAACATATTTCGTCGGAGTTGCTCGGCAGTTACTGCCCACCGTCCACCGCCGAACAGTTTCCTTGTTTTATTTATGTGAAAGCAGTAGTCGACTTGCCGACCGCGTCGCAGCGAAATAGCACCTTAACGACCTTGCCAGGTTGATATCACATAAAGTAGTACATTTCGAAAGTTAAGCAAATAGATGTTAGTCGTTGGGTGGGTGACCGGCTAGCTTAATTAACCCCAGTCGTTATTAGAATAAATTCTGCGGTCTAAAGAATGACAATGGAAATTTTAAATTATTTTTGAACCCCCTCCTCCCCTTTTGGGTTAGTATCAATTTTTCATAGTGAATCATTTTCATAAGGTCGTATAGGGTGCATGAAATTTCGTACAAATCGATCAAAGGGTTTAGGACTTATATTTGGAGTTCTATTTTTTAAGCCCCTAATGTTGGCTTCAGAAAAAAATAACTAATTTTATTATAGATCCTTTTATAGTAAATTGCATTTTCTTGCTTTTTTTCAGTTTAAAAATTTTATAATTTTAATATTTTAAGAATCTTTCCCCTTTAATTTGTAGTTCGATTTCAATCAAAATCTAATCAGCTCTGAATCTCACTATAAAGAATCTACATGTGAAATTTCTTTTTGAGATAATTCGAAAAAACGAAGCAAAAAAAACACTTTTTTCCATGTACCATTTTAATACTTGACCATACCCTGTATGGTAAAGTAATAAAAATGAGGCTGGAAATGGGATAATTGAAAATCTGATTTTGAAAATATATAAGATATATAGGTATATATAGAATTACCTAGTACAATAAAATCGCATATTCTATAAAAATGTTTAATGTGTAAGATATTTTAAAAGAGGTTTTATATTCAGAAACGGAATATGTAGTATGAGTTGCGACTTCCGATCAGAGTTTGTGTGCACGAGATAATTTAATTTAATATCGTCATGGTCAGCAAATCTACTGCAAACTAAGTAATATAAGAAAAGAGAGAATTATCGTTAAAATACAAGAGAGATAAACTCATGATTTAACCAAATCGAATTTATTACAAAAAGATCCTGATAATTTTGGTGGAATATCTCGGCGAGAGGCAAATTCCTGAATACAACTAAAATATCTGCCAGAAACGAGATCTGAATAGGCAAGATCATCAATTTGATCATTAGGAAAGAACTAAGGGACAAATAGCACTCTCATTTTAAACAAGGTTATTGATTAAATGTGAATAAAAAATCAAATTTATAATCATTTATGACATTTAAATAAATGTTCAAATTTCGGTTCAAATCGGACAAAGGGTTTACATTTTTAAAAACCCTCTCCCTTCCTTAACTTTTGATCCAAATTCAGCTAAATTACTATTAATGTCAATCCCAATACGATTCAAGTCTTCGAAATGCCGCCCTTAAATGTTTTTTCTTTAAAATAAGCTTCGATTGTGATTAAAAAAAAAAAAAAAAACTAAAGTACGAAAACTATTATTATTTTGTAAATATACTTAAACTATACTTTAAAATAATGATATCAACTATCTATCAAATTCAGCTAAATTACTATTAATGTCAATCCCAGTACGATGCAAGTCTTCGATCTACTTCAGTAATCTAGTACATTCTTACCCTTCTAACTTTTACTTTAGCAAATTCGATTTGACTAGATAGAGACTAAGTACTTCCAACAGATATTATTTATTGGAAATTTTAGAAGAAATGTAGTGAAAAAATTATCTCGAATAAAATAGATTTATTGGATATTCATTTTTTTCATCATTCAAAAACTTTTAAAAATTCAATTTATGACTCTGTTGACGAATGACAAATTTTGAGCACTGCTAGAAGAGAGAGGAAAATGTGCCCATGATTATGAAAGTGGACTAAGTCAAAAAATTAAAAAATTGGTTTTTTCATAATTTTACGTTCCATCCATTTAAAAAGTACAATAATATGTTGTCGGTTTTGAAAAATCGCAGAAAATTGAACCGTTAAGAGGATTTCTAGTTGTCTCATTATACATAATTGGAATCTTGTTTATTTTATAAAACGTTAAATATCTCGAAACTAACAATCAATGACTTAGACCACTTTCATAATTATGGGCACAAATATCTTGTATTTTTTCCTCAATGACCCCTTTTAAACCCTGAAGAAGGAGAGAAAATCCTCCGAAACGTTGGTTTTTGAGTGATGAAAAAAATGAATATCCAATAAATCTATTTTATTCGAGATAATTTGTTCACTTTCCTTGAGCTGCCTTTCTATCACTTATCAATTTTTTCCCTTATAATATTGTTTCAAGACCGACGTTTCGAAGGATCTTTCCTCCTTCCTCAGGGTTCAAAAGGGTCAAGAAGGAAGCACATAGTACTCTTACTTCTTGCCTCCTCTCTCAGTGTTAGTTGGTATGTAGTGAATACTTTAAGACTTCTCATTATCAGTATAACAGTTTATATTTATCAATCTTATAGTACCACATTAAGAGATGATTAGATTTTGGTTGAAATAGGTGCAACGATTGGGGAGGAGGTGGTAAAACTTTGTAAAATTTGTCTCCGATTTGGACCAAATTTTGAAAAGAGTTAGCCTTTAAGGCCAAAGAGAACTATCACTACAAAAATACCAGCTTACTAAAATGGCAGGGGGCAGGCAGGTGTGGTAAAATCTTGAGATGGCCACATCATATATTTTTTTTAAATTATCAATTGATGATCGCCATTTATTTATTATCTTTTTGAAAAAAGAAATCAATTGTTTCCTACTAATGAATTTGTTATCCAATCGTAAGTTTATTTTTGATAGTAAAGGAAGTTAATTAGCTAAAGATAAAATTAATTTTAAAATAACAAGTGGATTACAAATGAATTTAAAGAAATGAGCTAGTGATCGAAATCAGGTTGAAATGGAACACAGTCACAGGAAACATACGTCTTCCTTCGAGATCTGTCAAGAAGGAAACGGCTGTCTCTTCGCCTCCTCCTAGAGAAATTTAATTTCCCTTTTATTCCCTTATCAGCAAATGTTTATTTGAACAGACAAATCAAATAATATCGTAATAGGCTGATAAAGGAAAAAGTTTAATGTTTTAGAGAAAATAGTAAGTTTCTTACTTTCACTTACTTTTTTGAAGTCATTTTATCAATTTTCCATTTTCAAATTAATCCCCTCGAGTGTTTTAATCGAGATAAAAAATACACATAGCAGAACTTGGAATATTTGTTAAGCACATCGATTTTTTTTAAAAATCGTAGGAATTGTTTTTGAGAAAAAAATAAAAATCATCCCAACCTTCAAGTACCTAGGAGAAGTTAGAAATTTCAAAGCTTGGTGGTTTGTAGGTGACTATATACACACACAGACATACACACCTACTATTGAATTTTTGAGTTAGTTGTGGCTCTGACATCCTCAAATCTTAACTCTTAAGGCCATCAAATACTATCACTTGGAGTTGTCCGGCTTTTATAGTTTTGAAGATAGACGACTTCGAAAAATTGAACCTACCGAAAGTAAATGTAATACTTTATTCAGATCTGCTTCGCATAATATACATTAAGTAAAAAAGTATGTTATGAAATTAATTTTAGTAAAAATTTTTATCTTATCATCAAAATTACTTTTTAAAAATATTATTTTGATAATTTTTATCTTAATCTCCTCAAATGATTAAAAAAAAAAAGAATAAAATTTATATTTTCTCAACTCGTTAGATAATATTCCGGATAATTTTATATTCTAGATTCCATGTTTTCCAAAAGACTCAATGTTGTCAAATTTCTAGACGCGAAAATAAAAATATCCCTGACATCCTCTTTAATTCAAAAATTCTGAAGATGTGTGACAGGTTGTCAATAATGGGCGTCTCAGTCACATCTTGCCTCCTTGAAATTAACAGATTTGCTCTATGGCGAAATCTGCAGCAAAGAAAATAGGCTTCTTATTTAGGCCCAGGAGATTTTTCACGCCTCTGCAGCTTCTCACCCTCTACAAGGTGCGAATCCGCCCCTGTCTCGAATAAAGTTTGCATCTATGAAGAGGGGCCTCCAAGTATTGCCTTGCCACCCCGGATGCGATTCAGAAACGAGCTATCAAACTAATAGATAATCCGACTCTAACCGCCTCCTCGTCTCGGTGGCCGATCGAAAAAGCGTTTCCACGTTTTCCCTATTTTTAACCTACTTCAAAAGGAGAAAAGGAGGAGGTTATCAATTCATCGGAATCTTTTTTTTTAATATGTTCCTCGATTTCTTTTTATATAGCTATACTGCATGCGTTCTGATGAGTTGAAGTCAACTATTCCCTTCCAAAGCCTGCTTTACGAGTGGCACGCGATTCGTCGATTCACATCATCTCTTACCGATTAAATTGGAAAAGTGATGAACCACTTCAATAAGCCACTACATTTGTTTTAATTAATTCAAGTAACTGGAATTTTTTTCCGGACTCCGTCTTTCCCAACAGTTATAATCTTTTTATATAGCTATATTGCATGCGTTCTGATGAGTTGAAGTCAACTATTCCCTTCCAAAGCCTGCTTTACGAGTGGCACGCGATTCGTCGATTCACATCATCTCTTCTCGATTAAATTGTAAAAGTGATGAACCACTTCATTAAGTCATTGTTTCAAAAATTAATTCAAGGAACTGGAATTTTTTTCCCGGACTCAGTTTTTCACAACAGTTATAATCTTCAAAGCTTCAAGACCCGGGAGGACAGACCCTACGCCTGCACACTTTTTCTTGGGCACTTTCTCGTACTCTTCAGTAATGGAAGTGTCTTTCGAGATCCAGAGGTTGGCTGTATCTTCTTGGTGTGCACCTTCTTGTATTCGTTTGCATTAAAAAAAAACCAAAAAAAAACCTACAATATAAATTTATATATCGTCGCCTTAGAGTGTAAACCTGCTAACTCAAAACAAGAAAATTTTACAGAGCAGAGAAAAAACAAACAAAATTTAGCAGGTTTACACTCTAAGGCGACGATATTTGACTGGAAATGACATATAATTGTAGATTTGATGGTTGCAGTTAAAATCACCTAGATTGTATATTTTTAATGAGAAAAACTCAGCATAATATAAAAACTTTTCTTTAGAAAAAATGCCATGTAATCTTAAAGAGTATTGCCATTGTGTTTCTAGAGCAGTGTTACTCAAAGTGTGTTCCGCGGAACCCTGGGGTTCCATGAAAACTCGCCAAGGGTTCCGCAAAAAAATTCACAGTAGGTGAAAAAATTCTAGCGTTCAAAAGGAAGGTGCAGTTTTAGAATAGTTGTGTGAATCGCATTCCCATAACAACGCTTTAACTCGAAACACAAGATTGACTGGTTCCACGCTTACCCTCCAAACGGAAAAGGGTTCCACATTCGAAAAAGTTTGAGAAACACTGTTCTAGAGGGTTCCAGATCCCAAAGAGCTCCATGCTTTTCCAAATAATTCCAATGAAATGCACGCAACACAGCTGTGATCAGTGCAGGATTTACGTATAAGCTACACAAGCTAAAGCTTAGGGCCCCCACTTTGAGGCCCCAAAAAAATTGTCCAAGTGAGCAATTGTCATATATACTTAAACATACTGCAGCATTATTTGTCCCATTTTAGTTTAATATGAATTATATTATTCCTTAATCCTTATAACATATTTCAAGTGATTAGATAATAAGCCTTTGTAAATTGTGCCTTTTAAAAGAACTTTTGTTTCTTTTTACCAGAGTTTGCATTTTTAAGTTTGTTATTAAAAATGATTTTAAGTTAAAGATTTATTATTTCACTATCTATTTACTTCTTAATTGTATTTCAGTTTAACCCTCTAGGTATCCGCAAATCATATTTGGCACTGACATATAATATCTGGATTATAAAGGACTCCATATCTCAAATAGCTTAGGGCCTTATCAAGTCTAAATCCGGCCCTGGCTGTGATTGGGGAGTAAATATGCCAACAGCAGTGTCTTTAAACGGCCATCTCTCTGATAAATAAAAAACTGCGGCTACATGTTTTTTAACAGTACCAGTGCATTGAACATGTCAAGGTCGTTGCCAATAGAATATATAAAGTTGATGGATGCCTCCCCCTTTATGGGTATAATGTTAAGAAGCATGTAGCGTGGTCAGTTTTGGATGGCTGGCAGTTTAGGACGTGTATAATGTTGGCATGTTTTGCGATTCCGTGCCCATCTGTCATCTGATGAAGTTGTTTTATAAATATATATGTGTTTAATTGGATGAATCGAAGTGTTTGCTTGAGGCAATACATTAAAAAGGGGGTTAAAGATTAATACCGGTGTTATGCAATACATTATTATGATTTCAATAAAAAAATGTATCTATTGACTCATTTTCTAAACTAGTAAATAAAATTAAACTTAAATCTATAAATGGATGTATATATATTTTCTATTTACATTTTTTTAAATTTATTTTAATGTATTTTAATGATTTTTTCTTTTAAAAATAAATTATAGTATATATAAATTATAAGTAAAAGATTGGAAAAACTTACAAGGGCGTTGGAATGGTCCGATGTGATTATATGTCAAATGGGTTGATCCTGTATGTCATGATAAATAATATAATCAAAATATTAGAATCTGGTTTAAAGATTTGAGATTTTCATGTTTTGACACTAGCCACTTGAAATGATCATCTCTCGGAGTGGGGGCCTTCCTCCTCTTCAGGCATACCAACCAAACGAGATTCTAACAAACGCGCGTCTTTTTAATTCGAAAGCTTATGAAATAAAAATGGAAAAAAAAAGCAAAAACTTTTTCAAAACCCGGCACCCTTCATTGGCTTAGTTAGGGAGTTTTTCTAGGGGGGGGGAGACGGCCAGCTGATTAGCCAACACAAAGTTACAATTTCGGTAATCCGATTAGAGATTATATAACTTTTTATTAGAATTGGCAAATTTTATTTTGAGGGTAACGAGATAATTTAATGAGAAATACATAAGTGATGCCTCGTTATAATTGAGTTTCGATTTTTCTAAAGGAGGGAATGAGTTTTGTAGGGGGCACTGATCCCCCCCCCCTAAAAACGCCCATGGTCATTATCAGTGGCGTAGCCAGAAAACTTTCATGGGGGGGGGGGGGGGTCAATTTACAAACCAAAATATTTAGTGGGATTTTTTTTATTTAAACAAATAGTCTAGTTAAATTGTGTTTTTACCCGGAAAGTTTTGGGGTAGTTGTAATTTCTTCGACCCTTTATGTTTTTTGGTATGCTGAATCCGAATCTGAGGTTTGCTAACAAAATTTCGTGAAGGAACATCGTTAAAAATGCAAAAAAAAGTTTTAAAAAATCTCATTTTTGGGTGGTCTATTGCTTATAACTCAAAAACTCTCAACTTTTCGTAAATAACCTTCATTTTTAAAAAGAAAGTTCATAAAATTTCGTACTCTTAGATTTATAGATATCCAGTATTTTCCATGACAGGAAATGATCAATTTTTTCAAAAAATCGCAGTTTTTCCTACATAAAATGAAAACCACTCAATCTAG
Source organism: Forficula auricularia (assembly GCA_024734495.1). Classification (NCBI taxonomy): domain Eukaryota; kingdom Metazoa; phylum Arthropoda; class Insecta; order Dermaptera; family Forficulidae; genus Forficula; species Forficula auricularia. The sequence goes on along the minus strand of JALMQS010000152.1, from coordinate 3,341,689 downwards.
AAACTTGATTCCTAGCTGATTGTAGGAAATTTTGTTGACTTGAACGTTTACTTGGACCACTTTTTTGATAAAACTCTTAGATTTATAGATATCAAAAAATTTCCAGACAGGACCCATTCCGAATCCTCAAAAGTGTCATGAAAATGCTGGATATCTTTAAATCTAAGAATTTTTATCAAAAACGTGGTCCAAGTAAGCGTACAAGTTAACAAAATCTCCTAGAGAATGAAACAAAAATTAAGTTTCTAGGATGAGTAGTTTTCATTTTATGAAGGAAAAACTGAGATTTTTGAAAAAATGGATCATTTTATATCCGGAAAATTCTGGATATCTATAAATCTAAGAGTTTTATCAAAAAAGTGATTCAAGTAAACGTTCAAGTCAATGATATTTCCTAGAGAATGAGATATGAATCAAGTTTCTAGGAGAAGTGGTTTTCACTTTATGTAGGAATTGCGATTTTTTGAAAAAATGGTTCATTTCCTGTTATGGAAAATACTGGATATCTATAAATCTAAGAGTAGGAAATTTTATCAACTTTCATTTTGAAAATGAAGGTTATTTACGAAAAAGTTGATAGTTTTTGAGTTATAAGCAAAAAACCGCCCAAAAATGAGATTTTGTATCTACTTTTTTTTTTGCATTTTTGACAATGTTCCGTCACGAAATTTTGTTAGCAAACCTCAGATTCGGATTCAGCACACCATCTGATTACCCTCCACAAGGTTTAAATTTCGGTAATCCGATTAGAGATCAACTAACTTTTTAGTATAACTTTTAAAAATTTATTGAGAAATACATAAGTGATGCTTCATAATAATTGAGATTCGATTTGATCTTTCTAGGGAGGCAATGAGTTTTGTAGTGGGGCACTACCCCCCTTGCCCCCCCCCCCTAACTACGCCCATGGTACGCTTACCAGTTAGACCGATCTAGTAATACTAAACTTAAATATAATAAATTATCAGAAATGTATTTTATTTTTAAGAAACAAAAAACCCATTAAATTAAGAAGAATATCTTTTCGTAGCGATGCCGATCCCTGCAGCCGCCGCGAAGGCCTGTTAATTTGGTTAGCTATATTTAAGGGGATATGTTGCTCTTGCTTTGGTAGGTGGTTTTTCACTCGCAATTGGTGAAGCTACATACTAGACCCTTACCCTTAAAAACTTAATCTGATAAGTAAAATAAATATTCATTAAATTATAGTTAATTTACTAATAAGATCATTTTTTTTAATATATTTTTAATAGAAAATTATAAATTAATTATTTTTAAAGTTTAAGGAAAGCGGTGTTGGTTTATAGTGAAACATATTAAACACAGGAATTATTTAACGGATTATAGTGGTATTTCACAAAGTGTAGTATAGTAATTATTTTTTTCTTATTTTATTATTATTATCATCCAGTGTCCAGTAAGCTATATTTGATAGAATGCACTTTCTCAGCTTGCGCCGGAAAAATTTCACCTATCTCTTCAGATCTTATTTGGGATTAGGCTCGGTCGATGTGGAAAGAGAATTCACTCTGGCCCACATGATCCTCCGGATAATCTTCAATTATTGAGAAACTTGCGCACGATATGGCAGTTTTGTAATAAAGTTGCCTTCTGTGCATGCTTCAAGATGGTGTTTGGCAGGCCAAGTTTCTCAATGTTCTTACTAAAGTTGTTAGAGACAACAACGGATATCACTAATGGGTAGATAGAGACACTATCCATTTTATTGGGTAGTTGGAGACCCTATCCAATTTCCAGATCTCTTTAATTTGCCAGGCGAATTCCTCATATTTGCTCTTTTTCTCTGCCTCTGTCCTTTTGATGGTTGTGTGTCACAGGAACAGCGATATCAATGAGTATCCCTGAACTTGTGTTAAAATCTATTAGAAGAATATCGGGTCGGTTATAAGCGATGATCCTATCAGTTAACACAGGCCTGTCCCAGTATAAAATATATTTTTCGATTCTACGACCGGCACTGGCTCGTATTTATAGTAGGGAGGTGTATTCGTGTCCAGTAAGCTATATTTGATTCCTAGCTGTTGGTGGATCAATTTGGCCACTTGATTGTGCGTTCCCAGGTAGGCAGTCTCAGATAGTGCTGGACACCCAGCCATAATATGCTCGATGGGCTCACCTACAGAATCACATCGCCTACACTTGTCTGTCACATTTAACTTCAGTTTCTGCTTCTCATAATTTTTGGTTCTTATTATTCGATTTTGGATAGCCATAATGAACCCGTCTGTCTCAGGGTAGAGAGAGCCATCGGCCAGCCATTGCAGAGAAGCACTCCTGTCGATTGTCGATATGATCTTCGTCTAAGAGGTTTGGAAATTTCCCGTGAAGAATATTCTCTTTCCAGGGTTTAAACTCTTTTTTGGAATAACAAACGCATGACAGCTCAGATTTAGTGGAGTATACCCCTCGTCGTCCCTTATGACAGATTTAATTAGGTCGTCATTAGAACATAAGAATTTATTCTTATGTTTTCTTCTTGGGTTCTACATAGATTAAAGATGTTGATTAACCCCCTTCCTCTTTCTTTACGTGGTAAATATAGCCGTGTAACGGAGGAACTTGGATGTCTACAACGAAATTTCCTAAGAATGCCTCTACTGAGCCTATCCAGATTGTCCAGGTCAGTTTCTGTTCACTTCATAATTCCGAAGAAGTACGTCAGCACAGGAACCTCCCAGGTATTTATGTCAGTAATTATGTTTTTCCCTGATAGTTTGGTGTTTAGGATCTTTGTGAGTCTCTTCCTGTACTTTTCAGTGAACATTTCCTTTAGTTGTTTATGGTTGATCTTCATATTTTGAGGGATCCCTAGGAATAATTATTATTATTTTATTTTTTTACTTAACCATACAGGGTATGGTCAATTATTATAATCGTGCATAAAAAGTGTTTTTTTTTGCTTCGCTTTTCTAAATATCCTAAAAACGGCTGAAACTATTTTGATAAAAAAAATTGGAAGCCATGGTATTTTTTGATCTACAAAAAACTTTTAATGAGTGAACATAAAAAAAAATTATATTTTTCGAGTTATTTATTGTTTTTTCAAAATGTCTGTTATTTAGTACATACATACGTCCCAAATTTTCTGTACGCCCTAGCAAGGCAGATTCAGCGCGTTCGTTGGAACCCGGGGCCGCGTTTTGGGAGGCCCCGCGGTCTACTAAAATTACCCAATTAAAAAACACCGATTTTGATTAACTTTTTACAGAAAGATAATACCATTAACAGATGCAAAACATTTTTTTAGTAGTGAATTTTAGTATATTTGGGATCAGAGAGTCCTAGAGAATTGACAAAATATATTTTTATTTGAAATATCACCAAAAAAAATTTTGTCGAAAAACGAAAAAATGGCAAGGCTATAATAGCATTGTGAAATTTTTTGATTTTGTTGAAAAATTTGATATATCCAAATTATAGAAATTTCAGTATATTTGGGATCAGAGTGTCCTAGAGAATATTGAAAAAATATATTTTATTTGAAATTTCTCCAAAAAAATGTGTCTAAAAAAGAAAAAATGGCAAGGCTATAGCAATGTGAAATTTTTGATTTTGATGAAAAATTTGAAGTAGCCAAATTATAGAAATTTTCGTATATTGGGATTAGAATGTCCTAGAGAATTGAAAAAAATATATTTTTATTTGAAATATCTCGAAAAAAATTTTTGTCGAAAAACGAAAAAATTGCATGTCTATAGCCTTGTGAAATTTCTGATTTTGATGAAAAATTTGAAATATCATATTTGGGATCCGATGTTCCTAGAGAATTGAGAAAAAATATATTTTATTTGATATATCTAAAAAAAAAAAAAATTGTCAAAAAACTAAAAAATGGCAGGGCCTTGTGAAATTTCTGATTTTGATGAAAAATATGAAGTATCCAAATTATAGAAATTTTAGTAATTTAGGATCAGAGGGTCCTAGAGAATTGAAAAAATATATTTTATTTGAAATATCTCGAAAAAAAAATTTTGTCGAAAAACGAAAAAATGTCAATTTCTGATTTTGATAAAAAATTTCAAGTATCCAAATTATAGAAATTTTAGTATATTTGGGAAGAAAGTCCTAGAGAATTGAAAAAATATATTATATTTGAAATCGCTTATTAAAAACTTTTTGTTTTATAAATCTTCCTTTATAATGTATTTTATCTGACATTTCTACATATTCAAGCTCTGACAGTGTTACTAGATTTGTCAAACGAGCACGTGATTGGCTAGTAGTGGTACATAAACAGCAAAAAATTTTGGCCTTATGAATTACGAATCCTTATTGTATGTTATATATACTCTAGCATTAACTTTTTGCTAGTATTGTTGTGAAACAACTACCTTAAGATATCTTCAAGACTGTAGAATGAATTCAAAACGACTTTTGTTATGATATAAGTGTTTATTATTCAATTAATACACTAAATAATGCTAATTTAACTATAAATTTTATTAAACCAATTATTTTACATTAATTAATGTATACATTGTATTTTTGCTTCGATTCCGGAGATTACTTCTCCACCATCGAGTGTCCTTATTCATCTTTAGTCCTTGTTTTTAATAAGAGGAAAAATCTAATTAGATAAAAAAACCTCTTTTCCGATAATTATTTCAATTCCATTATTCCCCAATCAAGTCGATTGGTCTTTCTCTAATTTAACTAAAAACACATCTTTCATTTATAAGGGTTCTGTCGCATTCCAGAGATGAGTAATTAAAATGAGATTTTAATTCATCCAAATTAATTGATTTGGTCCTAATATTTATTTTTTGATAAAATAATTAAATGAACAGGAGAATTAAGTATGACATCAGTGGGTAGTGAAAGGAAGAAACGGAAACATATCGAATAAAAAAGGTGGGGGAGCTTAATTTATTAACAAGGCTTGATCTTTAAAAAGCATTAGTTCGCGCTTTACTGCTGGACATAATTCATCTACGGCCGACTGCTCTTCGCTTTGTGTTTCATCCATCATCAGGTTAGTACTGAAAAATTTGCAATAAATGTGGGAAACTATTAACAATGACATGAAAATGAATCTTAGAAAAAAATTTAGAAACTTGAATTTCATTTAAACAAAATCTTTGAATATTTGTTTGATAATAATAACAATATGAATATATAAATTTACACTCCTGATCAAATTAAATTTGAAAAAAGCAGCGGAACAAAGCAATTATTTAAAACAGGACTCGATAATTTTTTTGAACATATGGGCCTCTTTCAAAAGAAATATTCTAAGCGGGCAGCCCATACAAAAATTTTGTATTAGGTTTAGTTTTTTTTTTTTTTTTATTTATTAATTTATTTTGAATGTAAAGATAAATATGAATAAAATTAAGAATGAATATAAAAGAAAACAAATAGTTTTATAAATTTTAGGGTTTATTTAGTCCCACAAATTAGACAAATAGAATAATTTCAATTTTGTTAAGGGAGAATGTTGTAGGTTCTTGGTGGAACATATTTAAATAAAGTAAAGAAAATTTAAAAAACTTTTTAAAATTTAAAAAATATAAAATTCTAGGTAAATTTTCACAAAAAAAAAACAATTTTTTTTAAAACCTACCTAGAATTTTATATTTTTTAAATTTTCTTTACTTTAGAGTAATTTCAGTTAATTTACACTATTTATTTAGTAGATTTACTAAAGAGTTTTGTTCATAAGTTTTGGAACAATCTTATAAGAAAACAAATAAGTAACAAAAAATTTATTTATAGAAGCGATTTTTTAAAATTTCATAATAATATCGAAAAACAAACATTAATACCTACTACAAAAATACTAATAAAATTGTTTATTATTTATTATGGGCCCAAAAGTTAGCATAATAAAAAAAATATATAAAAATGAAATTTTATTAACGAAAAAATTTAATCCTCAGCCGTTAAATGCGATTTTTGTTCTTGTATAATTTTTGTAAATTCACTTATGTCGGCATCGGTTTGGTATCCTGAGAATCTCAGTTTATCTAAGTTTTCGACAATTAACCGTGCTCTGTCTGTATTTTGAATATTTTGCTTGAAGGTAGTTCTTTCACAAATGCAAAAATTCAAGAAGTCTTCGAAACTTGGAATACAAGTCATTAAAAACATAATAAATAAACACACGGTTGAAATTTGAAGACGATTTACCACACCAAACATGAAATAATTGCAAGTAAAAATGAAATTTTTTACATATGGTAGATTGGTAAAGGGTGGAAAATGATCATTTTTTATTTTTTTTTCATTGAAGGACTTTCATCATCTTGATGAAAAACTAATATTTGTTATAATAGTATGTTTGGAGTAACTTAAAAAAAAAATTGAAATTATTTACCTCGTAGTTTTGATAAAAAAAAAACATATTTGGGCGATTATTTTTAGTGGCTTGGAAACGATCCATTCATAAAGAGGATATAGTAGTGTAAAAAGTACAGTCACGTTAAAAAAACATAACCTAAAATTCATATTTATAGAGTGGTTACGAGGCTAAAACTTTTGTGTGGATTGCCGCGAAAGAACTACCTTAATAAGATTCATTTGCGAAAAAGTTTACTCACATAAATATGTGCTTGCAAAAATGAAAATCATTAATTTTCAAAACTTTTTAATTTTCCAAATTTATCTTCTGGAAGATCTGAGTAATATAACGCTTTATTACTGTTATTAATATAAAAATAGTCATACGTCCATTTTTTATTAAACAAATTAATTAAAATATGTTCCTTTGTGTGTATGTGTGTGTGTTGGAGTCTGTTTCTTGACAATTTTAAAAATTTTACTAAAATAAAAACTTTATTTTATTAATAAAAATATACTTAAAAACTTACATGTTGCCAATTCGAAATTTACCAATATCAATTCAAATAAATTATAATCACAATTTTCTATTTTCTACTAGAACGTTTTTACAAATATAACTGAATACTGATTTTATATATAATATAATAGAAAGAAAGAAGAAGAAGAAGTGTAATATAATTACTTCCTTTGTACTTAATACAAATCTACAAACAAATCCCATGCCACTTTTTTTTTTTTTTTAATGATATTAATGTGAGAAGGAGATACACCAGAAGGTGGATCCCTAAAAGGCCTGTATGGGCTGGCCCCTCCATCGTGAAAAGAACAGAGTAGAAGGAAAAGAAGCCGGGATCACGAGCCAATCTCAGAAACTTAGATACAATTCAATATCCAATTTACTAAGGTTTTAGGGGCTTCGAGCAGTGGTAAATTCTCCGCGCGATAAATTCGGTTAAATTTATCTCCCACTTAATTTTTATTACCAGACCCTATACTTACAGAAAAAATATCTGGGTATAGCCGGGAATCGAACCCGAGACCTCCGGGTTGCCAGTCAGTTATTCTGACCATTACGCCACTGGGCGGATGGCCCTGCCGGCAGCGTCTCGGGATGAGATTATTAGTGTCCAAAATTGATTACCTCCTAAAAATACTCTGGATTTAAATTGTAGGTATATAAAATGTTTTTTTGAATTATGAAAATTGATCATGGAAAGACGAACAAACATCAACAACTATTCCTAATTAATTTAGGATATAGATTTTCAATTTTTCGCCCCCTTACTCATTTTGAGTAATTACGGGCCGAATTTCAAAAAATCCTAAAAAACTTTATACAGATTTTTTGTAGAATTAGAATAATTGACATGAATATTCAAATTATTGAATTTTAATCAACTATCTTAATCCGATCATGAAATATTAATTTTTATTGAACAATCTCAAATATACAGAGACGCAATATATTTATTCATAGGAATTCATTTGTTTATTTTCATGGGCTGGATTCTGAAGTCTGGCCATTAACTTAGATAAAACCCTATACACTATTCAGCCTATACATTTTTAGAGAAAGCATATAAAATTTTCCACATTCTCTTTAGGGAGTTGAAAATGTAAAAATGCTTTGATCCAGACCGAACAAAAGTATTAGAATTTCAATATTTTGCCCCCTCATCCGCACCCACGTATCTACTCATTTTGTATAATTGATTTTTGTATTAACATTTTTGTAGTATCCTAAATATAGTAGATAAGTCTACTAAATTGGGTTTATATCGAACAAAACCTCCTCTTAATTTTGTTACCATTAGCGATTAATAAAATCTCCTTTTAATTATGAGACTATTTTATTAATTGTTTCCCTTACCAAAATAAGGAGTGAGAAAAATATGTAAAAAATTCAAAATAATGGACATTCGATGGTGAGGCTTTCGGGCCCCGAGTTCGAAGTTTTTTTTTGTAATTGTAAAACATTTGTTGTATTTTTGTATTGGATAATAAAGGTCATTATTTATTTATTTATTATTATTTATTATAGATATCAGTTTTCTTCGATTTTTGTTTGAAAATATTTTTGAACCCCCCCCCCCTATCAAAATAGATTCAGCCGTTTTTGAGATATTTCTAAAAAACGAACCAAAAAAAACTTTTTTCATTCACGATTACAATATTTCACCATACCCTGTCAGTAAAGTAAAAAGTGTTTTTTTTTTCGCCTCGTTTTTTTTCAAATATCTCAAAAATGGCTGAAACTATTTTGATAAAAAAAAATTAAGCAAAACCATAGCGCTTGGTCTACAAAAAATTCTTAATGATTGAACATCGGAAAAATTATATTTTACGATATATTAATAATTTTGTCAAAATGTCTGTTAGCTAGTTAGTATGTTACCAAATTTTGTGTACGCTCTAGCTCAAATACTAGTGGGAATATCAAAACGAAATTTCACATGCATATAGATTTGGTGCATTGAGATTAGGAGCTGATTAGATTTTGCTTGAAATCGAACAAAAAAAAAATTAAATTATAAAATTTTCAAACTAAAAAAAAAAAAAATCTTGACCATAAAGTAAAAAAACAAGAAAAAGATAATATAAAATGGATCCTATAATAAAAAAAAAGAAAATTATAATTTTTTTCGAATGCCAAAAATTGGGGTGGGGGGTCACAAAAATAGAACTATCACTAAACTCCTAGACCCTTGTACTAAACTAACAATAAATGATGTTAAATCAGAGATAACTAGTAATCGAGATGTGCTGATTATGATTTCTGATATTGTTTCATATTTTTTAGAATGGCTTCAGGGGCAATCGATCCGAAAAGTGGTTTAAGTCCAAGAGACATTGAAATCCTTAAGGAACAATGGAAAATAATTGAAACGAACTATAAAACAATCGTCGTAGATATTTTTATAGAGTGAGTATATATTACCTATATTGTCTTCACTTTGTTTTACCTAATAACCGTGGCGTCTTTTATAAAGATCTTTTTTAAAGATCCTGATTTACAAATATACAACATCTCTTTCTGATTAAGTTATAAATAAATCCTACAAATACATGCCCAGTTTATTTTAATGACTTTTTTTATGATTATAGCCTTCCTGTGTTCTGAAATTATTCAATTATAAATACTTTATAATCCTATCAAACCCCTGAAAATATTACGTCTTTTTTTAGCATTTTAGGGTCAGCACTATCATTTGGTGTTCCCTCTTTTTTTAATGATAAAAGTGCAAGAACTCTCATAAGAAAACAAGGAAATTTAGTTCAGTTGTAGTAAAAAATATTTGTGGAAAGGACACTTATAAGATTGAAGATTATAGAAGGCAGGTGGGGATTTCCATTCTCTAAAAATCCTAAAGATAAACGAATTGGAGAATGTGACTATTCGATTTGTATCCATTTTGATTGCGAACATGTAACATAAGTATTGAGTTTATCTCTTTATAACAAATAATCTACAATAAAAGTAAAGATCAGGATAAACAATGGAATCGAATAAGTTGATTAGACCGAATTCCCAACTACATCTTTTCCAAGTGTATTTCAGAAAACCACATTTGTATTTCAGAATTCTCAATTCAATATTAGAAAATCAAATTTGAATTTTAGAAATCTCAATTGAATATTAAAAAATCACAAACATATTTCAGAAATATTAATTCACTTTCAGAAAACCTCAATTGTATTTCAGTCATTTGTTTAGTTGGTTCTTTATATATAGGTACTTATATATATTTATTTTTTTAATTAAATTTGACATTTTCTGCAAAATAATTGAAAATTCTGAAATACAAGTGAAATTTTCTGAAATTGAATTGAGAAACTGAAATACAATTTTGATTTTCTATTATTTTATTGATAGTTCTCAAATACAATTGTGATTTTCTGATATGTTAACGACTAGCTGCAAGGCCCGCCTTCGGCGGCCCTCTTGCTAGCCAGGGGGAACGCCCCCTGGACCCCAACCCACGAACACCACCCTCACACTCTACACCCCCCCCGGAACTAACCCAGCCCCCCCGCACCCCGCACCATGGACCTGTGCCCAACCCCGCCCACATCGTACCACCCCACTACGCCTCTGGACCCTCACCTGAACCGCCTACTCCACCCCCCCCCCCCCCCGCCCTCCCCCACGCACCACACCCCCTGCCCAACCCCCTGGACCCCATCCCACCCCCACTACGCCCACTTGACTTCATCCCACCCCGCACCCCCACCCTTCTCCGGCTTACTCCCTCACCCCACCCCCATTACACCTCTGGACCCTCATACCACCCCCAGCACCCCATACCCTAACCCACCCCCGCACCCACTCTTCGCACCCAGTTTTTGCATTTCTAGCACACATATTATATATACAAAATTTGGTTGAGTTTGGTTCAAGAGCAAGAATTTTCATTTTTTTACCCTTCCCCCCCTATTTTGGCTGGTTAGTTTTTGCATTTCTAGCCTTCTAGTGACCCACAGATTATGTATACAAAATTTGGTTGAGTATGGTCCAAGAGCAAGAATTTTCATATTTTGACCCTCCCCCTTTTTGGGTGGTTTTTTGGAGGAAATTTTTTTAAACAAAAGTTGTCAGAAATCACATCCCCTACAACTTTGCTCATAATACAATTTGCCGTAGAGTTAATAGTTTAGGAGTTATTTGATAATTTTCATTCGTGCGCCCCCCCCCCCCCCCCCCCAAACCCCCTTTTGGGGTCAAAATATCAAAACGTTATATAGCTATTAACCTAAGTTAGAAGACATTCCAAATATGAAATTTCATAATAATCCCTTCAGCCGTTTTTAAGTGAATCGTGAGCAACTTTTCGCGGAAACCACGGAAACATACAGACAGACAGACATAACACAGACAGACAGACATACACACAGGCAGACAGACAGACAGGAATTTTGTTGAGGGTCTTTTCGTTCATAACTTTGCTTGAAACGTGTGCAACTAAAATTCGGTGTGATTTGGACCAATGTACAGACAAAACCTTAATTTTATATACATAGATATATTTTCTGAAATATAATTGGAAAGAGGTGTAGTTACGATATATTGCTCGCTCCTGAATTATATTCAGAAATAACAAGGGAAGATATGTCATAAAACGAACTCTAGTCAAGAGTGCGTTGAATTGAAAATATGTTTATTTGTTAGTGAAGTAGGGAGTAGTTTTTTTTTTTTTTTTGGCTTTTCGGCCATGGTAGCCATAAGCCATTTACGATACTATTTATTTTTATTTTTAAATTTGTCTCTACCTCGGGGGTCAGATTTTAGGGAGTAGTTGTATCCATAACATTAAAAAAAAAAAACAGGGCCGAATCCAGGGGGCCTATTTTTCGTAAATTAAAATAAATCTAAAATAAGAAATATTAATAAAAACTTCTGATATATCTTTTATTTATATAATACATATTTGTGATATAAATATATTATATTTTATGGAAGCGTTCATCAAAAAATTTTCACGCATTATTGATTGAAAGCATCTATTAAACAACAACCCAAATATAAATATAAAATAATTTATTGTTTTGTATTATCATTTGTATAAGCAAATAGGTGCAGAAATAGTAGCCTTGAATTTATGCAAGACATGTGTTTGAGGGCCAGCATGATAAACATTTTTATATAATAACAATTAGAATATATATCTTTTGTAAATTTTGTTTTTGAATGATGTTTCATTTTTTTTAGAGGATAAGATGAAATGTTAGTTACATAAGTTAGAAACTTTGCTTATTAGTATAAAAAAATTCTAAAAATGATTTTAGTAATAATAAAAAAGAAAAGTTTATTTGATTAAAATTGAATTAAGTTGAAGTTGCTGACAGTGATTGAAAAATTAATATCAATAAATGAACATCATTGTTTGCTTTTCGCATCCTTGAATCTGATTTTTTCAGGTACTTTAAAGAACATCCTGAAGGACAAGCCCACTTCAAAACTCTCCAAGGAGATCCAGAGAAGTTGAGAAAAGATCCGAAAATGTTCGCCCATGCTTCGAACGTGACTTACAATATTTCTGCGATGATTAACAATATCGAAGAGCCTGATGTGGTTCTTGCGATTCTCGATCGCCTTGGCAACAGTCACAATCGCCGTAAAATCAAATCAAATAACATCGGGGTAACTACTAATTTGAAATATCTATAGCAAAAACTTATACTATATATATTACACTAGCCCCTAAAAGCCTGGGTTAGCCCAATATTCCCATTATTACATACATAGGTACTAATCTACTTGTTGTACCGTATTAGAAATCAAATTAGAAAATTATACAATAGGGAAATATGTATGAATATGTAGTTTTTAAGTCGTGGCAGATTGTTTTCTAGGTATATGAAATTCTAAATTTAGCATTTTTATATAAGATAATTCTCATTCATATCTAAGAGCATTCCACTTAAATCAAGATTTAAAGCGCTGAGTATGATTAAATATTCTGAATTAATTGTCTACCACTCAAATGAGGAGAAACTTTAAAAACAAATTCACAGCTTTATTTCTATTGCAATAAAGTACTGTTTCTGCCAATCTGCTAATACAAGCTTTATTTCTATTGCAATAAAGTACTGTATCTGCCAATCTGCCAATACAAGTTTTATTTCTATTGCAATAAAGTACTGTTTCTGACAATCTGCCATCACAAGCTTTATTTCTATTGCAATAAAGTACTGTTTCTGCCAATCTGCCAATACAAGCTTTATTTCTATTGCAATAAAGTACTGTATCTGCCAATCTGCCATCACAAGATCACGTTAACGCTCGCTGACTTAGACTGTATTAGAAATATGAACACGATACTATGTAGAAATATAACAATGTTCAAATATAATGAACCTACACAAACAGCAACTAGCTATGAGATTTTTTAATTAGATAACTATTTAAAAAAAATAAATCAAAGTGCAATTCTGTTTCAGGACATGAAGAAGACTTTCCAACGTGGTTTAGTGAAGCATATGGGATCTAACTTGACAAAAGATGCTGAGACAGCTTGGAATCGTTTTTTGGATCTGTTATTTAATACCTTCGTAGAACATTTAGCCAAAATGGAGAAATAATCGTTTTTCGTTGAAAACAAAAAAATATTTTCAATTCTAACATGGCGTCCACAGAAGGGAGCAAGAGGAGGCACATGCCCCCCTTGAGATCAAATAAAAAAAATTCTAACAACCCTGACTTCCTGCCCGGCCTCACTAAACTATATTTAATGTAGCGTATTAATGTATTCTACCTGAGGAAAAATACTCAAAAATTAAATATTTAAATAATTTTTCTTTTAATTATTTGTCTCCAAGCTTTGCCCTCCTCCCCTGAAAATTTTTATGCTTACGCCCCTAAATTCAAATAAAATCTTTATTGTTATTTGGACATAAATCATTTTTATTTTTACATGCTTTATATTAGCTTCACCTGTATGTATGTATCTATCAATGTGACTTTTGTTCTGTTAAATTCCACAAACATACTATATATATTGATCTAGATTAATTTGTAACAACGCTAAGAGAAATTTCTCTAAAAAAATTTCCCTCTTGACTAGAATCGAACCTACGAACCATAGAGTATATAGAGAGGAAGGCTCCATAAGGGCCCTATGTATTTTAGCGTATACGAGTTACAGAGCTCTCTGGCGGGTCGTATACTGAAGCAAAATGGCGGGAACCGCATCTCATCGAGAAAAATTTTGGTGACGTCACACAGCGGATGATTCAAAATAATTTATCATGAGCTTATATACGGGGTGATTCACGGTCGATGGGACGTTATCCGTTTTATGTAAAACGGAAAGTCGGATTTTTCTGAAAATTTTAGCACTCTTAGTATTTTTCTTATCTGTTCTATCGATCTAAAATATTTTCAGCCTTGCGACGTTTCGGCTTCCATTTGAAAAGTCACAGCAACTATATTTTTTTTAGATAGATAGAACAGGTAAGAAAATGTAAGGTGGTAAATTTTCAGAAAAATCCGACTTTCTGTTTTACATGAAACGGATAACGTCCCATCCTACCAGAATCGTATCCTGATATTAAAGAAAAAAATTATTAATTGTTTTGTAATTAAAATAAATACAAATCTTTAAAATATATATATAATAAAATCGTACTTTTATTAAAAAAAAAACTTTGGCAAATAATTAATGTAAAGATTTAAGTATCTTTTTTGAGTTTCTTTTTTTGAAAATAATTTAATTAAGATTCAGGGACTTTTGAGGGACTAGGAGGAAATTCATATATAAAATAAATACTTGAAAATAATTTAAAATTAACCATTTTTTTATTTAGACCAAAAAATGACATTACAAATATTTTAATAAATAAATACAATCTTTTCAATGGAATTTTTGTGATTCGCATTCAGCAACATTAGTTATTTGAGGAAAACCTTCAAAGAATCACTCTAGACACTTATAAAAATAAACAATATTTTTACTTTATTTTTCTAATTGAAATGATCTTTTTATTAAATTAAAATAAGATATATCCATTTACCTATAAAATATAGACTATTCTTTATTTTAATAAAAATATGTATATATATGTTGTGGCCTTCTGGCACAAAATCTAATCAAGAGCCGGTGTTTGGAGACCTGTGGATCGGATCGGCTTTAATGTGGATACGAAATCACTTCATTCTGGAGAATCTCGCTGCAGACGTCGCGGATATTTTTTATAAATTGTTTTTGATTAAAAATTGTCAGAACATGTAAAGAAATATTTATTATTTTCATGGATATCAGCAAATTGACACCAGCGTTTAGCTCTATAATTAAATTATACAAGAATTAACACATAAAAATCAAAGAAATAAATTATTTTGGTTAATTTTAAATAGGTTACTTACATTTCATTGTTTCTAGGGCGTCCAAAAAAAGTATGTTCTTTATCTGATTTTGTGTCGCGAAAGCAACCTTTCACACAACATTGATCGTCGAGAACTAGCCATATTTAATGATATTTTAATCGATAAATGTGTACGTTGGAAAATTTTCTAAATGAATGTTTGATAAAAACAAAGCTCTGTGGAATCTTTTATCTATGACAAAAACAAAATGTCAGACTGAATGTCATGTGACAATATGCTCTATGAATGGCTCTTAAGGACTAAGAGTTTGAGCATGACCCGCTAGAGAGTGCTTTTTCCAAATACGCAAGCTTTCCTCTCTATATACTCTATGCTACGAACTCTTGAAATCTGCTTTAACCACTCGAACAAATGTAAGATTATTATTTATACCATGATTTCTATTACTAAAATTATAAATTTTTGATTTAGACTTTGTGTCGAGATAATATTGTATTCATTTGAACTCGAATGAAAATGAAAAAACACCAATTGATTTTAATTAAATTAAATTAAAAAACATTGAATAGATATTAATTAACGAGGCAAATTTGAAATATAATTGTCAGTTCGGATTTTAAACTGACAGCTCCAATTGATTTTCATTAACCAGGCAAATTTGAAATATAATTTTAATTTGCACTCGAATTTTGAAATGAAAGACTCTAAAAGACTTTAAATTAAGAAACATTAAATATATTTTTTGTAATTAATTAAATTAATTGAACCGCGTAAATTTGAATAATTTCCATGATTCAGCCTGCGAATTTTTTGCAGTTCATAAATCATTTCATTATTTTTGTTTTGAAAAGGAAAAATGAAATTTTAATTTTAAATTTAAATATATTCATGAATTATTCCTCCCCCCCCCCCCCGCCACTCAAAAATTAAAGAGGCGAAACTTTTAAGAGACGATGTATTTTCGGTAGTTTACGGGTATACATTTGGAGTGTGGTTTTTTAAGAGGAATAACATTTTTGGACCGAGACGCTGCCCGCTAGGGCACCAGCCCGGAGGGCCGAGCTTCGAGGGCGTGCCGAAGGCACGCACGAAAAGCTCGTTTCTCTATAAAAATTATTGTTTACCTACTCAATTTAAATGAAATTATCTAAAAATAATAAAAATAAATACTTACATTTCATTCTGTTAAATTTCGCATAATTTTCTCTATAAAAATAATTAAGACTAAAAAGTAAAAAAATAAATTATATTACTTAATCAAAAAGCATGGGGACACTTTTTCGAAATTAATTAAAAGTTTCTTCGCCCAACACTTTTTGATTAAGTATTAGATTATTTTGTACTCTTTAGAAGCATGTTTTTTAGTTTTTTTAAAATATAATTTTTTCCATGTCATTTTCAAACAAATGATAAAAAGCAAATTACAATATTACATAAATATATTTTTTTTAACTGAAAGTATTATTCACATCTTGAGTTGACATTTCGTGAGAATTTGAATGTTGAACACAGTAGGATTGTTCAGCATTTTTCGAGTTGCATAAAAATACTTGATCAAATAAAATTGTATTCAGAAAAATAAGATTTGTTTTCTTTATTTTCTTCTAAACAGGATGACTAATAAATGACTATTCGAACCATTCATAATGTATGTTTGTATTTATTTAATTTATAGTTATAGGGCAGAGTAAAACCACTTCATTTACAAAAGATGTGTGATGAATTCTATTGTGGATATATTTGAACTCTAATATTACCATACATTATCTCTACATTAAAATCAATGTTATCATGGTATAATTAAAAAGGATAATATTTTAAATAGAATGATATCATTTTCATTTTTTGCCCAAGGCACGCCCTACTCAGCTAGGAGAAAATTTATGTGAAAATAAAAATGCAAGAATTGGCTTTTAAAAAACTATGAATATCAAATTAATTTGAATTATGTATATTTATTAAGAACATATTTAAATTATGAACATTCAATAGATGAAAAATATTACTAATACTGGTTCACCCGAAGTACTAGGCATTTATACATTTTTTTTATCATTTGGTTCTTGAAAATTTTTGTAAACAGTATAGCCAATGAAAAAAGAGCTTAACAATTTGTACTTTACCATACAAGGTTTGGTCAAGTATTTCTTATTTACAAACCTGAAATTTACATTAAGATATTATATAAGAAGACTTGAGAAAACATAATTTACAAAAGCGAACATCAAGTGAATAGCTCTTTTCTCGAATCCATTTAGCTAATGAGCTGAAATTCTAAACACCGAGCTTGAAACGTTAAGCTGAAAAATTTAAAATTTTGCTTACAAGCAGAACCTTTTCCCATAAAGTAATGTTGGAAAACTGTTTGTTCCGTGGGAAAACTAAGACAAAATAAAAAGGAGCTAGTAAAATAGTTGGTTTTATTGAGTAAAAATCTGGGTACGGACCGCTATTTGTCTTTTGTAGATTCCTATACATCCAGGAAAAAAACTACTTTTAGTTTATTCATTTCACGGATAAAAAATTACCAAATTACCAAAATTTGCGGAGAGCATACCGAGTCTTAAGAAAGTTATATTTTTTTCCTCAAAATTAATATTGCCTTTACATTCTTAAGATTTCCTTAAGATATAGAATGAATTAAAAACGACTTTTGTTATGATTTAAGTGTTTATTATTCAATTAACACACTGAATAAATATTCCAATGCTAATTTAACTAAGAACACAACTTTCGTTTCGAACCGTGCTGTCGAAATGTTTTAAGCGAATTTAAGAGATCTTTCTTTGCAGAGCGGCTTAGTTATTAGAATGAGACATTAACACATCAAAATGATTTGATTTGATATCTCACATCAATCCTAATATTTATTTTTTGATAAAATGATTAAATGAAAAGGAGAATTAAGTATGACATCAGAGTGGATAGTGAAACGAAGGCACGGAAACATATCCAGGAAAAAGGTAGGGAGGAAAGCTTTATTTATTAACACGGCATGCTGTTTAGAGTACGTTAGTTCGCGTTTTACTGCTGAGCATAATTCATCTAGGGACGACTGCTCTTCGGTTTGTGTTTCATCAATCATCAGGTTAGTACTGACAATTTTGCAATAAATGTGGAAAACTATTAACAATGGGATGAAAATGTATCTTAAACAAGTTTTTTTAGAAACTTGAATTTCATTTAAACAAAATCCTTGAATGTTTGTTTGATAAAATATGAAGAAACAAATTTACACTCTAGTTCAAATTAAATTAAAAACGAAATCATTAGAACAAAACTAAAATATTTATTACAAATATTTAAAACTAGCCGAGACGCCCGCCTTCAGCAGACAACTGAAAAAATAATATAGGTACTATAAATCAACATACAATATACATACACTAGTAGCACAATGTTTTAAACTATATAGTAACTATATATAGTGCCTATATAGATACTCGAAATTCTCTAGGGTATGATTGTTTGTTTTTCTCACAAAAAATGTTTATTTTATTTTTAAATATTCAACAAAAGTAATTATTTCAAGGAGATTAATCTTGGTAAGTTGAGAGCCCATAGATGTATGGGTTTAAATTCCCTATTTATGTACAGTAGAATTACTGAAATCATTTCGACGAGGAAGGACTCATCCCGGGCCGCGCGGTATATTTTCTCAGTATGATGCAAGTTTTCGAAATGCCCCCTTTTAAATGTTTTTTCTTTTAAATAATTAAATAAGGTTCGGTTGTGATTTAAAAAAACGCAAAATGTTGAAATAGTATTTTTATTTTGAAAATATAAACTAGGTACTTACTCTAGAGTGGCAGCCAAAGGAGATTCACTAGAAATTAAAGAGAGATTTCTAAGTTTTATTTGGCTTATTGAACTTCTTAAAAGTAGTGTTTTACTAATTTTAATTTGGAAAAAACTTATTTCCCCACATCTAGAGACAGGGAGTGTTAATAAAATTCTCAGAGCTACAACAGAGTATTCGGATACAAAGTAATTATTTAGTTATTTTGCCGCAAATAAGTTTAAGGTAGTTCTTTCACAAATGCAAAAATTCAAGAAGTCTTCAAATATAAGTCATTAAAAGCATAATTAACACACTGTTGAAATTGTAAGGCGATTTACCACACCAAACATGAAATAATTGCAATTAAAAATGAAATTTTTTATATATGGTAGATTGGAAAAGGGTGGGAAAATGATCATTATTTTTTTTTCATTTAAGGACTTTCACCATCTTGTTGAAAAACTAATATTTGTTACAATAATATATTCGGAGTAAGTTAAAAAAAATATATTTGGGGAATTATTTTTAGTGGAGTAGATATAAGATCTTGGAAGCGCTCGAAACGATCCATTCATAAAGAGGATATTGAAGTGTGAGAAGTACAGCCACGTTAAAAAACATAACCTAAAATTTTAGCACCGTTCATATGTATAATAGAGTGGTTACGAGGCTAAAATTTTTTGTGTGAATTGTCCCGAAAGAACTAGCTTAAAACATCCAATGAATGGTTTCATAGAATATGGTAACATTCGAGATCATCATCATCATTGAGTATACAGTCCTAAGACTGGTTTGATGCAACAATCCGTCTCCACTCTACTCTGTCCCCCGCCAGCTGTTTGACCTCTCTAAATGTCTGGCATCCCATATCCCCAATTATTTGGTTGAAATATTCTAATCTGGGTCTTCCCCTTCCCCTTTTCTTTCCCCCCCCCTCCAAGATATCCCTAAGCAGTCCCCCATGTCTAAGTGTGTGCCCCATCATCTGACCTCTTCTCTTCTTCAGACTCTTCCACAAGGTTCTTCTTTCTCCGATTCTTCCAAGAACTTCTTCATTTGTAATTTTATCCATCCATTTGATATTCATCATTCTTCTGTAGCACCACATTTCGAAAGCCTCTAATCTCTTTCTCTCCGCTTTTCTAATTGTCCAGGTTTCACACCCGTACATGGCTATGCTCCAGATACATATGTCTTCAATAGCAACTTCCTGTTTTCTAAGCTGATTGAGGAGGAGCATAGTAGTTTTTGTTTTGAATTAAACCCCATTTTTGCTTGAGCAATATCTTGATTTAATTTCGTTTTCGCTCCTCCCATCCCATGTTATTTTACTTCCTAGGTAGCGGAATTCCTTAACTCCTTCTAGGTTTTCTTGGTTAATTTTGATGCATTCCTGTCTCGTTTGTTCTTTTTTTGTACATACTACGACCTTGGTTTTATTCTTGTTTATTTTCATTTTGATTTCTTCTATATATTAGGATTTGGTTAATTCCATTCAAGGCGTCCTCTAATTCTTTTTTATTGCTTCCTAGAAGGGCAATGTCATCGGCAAATCTTAACATAGCGATCTTTTGACCTTGGATTTCGATACCTGTATCAATTTTGTCTTTGAATTCTTTAATCGCTTCTTCTATTTATAAGTTGAAAATCATGGGTGACAGCACACATCCTTGTCTTACACCTTTTTTTATTTTGGCTTCTCTTTGCTCATCTCCAATATTTATAATTGCCGTCTGGTTTTGATATAGATTGTAGATTAGTCTTCTCTCCCTGAATTTTATTCCCGCCTGTTTTAATATTTTAAATATAATTTCCCAATTGACGTTATCGAATGCTTTTTCTAGGTCTATGAATGTAGACAGATTCTTCCCTGATAAAAGCCCTTTCTATTATTAGTCTAAGAGAGAGAATTGCTTTTCGGGTGCCTCTGTTTCTTCTAAAGCCGAACTGGTCTTCCCCCAGATTTTCTTCAACTCTTTGTTCTATTCTTCTTTGGATTATTTTGGTTAGGATTTTCGAGGCATGTGAGGTGAGATACATCACGGAATTCTTTTTAAAGATAATTTGTATTTATATTTGATTTATTTTCGACCAAAAGTATTGACTAGAGACTGGTACAATAATTTCTAGCATTTTATCATCTATATCCTTGATCTTATAAAATCTGAAAATTTTTGCTATCTGTTTCGAGAAGCGTATATCGCTCATTCAGATATTTAAGGGTAATGTCCAGAATATAATTTAAAAAGTTTATTTTAAATTTATTCTCTTCTGTTAAATGTTCATCGACAGTTTCTTCATAGTCAAATTCACGCTTTTTCCTTATTGATTTAACTTCAGTTTCGGAATTAATTTCTATGTATATTAAGAATATCTTTTACTTTCACCTAAAAAAATAACAAAGTGAAAGTAACTTTTTTAACTTTGGAGATGGAAGACCATCCATGAAGTTTTAAAATCAAATATCGCGGTTACATCACTAATAATAATTTTTATAGTATCAAAATAATATTGCTTTCTATTTTTAGTGAAATATAAAAATTCAATTATCAGATTTTCACTAAAAACCAGTCTATATTTTAATTTAAAAAATTGAAAAATTCAGTATTGAAATATTTTATAACTCGGCTAAACCAATAATAAAAGATATTAAATCAGAGATAACTAGTAATCAAGATGTGTTATTATGGTTTCTGATATTGTTTTCATATTTTTCAGAATGGCTTCAGCGGCAATCGATCCTAAAAGTGGTTTAAATCCCAGAGACATTGAAATCATCAAGGAACAATGGAAATTAATTGAAAAGAACTATAAAATAATCGTCGTAGATATATTTATAGAGTGAGTATATATTACCTATATTCAGTTTACTTAGTTTGCCTAAAAACAGTGGCCTCCGTTATAAAATACGATTGTGTTGTAAAGATTCTGATTTACAAATATACAACATCATTTCCTAGTTAAGTTATAAACAAATAGATTTGACGATCAGTTCATTTTAATGACTTCTAGAGCCTGGAACTCATTTTCTGCTTACATCCTTCCCGTGTTCTTCAATCCTTCAAGATCCGGTATCTTAAATATTTTCTAATCCTATCAAGCCCTGAAAATATTACACCTTTTTTTCTAGCATTTTAAGAACAGTACAGTCATTTGGTGTTACCCCTTTTTTTTTAATGATAAAAGTACAAGAACTCTCAGAATGAAGACAATGAAATTTAGTTTAAATGGAGTAAAACATATTTGTGAAAATGATACTCGTATAAGATTGAAGATTATAGAAGGCAGGGGAGAAGATAGAATAATAAAAGCGGGGATTTCCAGTCTCTACAAATCTTAAAGATAAACGAATTGCCGAATGTGATTATGTGATTTGTATCCACTATGATTGCAAATGGATGCATTATGCATGGAACATAAGTAGTGAGTTTATCTCTTTAAAACCAATGGCATGGTCAAATAATCTACAATAAAAGGAAAGAGCGGTATAGGTAATGGAATCGAATAAGTTGATTATGATTAGAACGAATAACCAACTAGTTGTATAGCTCACTTCTGAAATATAATCAGAATGAGAAAAAGAATTGATGTCATAAATATGAACTCTAGACTAGGCTTGTATAACCCGCGTCTCGCGGGCCGCATGTGGCCCGAAAAAATTGCTAACTTACAAACTTTATGAGATTATAACTAAAAATACCAGTGATATTAGTAAAAATACAATTATTTTAACTTGCTAATGAGCAATTAATTTTTGAATTTAACAGGTTATTTGGCAATTAGGTATTCATAAAATGTTTCTTAAATAATTTTATTTATTCAAGCAACTATTTTCAAGTATGAAGCACACAAAGAATGAAGCTAGATCCAAAATATTTGTTGAGCATTTTGAAAACTTACTGAGAATTCCTTTAAACCAAATATCGACGGATTAAGTCTCAAACACAATGACAAACATCTCACTAATTTCATATTACTGATTTGTCTTTTACTTTTATAATAAAAAATATACATGAAGCTTAAATACTTAAATATGTTAAGTAGGTATATATTCTACGTTTTTTTGCTCATCAGCTATCGTTAGCGTTAGTATATTTTATGTGTGGCCCAAAACAACTCGTATTCTTCCAATGTGGCTCAGGAAAGCCAAAAGGTTGGACACCCCTGTTTTAGACAATATAGCGGTGAAATAGAAATTTGTTTATTGTAAGAACTTAAGAAGTAGAGAGTTGTATCCATAACATTTAAAAAAGACAGGAAGGGCTGAATCCAGAGGGTCTACATTTCCCTAAATTAAAATAAATCTATAATAAGAAATATTAAACAAAAATTCTCTTCATTTATATAATATATTTGTTTTATAAATGTTATATTATATTTTATTGGAAGCCTTCAAAAAAACTTTTGATGCACCACTGGTTGAAAACATCTATTTAATAACAATCCAAGGCAATATAAAGTAATTTATTGTATTATCATTTGTATAAGCAAATAGGTGCAGAAATAGTAGCCTTGAATTTATGCGTGCAATTTATTGTGTTTGAGGTCCTGCGGGATAAAATTTTTTATATATTAGGTATACTCCTAATAATAATTAGAATATATAATTTTTGTAAATTTTTACCTTGAATGTACGATATCTCAATTTTTTTTTCAGAAAATAAGACGAAATTTTACACTTCAAAAACTGTTCTTATTATTAAAAAATAATAATAATATTAATAAAAATGCATTGTATAATAAAAAAACTTTTTCAGGTACTTCAAAAAACATCCTGAAGGACAAGCCCTCTTCAAAACTCTCCAAGGAGATCCAGAGAACTTGAGAGAAGCTCCGAAAATGTTTGCCCATGCTTCGAACGTGACGTACAATATTTCTGCGATGATAAACAGTATCGAAGAGCCGGATGTGGTTCTTGCGATTCTCGATCGCGTTAGCAACAATCACTTTCGCCATCAAGTCAGCCCAAATAACATTAGGGTAAGTACTAATTTGAAATATCTATAGCAAAATACTCATAGTAGTTAGTATATTTGATTTCTGAATGCATTTGGTCAGAGCTGCAGAGAAATTTCGGAAATACTACAAGGTTTCTGATAAAGTACTCTAAAATATAATTTAAAAATCAGTCAATATCACTTTCTTATGAATTAGCTAAAACCTTTAAATTCAAAACTTCATAATTATTGGAACAGCTGCCTATCCAAAATTTTCTAAAATCATTTTGAACTTTGGAGAAATTGAAACGTATAAATCTATGATAAAAATCTCATCTTTGAATGTTTTCAATAAAAGATTCCTGTTACTAGTAAATATAAAAACATTCTATTTGATGTCTAATCTAATGGAAGTAAAATGAATTATATTTGATCTAAAAATATAACATTTACAACAAAAAAATCAGTTAAACTGCAAAAAAGCACGAATCGTTAATATAGTATCAATCAAATAAGTACCTAATTATTATTATTATCTTATAATCTGAATTGATTATTCTCTATCGATTGACACCGAAAGCATGTTCAATTTTCAATTAAACTTACGTATTTGTTTTAATCAGATAGATCGTAATAACTTTTATATTTTGATTATATGTTTGTTTTACAATATCGCAAATTAATCTTAAAATTGTTACTTTTCTGATATCAATTTAATTAATATTAAATGTGAATTTATTTCTGTAATATAAATAAATAAATTTAAAAAAGAACTATTGAGAATGTACTATCAAGAAATATACTGGTCTACTATGTCAGTGGTTAGAAACTATTTAAAGCCGAGACCCATAAACAAATGTTATATTAGATCATACTTGAGTAAATTTTTTTGATATAGAAGACTAGATAAAAAATAGTCAAATAAGAGAAGAAGTCCAAAAAGATAGTGTCAGGGATAAATAAAACCAAATTCGATTGACCATGTCGAAAGAAAGGATGACTCAAGACTCCCAAAATACGTATGATCTGAACTATAACCCCAAAGGAAAAAGAGATCGTGTACGCCTTAGGGCCGGTTGCATGTCGCAAGTAAATGCTTTTTATCACTAAGGGCCGGTTGTATGTCGTAAAGTAAATGCTTTTACCACTAACAAACGGTAGATGGTAAATGGAGGGACTGGGATGGCCAATCAGATGGCAGGAACTTTCAGTGCCTGGCATCTGATTAGCCATCCCAATCCCTCCATTTACCATCTACCCTGTGTTAGTGGTAAAAAGCATTTACTTTGCGACATACAACCGGCCCTTAGAGAACGGTGGGAATGTCTTAGCCAGAACAGGTCTAACGACCTAACCATTGTTTGTGGATGATGACAATGATGACCTTTTTTCAAATCCTTGCTTCCGTTTTCTTCAGTAGAGTATACATTTTGTTTCTTCGGAATAGGTTTTAAAATGAGATTAGATTTAAAAAAAATCAATTTTTGTTTTATTGATTTGATCACATTGGCCTCTGAACGGACCATATAATGTTCTCAGGGAATGGAAGGCTTGCCTCCGACTTTGACAGAATATGTAAATAACTCTGTATTTTTCAAAATCTGAAGAAATAGTGAAAATTTTTCTCGCTACGCTTTTCGCTAATATTTGGTGATTTGACATTTTTCATCAGCGAAAGATTTAGGCTAGAAAACTGAAACCTGACTAAAAGAAAAAACTTAGTAATAACAGAGGGTGGTCAAATTATTACACTCAAATCATTTTTATCAAGGAAATTTATTTTATTCAAACTTTTCAAAAAATCTAGTCTAATAACACTTTTGGACTAGTCTGGCAACTCGCCAAACATCAACCCGATCGAAAATGTATGGGCGGCCCTAAAAAAAGAAATTTACAAAGATAGAATAATTACTAACAAAAGGGACTTGAAAGAAAATATTATTAAAGCATGGCACAATACACCTGCACTTCAAGAAATAGCCAAAAAATGCATTGCCAGCATGCCGCAGCGCATACAAAATGTGAATGCTCGAAAGGGAGGATTCACTAAATATTGAAATTGTATTTTGAATTGTATTTGTATTATTGAATTTGTATTGTGCTAAGCTAATAAACCTATAAAGATAACCATTGAAACGATATTATGAGTTTAATAGCAAGCTAAACCCTTAAAAACGTATGAAAGATATAATTAATCAAATGAGTATCATAATTTGGCCACCATAAATTTCATCTCATAACTGCTTCGAAAGTTTCCCTTATAGCGATTTGATTTTTTGAATTTTTCATTTAGGCCAGCGGTTCTCAACCATATTCTTCCAATGAACCCTTCTGCAGGTATTGGAATTCTCTTGAGTTATAATAATAAACAGACAGAAAGTAAAATTATATTCGAAAAATTATTTTTCTCTGCGTTTCTGACATTTCCACATATGAATATGACAAATAAAAAAAAGCGCAAATTTCAATTAGCATATTATGTTTCTCTCTTTGAAATGATAATCTTTACATTTTAAAAATAATACAATATTTGTTTTAATCGGGTTTTAATTAGGGTAAATTAATCTCGACAAATGGTGCAGTTCGGTTCCATAGTTTCAAGGGGCAAAAAAATAAAAATAAAACAAATGCCACTGATAGAAGGAATAAAGGAGAATTTATCCCGTGTTATAATCTCTCATAACTCTAGAGTGCCAATGACAAGTCCACAAAAGCTTTAATTGAATTGAAATTAGTATCATTTAGAAACTAGTAGAAGCTACTAAAAATAGAATAAATAAATTTGATTTGGAAATCTTTGAGTAAACTATTTCTCAGACATTTATAAAAAAATATCAAATCTCAAATAATTATCTAATACCTTTTCGAATTGAGCATAATCACTTTCAAAATAAGAATTAAGAAAATAAAATCGCCTGCACACCCGAGAATGAAAGAGGCTGAAATATTCAAACCACTCAGAACTATTTACTTTATTTTTTTTTTTTGCGTATTCATGTTCAGATATGATTTTGATACATGGATAAAAATTTGAGCATAATTTATTTTTTTAAAGGGAAATGAGGTTGTCCTCTGCTCTATATTTAATGAATATATTGAAATAAATGTAATGAGCTAAAATTTGTCATACAAATGCGTGTATTAATAAATTCTAAGCCAAATTTTAACTTTCTATCTCCAAATGTTTGCTTGTCAAAAAATTGCCAAATCACTTAAATTTGCGGAAAGCATACCGAGTGTTAAAAAAGTTTTCAATTTTTCCACTATTTTTACTATAAAAAATAACTCCATATTACAGATTGTGTGAAAATTACAAGTAACCTTACTCGTTTTTAAAAACATACCTAAATATTTTACATATGAAAGTATATATCAATTTTAAAGACAGAATTTGAGAGATGATCGCTTATCTTCTTTTTATTAAGATATGAAATTAGGCAAGTAGATTAAAAAATAACTTTAGATGTAAATTAGATAATTATAAATAAATGTAAGGTAAAAAAATATTTAAATTATCAATGTTTCTCCTTGTCTGTTAGTTTTTTTGCTCGTTATTTGATTACTACCTCTACTTAAGCTTTTAATAAAGGATTAGGCAGACAAATTCACTGAACACGTGGGCCAATTCACTGAACAAAACAAGGTTGAATTAATTGTCTATGAGTGTTCAAAAATAACCAAGTCATCCATGGTACCATGATGCCCATTCATATATTATATTAAAATTATTCTTTTAATTTGTTATAAAATAAATAAATAAAAAGTTGAAAAATGCAGCTTTGAAAATATTTTTTTCTATTTTATCTACATCTCATACCTAAAGCTTTTATGTAAATGATACTCGAGCATCTCGTTCCACAAATCCAGAAAGCTCAGAAACATATATCGCTATAGGTATATATAGCTTGGTTAGTTTCCAATTATCTCAGATGTTTTGTGTTGTTGATTAGAGTGATTTATTTGCATCCCACAGGAATTCAATCAAGGTCGATACAGGCTACACATTAAAAATGTAAAGGCTGAAAATACATTGGTAGTACAGGCCTAAGCTGGTCACTAACTTATTAAAACTTGAGTAAACGACTATGTACTTAATATACAAACAGTAACATCCATTGTTCAAACATTCAACACGCCTTCGCAATTAAATTAGATACTTACCGAACATACGCATTTGTTTATCCCTATGATTTCGAGAGATTGGAACTCTCTTACCCCGTCGGTCTTTCCGGCAACATAAAACCTTGAGTCTTTCAAGACCCGCATTCACAATTATTTCAAACTCCGACACAATCCCTGAAATTTCTTCACCTTATTTTCCACCCGGACTACTGAGTTTGTACCTTTGTGGTTCAACAAGTCTTGTATATCAATTACCAATATATATCAAATCAACTGGTGTGTTCACCACACAACTTTCACATTTTCATTTATTTGAAGTCAGCGAGTCACTATCAATTTACACCCCCTTACTTTATTACGTTTTTTTACTTTATTTTTATTTTCTCAAAAACGGCTACAATGATTTTTTTAAAAATTTGATAAAACTAATAACTCATGCCACTTGATAAATACACTAATTTTTACAAAAATCTTTGGAGCCGTTTTTGAGAAAATAAAAAAAAAATCTTTCATGTAAATGTCCACTTTCCGTCTTCCGATTTCAACCAAAAGCTTGATGTAGTCCTTCTAGCCTAAAATAAGCTTAAGTTTCGAATTTCGTATCTCTGAGACTTATGGTTGCGAAACGCAGGGGGGTACATTCTTACGTACGTAAACATCAACTTCCGGTTTTTTATTTTAGCCAAAATCTTGTTATATTTCTTGTAGCCTCTACATAGCTTAAGTTTCAAACTTCAAGGCTCTGCAACTTTCCGAAGACGAGATAGGAACGATTAAAATATTTTTTTAAAACACTCCTAATTTACAACCCCTTCCTCTTTTTTAATCGGATTAAAAATTTGACACAACTAATAACTCATGACATTTAATAAATGTACTAATTTTTGAAAAATCGTTAGAGCCGTTTTTGAGAAAATAAAAAAAAACGCAGAGGGAGTACATACATATGTACATACTCACTGACCAATGGATTTTGGACCACTTTTTGGCCTCTGGGGACCACAATTTCCTGTTATATGTCCTAAATCCGGTTTGCAACTATTAAGGTCATCGATTCCTTCCATCTAGAAGTTACAAAATGAAATTAACTTTTTTCATCTCTGAGATAAAAACTCTCAAAGAGTCAGGACCCAGACAAGCCATCGCAATACTTCAACATTCTATGAATAGAAATGTGAAAGTAAAAAATGTTCAAACTATAAGGGTATATCTATGGAAATCGATACTTTTATTACGGAAATTTAATCTCCTTGTAGAAACGAAAAAAAAAATCATCATGGTCTAGTAATACAAGGTTTTTACTGAAATTGTGTTGCTTGGAGCAATGAAAAACGAATAGCAAAGAAAATCAAAGCATACTTTTGTTTAGACGCTTTTTAGTCGACTGACGACAAGAGCGACGGTAAACGAATCATTAATTTACTTTTCCCTTGTCGAATATGGAAGTCGATACATTTATTAGGGAAATTTAATTAAGGCCTCCTCGTATAAACGAAAAAAACAAAATCGTGGTATTGAATGCAAGGTTTCTATTGAAATTTTGTTTAATTCTAATTCCGAAATTCTCCAAACTGAAAGTATCTTTAAGAATGTATATGACCCGCAAACAATTTAGGCATTTTTAGTAACTTATTAGTATTTTAATTATAATATTCTTAGAACAGCGGTCGCCAATCCGGCGTTCGCGAGCTACCGGTAGCTTGCGGCGTCATTTTTGGTAGCTCGCAAAAATTTTTGGTAAATTGTATTTAAAAAAAAGTTTAAAGTAAAAATTAAAAAATTATTTAAAAAGGAATTGTATTCTAAAATACTTACATAAAAATAATTAAAACTACTTTTTTTTACTTTTTCCAATGCGAAGCATGGGGAAAGTATTGTAATCGATCTTGCGGCAAGCGCGGCTTCAAAAGGTCCTCAGGTAAAGACTACGGAACCAATGGTATCAATTAAAGTCACAAATTATAGTATTCAATTAGGTTCAATTTTAGCACGTGATCGTTTTGCCAAAAATTACATGGGGTCTCGTCCAGAGGCCAAAAAGTGCGATTTTTTTTAGGAAGTGCATTCGGATGGATGGATGGATGTAATAGTTTTTTTCGTCCACGATTTTTTCCACACCGTTCCACCGATTGAAATGAAATTGAAAACCTACCATTACTTTAACAAAGTGAAGCGCGTTTTTGGTACATATCGAACCACCAACATTTGTACAAACATTTATTCCAGTACTTTTTTAGTCTTTTTTGTTAATATCTTGAAAATGACTTAACCAATTTTGATGAAATTTAATATCCTAATTAAGCACCTTAAGTACCTTGGGGACTACAAAAAAGGTTAAATAAAATTTTTAGTAAAATTATATTTTAAAGTACTTTACTCTAGAATAAGATAGTACTTTTTTTTAAATTCTTTATTTTAAATTTTTTTTAATTTCATTTGATTGGTTTAATATAGCTGGTTTAACCTAGCTTAAGTAAGAGTGGATAGGCTTCTTTCTGTGAAATGCTAAAAGTTTGGGAGGAAAGTTTATATAAGTAACCATAGCAACTGCGTTGTTTACTTATCAGTTATCTTTGCTGAAGACATAGAGGAATCGACTTAAAATCAAAAATAGCGATTGATTATCATCTATTACTTGAGGAATAACCATTCTAGATTGGATTTTTGAAGTTTAGGTTATTATTGGTAACCATTGCTGAAGACATGGAGAAATCGAGTTAAAATCAAAAATAGCGATTTATTCTCATCTAATACTTGAGGAATAACAATTGTACATTAGATTTTTGACGTTTCGATAATTATTGGTATCCATTGCTGAAGACATTCGACTTAAAATCAAAAAGAACGATCGATTCTAATCTAATGCTAGAGGAATAACCTTATTGCATTCCATTTTTGATGTTTTGACTATTAATGGCAACCTCTACTGAAAACGTGGAAGAATCGATTTTAAGTCAACCCTAACGCTCTTATCGACTATTATAATAGCTCTGACATAAACACCAAATTAAAAAGAGAAATTCTCTGTTACTTTTGTTGCTGTCTTTATTGTTCCTCATATTAATTATCACAGTTCCAAAATATTCTAGAAAATTTAAGAGTTTATTGATACCACCTTAAAGGTACTTGTTTACTGTTATAATAAATAAGCTAACGTGTTCTGATGTGGCCATCCACTTGACTTTATCATACAACCTGGCACCTCACTTATATTTAATATTTAATAAATTTATAATCATGTAGGGGGGTTAGTTTTTGGAATTTTTAGACTTCTGGGGTCCCACTGATTATGTATACAAAATTTGGTTGAATTTGGACAAATGCCCTAGATTTTTAATTTTTAACCCCCTTTCATCCCCCTTAATTTTGGGTCGATATGCACCAAAATCTAATCAGCTCTTAATCTCAATGGACCAAAACTACGTGTGAAATTTGGTTTCGATATTCACACTAGTTTTTGAGTTAGCTCGTCCACAAAATTTGGTAACGCACAGACTAACTAATTAACTAACAGACTAACAGATATTTTGACAAAACAATTATTATCTCGAAAAATATAATTTTTTCGATGTTCACTTATTAGGGCTTTTTTGTAGAGCAAAATGCCATGGTTTCGCTCAATTTTTTAATCAAAATAGTTTCAGCCGTTTTTGAGATATTTCGAAAAAAAAGAAGGAAAAAACCCACTTTTTTTATGCACAATTACAATACTTGATCATACCCTGTATGGTAAAGTAAAAATTGGTAGAAAGAATGTCGAAATTGTAAGGGATTTTTATTCAAAGTAGAATGTTGTTCTAGAAAACAGAAAATAGAAATTAACAATAGGGAGAAAAAAAATAAAAAGGTGGTTAAATAATGATTGCTCGGGGGCTTATAAATAGTAGAAATAATTTCGGATATGAAATTTTTTAAATAGATTAGTATTTTAAAAAATAAAAGTTAATATTCAATTCTGTTTGTTTCAGGATATGAAGAAGACTTTCCAATTTTGTTTGGTGAAGCATATGGGATCTAACTTGACGAAAGAAGCGGAGGCAGCTTGGAATCGTTTTTTCGACCTGGTATTTGATACCGTGGAACAACATATAGCCAAATTGGAGAAATAATCATTATTCATAGAAAACAAAAAGACTTTTCAGTTCAAATAAAATGTTCATTTTGTTATTTCAACATAAATCATTTTTATTTATTTTTTCAAGCCATTTTCAAACAAATGATAAAAACGAAATTTCAATATTACATAAATATATTTTTTTTAACTGAAAGTATTATTCACACCTTGAGTTGACATTTCGTGAGATTTTGAATGTTGAATATTGACCGCTGCGATTGTCAGCATTTTTTCGATATACTTTTTAAATAAAATTTTATTTACAAAAATAAGATATTTATTGTTTTCTTTATTATCTTCTAAGCATAATGACTAAGTGGCCATTCGAAATCATTCATAAATTAATGAATTTAATTTATAGGATAAATTAATGAATTTAATTTATAGGGAAGAGTTAAACCACTTTTTTCCAGAAGGTGTGTGAATTCTTTTATGGGCTATATTTGTACTCTAAATATAACCAATTCAAATCAATGCTTTCGTGGTATAATTAAGAGGCATATGGTATAAGCGAAGCTTGTCTTCACCCTCATCTTTATACCTTCCACACACTAGTAACAATAACAACAATCAAAAAATTTGGTTAGATATAATTTTTATATAAATATATTTTTTTATTTATATTATTTACTATTATTTAGCCATTAGCTTTCACGCACTCTTATTCAAATCCAAACTCAGATAAAGCTGCTGAGTTACTGCTTATCTAATCATCCCCTAAGCAGTCCAGTAAACATTTAAATTTTTTTTAAAGACTCATTCGCCAAGGTTTTTTCTCCTTGCTAATCTTTTCTCGACCAATAAATCCCTCCAGACAAAATAGAATTAAATTTAATTAAATAATTATATTTTACTTTAATATTTAGTTTAAAAATTCTAGTTCGCCCAATAGGTGATTTAGGAATCCTAAAAAAGTTCACAGTCAGAAAAAACTTAGCGTGTCTTTAGCAATAAAATAATTTTTATAAAAAAAAAAATAAAACCGACTTCAAAAAACTTAAATGCAACAAATAAAATAATAATAACTTTAATATAATACCTTGCATGCATCTCGTAAGAGAAAGCGTCAGGCGAATGAATCAGAAAATGATAATAAAATTCGATTCATAAATATAGAAATTCTCTCGAAACGTTTGCGGGTTTTAAATGAATCTTATAAGATTTTTTTATAATAGATTTTATTTTTCATAATTTCGATTATTTGCTCATAAGAATTGGAGATTTACGTTATTTCGTCGTTGATCATATCATCAGAACTTGACCAAATTAATATGGCACCATCCCTAAGATACCCCCTTTCCAATAAAAAATGAATCATCGAAATTGGTTCATAAACAAAGAGGTTAGGCTTGAACAAACCTAACAAAAAATGTCTAATACCAATGGGAAAAAACGAGACTTTTTATGTTAATACAATTAATTACCTTTGTGAGCAAAATAAATTCAAACAAAAAGAGAAACCATCTATTTTAGTAGCATTTTTTATAATGAAATCTATATCTATAATTTACGATTTCATACATAAAAAGGAATTGTCATTTATCTAAACATAAGAAATAATATTGATGAAACAAAAAATAATTATATTTTTATATGAATAAATAAAAAAATGTTTTGTTTACATCTATGAAAACCTGAATCGGACCATCGCATTGTGTCACTTCTCAGCATAAGATTATATAAAAGCAACGGCAACGCCTCATAGATAGGCCACCAGAAATGTTGTTTGATAATTGATTGAAATGAAATATAACAAGAACAAATCTTTCCTAATGTCCAAATCAATTGCATTCCACTTACATCACCAGTAGCGTGCGTATATGCAAGGGTGTCCAGGAAGTTCGGACACCCCGAAACCGACTTGTCTTTTTTAAAAACACTAGTTTAAGTTATATTTTGTAAATTTTTTCTTAAAAAAATATTAACAGTTTTTTTCAAATGTATACCAGTGTTATCAGTGAAACTTATTCAATTCAATTTTATATCTATTACTACTACGCCTTGCTAAAAATCACTATAAAATAAATATAAAGTTTCTAAACAAAGTCAAGAAAATATTGTGGTAGGGATAGGGATAAAAGCATACATTTGTTTGTAATAAAAGTTGAAAAATGGCTACTGTTTGCTAAACTTCATCCATAGTTTGAAATATTATTATTAATATCATTTTAATATCTATTAATGATCGAAAATAATTGGTTATTTTTAAATTTAAGTGTATTCCTCCATGTCTTCTTCCAATGGCTAACACTAAAGGATGAGACTTTAAAAATGCACTGTACTTATTAGATAGCGATAACCAATTTTCATTATGGGTCGATCATGTCTTCAGTAATGATAACTGATTTATTTTGCTGAGAGTATCACTGATATTGATTCTTGCATCAAAAACAGGACTATCTTAATAGTTTCTCCTTAAGGTAACTAATGTGATTAAAATAAACTGCAACGGATCGCTGTAGACTTTGTCAATAGCCATTTGAAATATTAATCTCAACCAAAACATTCTTTGGAAAAACAGGCCAAGTTCGAAGAAGTAGTGAAATCTAGTGTTATCCAAGTTAAATTCGCCAAGAAGAATTAAGTTGAAAAAATAGTAAATCTCTCAACTAAATTATTCTTGGCGAATTTAACTTGTATGCACACTAGATTTCACTACTTTTTCGAACTTGGCCTGTTTTTTCACAGAATGTTTTGGTTGAGATTTCTCTTCTTTTTGTAAGCTATGAGGAAGCCCGTTGGTCCAAAGGGCTAGAATGTTTATTCCCCCCCCATCTTGGGTTGTTTGTTTTTGCATTTCTAGCCTTCTGGGGGCCCACAGAATAGGTATACAAAATTTGGTTGAGTTTGGTCCAACGGGCTAGAACTTTCATTTTTGACACTCCCCCCCCCATTTTGAAGGGGTTGAAAGATAGAAAATTTGTATTTTTGGAATTTTTCCTTTATTTGTGTCACAAACTCTAGCAGCAAATTTCATGAAGCTGGAATGATTGGAAGTACCATATAGGTTTTGATGACCTATGAGTGAATAGAGTGCCAAAATTAGCTATTTTCTCAGGTCCATATCTCAGAATCTATTTAAGCTATATTATTGAAATTTGGTACTCTCCTCAAAATGGATTACATAATTATATGTGAATAATTTTAGCTCATTATCACAAATGGATTCCGAGCTGAAGGGGGGTCGAAATTGGCTCGAAATGGTTCGTGTAAATAGCGTGCGCTTCGATATGTTTATTCCTTTATTATTAATCGATAAAAAGAATTTTGTCTTTTTGTGAAGTATAATACTTTCATACTGAAACGTAGTTTAAAATAAAATTTCCTAAAAACTATATATAATCTTTTTTGAGGCCCTCAAGGTACTTTAATAGAATATTAAATTTGAACAAAATTTGTTAGCCATTTTTAAGACATTTACTAAAAACTAAAAAAGTAATACTTTATTAAGTTCTAATGTTTGTGGGCCGATATGTTTCAAAAACTGATCTCTGATCAGCGCTTAATTTTGTTAAAGTAATAGTTTGTTTTCAATTTCATTTCAATCAGTTGAATGGTGTGGAAAAAATGTATTATTTCTCAAACAAGGTTTCTAATTGATAGCTATATCAAATAGTTTATAACGATTATAAGGTATACAAGTGTATACAACAGTTAAAGAAACTAAATAAAAAAATACTTCTGGTCAGGAATAAACTAATTTAAAATGTAACTTTGCAAAAAAAACTTTATACAAGCTTTTTTTGGAGTGATCAGTTAGAATATTAAAAATACATCAAATAAGGCTTCTGTAAAATTTGTAAATAATATATGTTAAAGTAGATTCAATTATCCGATAATTTGGAACCAGAAAAAATTTAAGTTAAATAAAAGCTTACAAAATTAATATTACAAATAATTACTAATTAGGCAGAGATAAGAGCTAGGGACATAAACATTAAAAACTGATTCTAAATTAAATTTTTAATAATAAAAAACTAGATAAATTTTATGTTGATTTTCTTCTTTGTAAAAAAACAAGCCTTTGAAATATGGGTGTTTGGTTCAATGTCTCTTTTCAGAAGAGCGGCATAGAAGAAAAAATTCTTATCACAATATTGAATTTGAGAATATTTGATATGATTAATTTATTTTAAAACTGTAGACGATACTAGCAATTTGATTAATTCATAATAATAATCAGAAAAAAATCCATACACTATAATATCTTCTCTCGTCCCGAAAAGCTTCTCTCAATTAGAATTATAAATAAGAAAGAAAAAGATCTAATATATTACTATACTTTGCTTGTATAATAATAAAATAATAAATAATTTCTATTAACGCTTTTAATTAATTATTTAATACCTACTAAAATTAATTATTTAAAACTAATAATATGATAATATAGCTATGCAGTGCACTCTGAGTCTTGGGTCCATGGTTGCTAGCCCAAGGCTTTTTGTATATAATAATTTTTTTTCTTAAATTTATTTATTTACTATAATATTTAACCGTTTATTTAAATATATTAAATCATAATGTTAAAAGTTATTTCAATATTATAGAGTGAATGGACTTCTGGAATCCATAACATCCATAACTCGCTCATGGCGGCAGGCTTGCGATCCAGCTTCTTTATATAACAGAACAAAAGAATTATAAATGAGAAAAAAATCGATTTTCTTTTATTGATTTCATCTATCTGGAGGTTCACAGTACTCATCTAATATAATAAAATAGCACTTCAATTAAAAATTTTGTGATTTGATTGAAATTTTATGAAAACATCCAATTTCCTGTCTCCAGCAGCAGCAAATCAATACATCTCATTACATATTGAATCAAATCTATTGAAATTTCAAATCTAAGTGTTATTTTCTTTTATCTTTTTAGCCAATAATATTTATTGGAAAATTTTAAAGTGTGGTTTATTTGAAGTGTATAACTCGTTTAAAATAATTTTTAAAAATATGGAATTAATAGATATTATAAAACAAATAATTATTAATAATTATATTCAATTTTGAACGAAATTGATGCATACTTTTAGAGAAAATGGTCAAAAACCATTTGAACCGTCGAAATAATAGGCAATTTCAAAAGTATTTTCATGCCACAAGTTAAGGTTTCATTTCATATTAATTCTTTTTTTTCAAAGTCTATTTTTAGGAAGAAAAATATAGTTTTTTTAGAAGGTTTTCAGGGTTTTTGACCATTTTCTCAAAAGTACTAAATCAATTTCTTTTAAAATTAAATATAATTATTAATAATTAATTGTTTTATAATATCTATTAATTCCATATTTTTAAAAATTATTTTAAAGGAGTTATTAGCGTTTTTCAAATTACACTTCAAATAAACTACCCTTTAATATTAAAACATTCTAATAAAAATGATTTGTTATAGAATATAAAATAAAATAATCCACAGATATGAAATTTCAATAAATTTGATTCAATATATAATGAGAAAAAAATAAAACATAGTGGAATTTCTAGTTGATTCACTGCTGTATACAGGAAATTGGATGTTTTCATCCAATTTGATCTAAACAGAAAAATTCTTAATTGAAATGCTATTTTTTTATATTAAAAGATGTTATGAACCTCCTAATATATTGATGAAATAAGATTGATTTATTTTTTATTTTGTATGCTGTTTTATCAAGCAAGTGTCTCTGCATGAGCGATACATATGTTATGATACATCAAGTTCATTCATTTTACACTATTAAAATATTTTTAACACATTAAAATTTAACATATTTAAATATACCATAAATTTGTATAATTAATTGATAAAATAATTAATAATATGATTATACTATATTAGATAAATTCAAACACGACTGGGCCTCAGAGAACAGAGCAAAGCTATTTGCATATTATTAATATGAAATAAATAATTAAGTAATTAAAAGTGTTCATTGAAATTATTTATTATTTCATTATTAGTAACAATTTTGATTCTTTTATTTGAAGAATTTTCAAGGAAGCAAAATCAAAATCTTACTCAGGCGGCTAAAGATCTGAGCTACCATATATCGACAACTGTCTACAAAAGGTCATTTAAAACTCTAATTTTTCAAAAAACGAATTTTATATTTTTAGGTAGAGTCCATAAATAAATAGCTAGATAATGAATGTGTTTTAATTTAATTTAATTTAATCCAATTTTAAAAGTAATTTCCTTCTTGTTCCGTGCTGCTTTTCTCTTGTGAGTTCAAACTATTGGCCATAATGTTCTTCTTTAGGCAGATTATTTGCCTGTTATTAATACTAGTTGAAAAAGGCAATAAATATATCAAGACTCAAAGATATTTTGTTTTTTAATTTATCTGATGGATCTGTTCATGTTGTGTTTCCATTTGTCTCAGATCAATCAAAAATATTCGTAGCAATCTTCGAAACACCTGGATTTCTTGGACCTATCAAGTTATTTCTCTAAAATAACATCTTAATTGTTTATTTAAAAGATTTCGAATTTTGAATCACATTATCAACTTCAAAGCCATAACTATAGATTGAAAGCTCGGAAATAAACAATTAAGGTGTTATTTTTAACTGAAAATCTGATATTTTTCTCAAAATCTACTAAATATTATTGTAAATCCACTAGAATATAATATATCTTTTAAAATTTAAATTAAGATTAAATATCTACATCAGAGAGAAGAAATTCAGATTGTTTTTAAAAATTTATAAATATCTATATAAGTGAGTGATATTTATTATATATAAATATAATTTTTAAATTTAAGGCAAAACTTTTTATATAGTACGATATAAGGGGAGAGGATCATTTTATGATATTTTTAGGACCAAGCTGTGGGATTCTACAAAAATAAGAGAATATAAGATAATGTTTTGGTCTCTCTTTAATTTTTATATACATATAGTTTAAAAATGTTTTATATTATTTTAATATTTTTATTTAACAAAAATATGATAACATTATAGATCCAAGTATTATTTTTGTATAAAAAATTATTTCATCATTTAAAAATAAAATGTAAAATTGTATGTATATAGATATATTTATATAAATAATGGTAGATAAAATAAAATATTTATCAATCTATTGTATAAAAATAAAATAACACCCGTCTTATTATAAGACGAGAAGAGGTATATAATCCCTGGAGAGAGGAAAGTGGATCTAATTCTGATTGACGAAACGGATTGAAGGTCTTCCACCCTGTTGATTGATTAATGATGTTTTCTTTAGTGAATGACGCGGAATTAATTATATTTAGATCAAAGATTTTGGGATTCATAAGACTTAGGTGGATTATTATTTCAACAAGAAAATATTTTAAAACGGTCATATATTAAAATCAAAATAAATAATTAAAAATGTGTAATCAATCCGAAGATTTCGTCTAAAATAAAATTAGTAATTTTATTTCATTTTTTTGTAATCATTTAGAAGATTTCATTTTAAGTCAAATAGATATATATATTATATATTGTGTATTCAATCTATAGATTTCGTCTAAAATAAAACTCTCCCCTCTCTGTTCATGAAATAAAAGAAAGTGGTGAAAAATGTTCGGGTAAGGGGAGTTTGAAAGTTTTATGTTTTGTGTAAATTGGCAAAGATCACTTTGAGAGCTACATCTAGGAGAGAAGTCCAAGACTTCTTCGTTCTTTCATTCCAAGAAGAGCCCAAATTTTTTTCTAAATAGTCCAAAATCACTTGTTCAAGAAGCTAAAAAAAAAATCAAGTCAAAAGAATTAAATTCAAGAAATAGTATAAAAAAAAATAATTGTTCATTTCAAAAAGGACAAGATTTAGTATTCTAAGGGGCTGTCCATAAATTACGTCACACACTAAGGGGGGGGGTATATCAGGTTTGAGACAAAATGTAACAGGGGGGCCGGGGATCTTAAAAATTGTGATATCAAAGTCAAATTAAAAAATTTTCAAATATAAATAAAAAAAATATAAAAGTGATAGTGTGACGTCACAATACAGGGGGGGCTCAATGAAAATGTGACGTAATTTATGGACGGCCCCTAAAATATAATGTGAAAGCACCGTACTTTGAATTCTTCTTCATCAACGTTTCTTCTGCCATGGTTAGCTCCAATTTTCGCTAACATTTCGACTAGGCAACCTGTTTCTTTGAGTGTGTCGATGAGTGATGTAAGACTATACATGACAGCCAATGCATGTGCCTGGAAACGGGGATTCATGGTCATTTCGTCAATGGGGAGTTCGGCAAATGCTGTGAAGCGTTTTTGAGATTCAGGCTTTAATACGAAAAATCTGAAAATAATTAAATTCATTAAAAGGTGAATATAGAAGTGTCTCTAGAGAAAGAAATACAAATATTTTGACACCAGAACTTTCTATGAATGTGAGTTAGACAAGGTATCAGAGTTCAGACAGACAGAAACAAATCATGCTTAAAATTAAATAAATTAATTAAATTAAGATTCAATTTTCAAATCGAGAGTTATAGAACTTAACTTATATTAACAATTACGAGGTAGGTGCAGCAGAAAAGTCCACCTCAGTAATTTTCCCTCTAATACACTTACTTATTGGTCTCTGACAAGGGAGACTGAAGCTAATTTCTTTTAATTTTGATGTTCTTTTTTTTTATTTTAATTTACAATCAAGGAGAAATGTGTATTGCGTGGTCATTAGGGTGGTCCTTATTTTGCGTATTTTCGAATTTTTACTCTTATGGTTCGAAATAAATAAAAAAAAATATCCCCCAAGTTTCAAGTCTCTATTTCAATTTTAACAAGTGCCGCACAGCGTTGCAAGTTTCCCAACTAAATAACATGGGGTTTTTGACATTGAAGGATTAATTTTTTATAATAATAAAATGTTTCTACTAGAAACAACACCTATCTCCTTAAAAGTTAAAAGTGATTAATTTTTTATTCCAGCCAAAGTAATCTTTCAAAAAATTTGAAACTCTTCAAACTTTATCCTTATAATAGTAGCTATCGTTCAGAATTTTTACTGATTTGTGGCTATTATAATTTTGGAGTTACGGGTAGATAAAATATGCTATATCTTAGTGTTAGTAAGTAATAGACTCGACTTGAAACTTGGGGGGGGGGGATATTTTTTTATAAACTTCGAACCATATGAGCCTCTGTCAGCATAAAAATTCGAAAATACCCAAAATAAGGACTGCCCTAATGGTCATAAATATAGACAGGAGTGCTTTAAGAACACTCACCCCCCTACTTGATGATATCATTATAATTAAAAAGGAATAAAAAAATCAGTAGATACAATTCAACTACTTACTGTTTTAAAATGTTAACACCATGTGTCTTAAGGTCAGTTCGTACAATTGCCCACGTCTTGGTTACCAGATGAATATCCAAAGGGCTGAGCCCTGTGGCTGGATCTGGAATGTCAGAGATATTTTGGCTCCACAGATAGCTTATAAGTCCACCCATTGCTAGAAATAAAATAAAAACATAGGTTAGTAATAGAAATAAATCGATTTTATATTTTATGTATAGATTAAAAGTTATGAAATTTTCTTTTAAATCATCATTTATTCCTAAGATACTGTCCATTTAATTCTCATTATTCTAATTCTCTTTAAGGATGTGGGAGTGACTCTGCGACCGGACATGAATTATTAATTTTGAAGATGATGCTTAAATTGAGAGAAAAATTATGCAAATGTTTATTTTTTTATTTACATACAATTATTTCTCGTCGCAATGGATTGGTTCGATTGAGAAGCTCGATTGAAAAACGGATTGGTCAAATTAAATTATGATATTACGAGAGCAAAATATTGATTTTTAATAACATTTTGAGCTTGAGGGGGTTTTGAACATCGTATTGGAGATGAAAAAAGTTAAATTCCTAAATAAAAAAAAAAAAAGGTGTTAAACGAGTGAACTTTTTAAGAGAGGCGGATTCCGCATTATATTGTAAAAGACAGTAATAAGATATAATTGAAGGAACAAATTTGATTATTGTGATGTAATAATACTTCAGAAAATGACTTTTGATTTTTAAAAAATTAAATTAATAAATTATTGTAATACTTGTTTTAAATTGTCATCATTTTGGGTTTCCAAAAATATTTAAATTCATCACCCTGTCTATGAAATAGATGAGACTACTATGTCTTATATTAAGAGCTGTGGTGTTTAAGTTGAAGATTTGAAACCAATTATAGCGTATATAGAATTTTAATTAGAAATTTCCAAAAAAAAAAAACAACGGTGTTTTGAACACTCAGATGATTTATCCAGATTAGAAGTGGAACAACCAAACCTGGGCACCAAAGCTTCAAGAGCAAGCTTCAAAAAATATGAAATTCAATTTCTTTGAATAAATTTCTTCGCTGTTTTTATATTTATTTAGTGAGACGAATTTCAATTTTACCAAGGCGCAAAATATATCAAGAGAGACCCACTATTTTAAGAGTCATGATAATAAGATACAAAAAAAAAATCATAATAATTTGGACTTATTTATTTGACTCTATAGATTGGATAATTTTTAAATTAATTAAATCTGCATTGTAACACATAGGCTGAAAAATCCCGGGCCTAACATATACATTGCGCTAGCTTTTTTGAATTCACCTCTTTTTCAGTTAGTACCAACTTTCAAAAGACAGCTGTCAAAATTTCATGAAATTCTATTCATTAGTTTGTGAGTTATTGTGCTAATAGTGACGCTTTTCAGAGCAATGGATCAAAAACAATTTCGTGTTTTAATTTTACACTGCTTCTTGATGGGAAAAAATACCGTTCAAGCGAAGCAATGGGTTAAAAAGTGTTATGGGAACTCCTCTCCATCAGAAACAACAATAAAAAGTTGGTTAGCTGCAAGGAGCTAAGGAGGAACAGCTAGGCTAGAAAAGCAGGAGTGGGGGTGTCTCCAGT
Source organism: Forficula auricularia (assembly GCA_024734495.1). Classification (NCBI taxonomy): domain Eukaryota; kingdom Metazoa; phylum Arthropoda; class Insecta; order Dermaptera; family Forficulidae; genus Forficula; species Forficula auricularia. The sequence continues at coordinate 3,298,743 of JALMQS010000152.1, read as the reverse complement.
CAGGACAGGCATTTCCTCTCCAGCCGCCAGTCGCAAGATGGCGGCTGGAGGGGCTGGTGACGTCCATGTGGAGACACTTTCTCGAGCTAGCCTTCCTTCCCTACCTCCCTGGGACAGGCATTTCCTCCAGCCGCCATCTCGCGACTGGCGGCTGGTGACGTCATGTGGAGACAGTTTCTCGAGCTATCCTTCCCTCCCTACCTCCCTGGTTTGCTGACTTCAAACGTGGTCGTAGGAACACCGATGATGCAGAATGCAGTGGGCGTCCAAATGAGGCGGTAACACCAGAAAACATCAAAAAATCCACAAAATCGTTTTGAATGATCAAAAAGTGAAGCTGCTTGAGTTATCTGACATCATAAAGATATCAAAAGAACGTGTTGCCTTTATATTATATGAGCATTTGAGTATGAGAAAGCTCTGTTCAAAGTGGGTGCCGCGCTTGCTCACTGTTGACCAAAAACAACAACGTGTTGGCCGAAATTGCAAAGAAACGGCTCCATTTGAAGAAGAAAAAAGTGCTGTTTCATCAAGACAGTGCACCATGTCACAAGTCAATCAAAACAATGGCAAAACTACATGAAGTGAACTTCGAATTGCCCCCACATCCACCATATTCGCCAGATTTGGCTCCCAGTGACTACCGGCTGTTCGCAGACCTCAAAAAAATGTTCGCAGGTAAGAAATTTCGCACGAATGAACAGGTTATCGCTGAAACTGAGGCCTATTTTGAGGCAAAAGATAAATCATTCTACAAAAGTGGTATCGAAATGTTAGAGCGGCGCTGGAATGATTGCGTTTCTCTTGATGGAGATTACGTTGATGAATAAAGCTAATTTTGAACAAAAAAAACGTGTTTTCATTGTTAGGCCCGGGACTTTTCAGCCCATGTGGTATTTGTAAATAGAAGCTGAAAAGACGAGGTAAGGAAAATTAAAAACAAGTAAATTTTATTCTAAGTCTCATTTACACTAAATACATGAAATGTCAAAATTCGGGTATCTCAGTATATTGACGAGGACGGTGGCCAGCTTCGAAATGTAGTTTTTAAAACCTAATGAAATAAAACTTTAAATTTACCCCTGACTACAGAAAAAAGAATTAAATCGAAACTGCGAATACTTTTTGTGCTATGATTTTTTAAATTAAGGAAGTGACCGCGCGCCACCCTGTACTATTTTATATTTCAAGAACCGATTCCCTGAATATCTCAATTATCAATCAGCTTTGACTTGTGGGGTTATGGATGTTATACTTGTTATAGCATCATCATGGGCGTAGTTAGGAGAGGGGCAAGAGGGAAAGTACCCTCTACAAAACTCATTGTCCCCCTAGAAAAATCTAAACTTCATCATTAATAGGCATCACGTATGTATTTCTCATTAAATTATTTCGTTGCTTCCAAAATTTGTCAATTCTTCTAAAAAGTTAGTTGATCTCTAATCGGATTACCTACCGAAATTGAAACCTTGTGGTGGCTAATTAGCTGGCCGGCTGCCCCACTTGGAAAACTTCCTAACTACCCCAATTAGCATCATTATAGCCGAGAAAATATCGTATGAATATAAGTTAATAAATACATAAGCTCCAAAAGATTTGTACTAACGTACATGGAGTCGATGTACTCATTTGAATATAGCCTAATCAATACTGATTTAAATCTATCCTTTTATCTTTTTATTAAAAGAAAAGGATGTTTCTACAACTCATCAATATGTATACAGGAAACGTAGTGTAATATCTTTATGAGAATATTAAAAATGTTTAATTCAAGTGTCGACATCCCTCGCAAAATAATAGATATCCGGCTTGAGCGGAGGAGAAAAAAGAAGCCTTCTTTATTTGTCAAATATAACTGACAACTGACCATTGTCTGATCCATTTCCGCTAATTGTACATAACCATTTCGATATATGGCTGATGAAAATTGGTGGCTACTATTTTCCAGATTATAGAGAGAGAAATATCAGTCCCATAGACATCAATTCTAAAATAAATCAATTATTTATAATTTTCTAATTTAATTTAAGGCCAATTCAATTATCCAGATCCTATTTCATAGACAAACAGAGTGTTCTTTAGAGATTATCTTTTATTATTATTTTTTATGTTTAGTTCACATGATCGAGTTAGAAGATTATATTCTCTATTGTTAACCCTGGAGTATTGTTTTAATCTACTCAATATATATTGCAAATTGAATCGGGATTTGAAATCCATGTCATGTCTAAATGAGATTTCATTTGATTTCAACTTGAACTATAACTAGAAAAAAATTCAAAAAATATACATTTTTATTAACTTAACTAGGATTAGTTTATAAAATAGAATACATATATCCCCATGACTTCAAGGAACTGGAACTTCCTACCTCTATCTTTCCCAGCACCTATAATCTTCAAACCTTCAAAACCGGAGTGCATAGACTACGCTACGTCTACACCCTCTCACATAATCAACTTTCCCTTCTCTTCGGTAATGCAAGGGTCTTTCGAGATCCATAGGGGCTGCATCTTTACTGGTACACCCCTTCTTGCATTCGATTGCATTAAAAAAAAAAAAAAAAAAAAAAAAAAGGATACCAAGAGTTAGCTTGGTCGTGACTTAAGATTTGAATCAAAGGCTAGGTGGAATCTCTATCTAGATGATAAGAAACATAAGCTTTAAATATGTTTTCATAACAACAGATAGTGAATAAATAGACAGGTGCACCCCCTAGAAGGCCCACTCAGTAGAGGCCTTGAAAAATGAGATATAACAAATAGTAATAGTAAAAATGACAACATATAAAATTAAGTTCTTAAGGAAAGCTATGAACAAAGAAAAGAAAAGCAATTAGGTTTGCCTTTTGCAGTTTAGGGGATCCAAATTTAACAGTACAAAGCCCTTCAATTGTTAGTTATGGGTTTGACAAAAGACTTACTAACAGACCAATGATTGAAAATAATCTTATTGGATTGACGAGAGATGATATGAATTAACTCAATCCTATCTATATGATCCTTTGTGTATTGTATTAGAATAAAAGACATAAAGGCTAGAATATTTTAAATGATTTTTTAATTTCATCGTGATTGGTCGCTCCTGAAGATTTTTCCAGTATTATAGTACAAGAATATGGTAGATAGTTCAGATTAGAAGATTTCAAAATCTCAAATAACACTGATAAACAATGAACTTTTCCTTTAAATAAAACTAAGTGATCTTTATGTATTCAGATGTGCTGATAACGAATATTGCATCAGTTTTTCTCAATCATTTTTTGCGGAACACCCACCTTTTATAGTTTTATACTAGTAGTTGTATAGTTTCAGGTCTCCGCTTACGGCTTGACTTATACTTTTTTTTTTTTTAAGTCTATACAGCCCTCATTCGAATTCCTATAATTCATAGAGTATTAATAATATGAAATGGCGGCTTTTATATTCTATAATATATGTGTAGAATACACAACCATATTCAAATGTATCTAATATAGGTACCTATCTACAATGCTGGTGTATGTTGAACTAAAGTAAGCAACTTTGTCTTGCTATAAACTTTACATTTCTCATTTGTTTAATAGTTTCATGTGTTTTAACAGCAATTAAAACTAATATTAAATAGCTATATTAATATAGCTAGTAAATAAATAAAAATAAAGTGGCAATGGTAGCTAGCTATTACTAGGCTAGACCATTCACTAAACTTGGAAGTATTCACACCACAAACAAGTGGAGACTATTTTTAGATTCATCTAAGAATAGGTTAAAAGTAGTATTGTTGCTTAATGGGAATATATACCCATCAGTACCCCCTGCCTAAAAATTTAATTCCTGGATAGAAGAGTGTTAAGAATCACCCTCTACTTGAGAAAAATGGATTTTGTTACCGCCGTTGCATAGAAATTTAGAGCTGATGAAACATTTTGTTAAGGCTTTGGATAAACACGAGTACTTGAGAAAAACATTTCCTAAACTCACTGATAGTAAGTCAAAAGAAGGAATATTTATTGGGACGCAAATCCGTGAGAATGTTAGAAATGCTGTAATTTTTTTGAAAATGTGATAGATGAAAACTACAAGGAACTTGTTAAGAACTTGTTTAAGTGTTTTCAGTGCATGATGTGCAATATAACCTTGAAAATTCACTTTTTTACATTCGTGTTTGGACTTCCCCCCCCCCCTAACTTTGGTACGGTTAGTGAAGAATGAGATTCACCAGGATATTTCTGTCCTGGAGAAACGATATACAGGAAAATCGATACAGAACATGTTAGCAGACTACTGTTGAGACCTCAAGGGAGAGATTTCTGCTGGAAATTATAAACAGCAAAGTTAAAGAAAGAAATTTTGAAAATGCTAGTAAAAATGTGTTTTTTTTCCTTTTTTTTTCATGAAATTTCTTCATTGAACAGTCAAAATAGGTCCTATACATATTTTTTAATTTTTTTATATTTCATAGTTATTTACTTGAATATTTAAATCCTATTTCATGAGCAAACAAACAATAATAATTTAAAATTTCGAAGTATTATTACAAAGGGAATTAAATTTTTATTAAAAATAAAAAATGAAAACTAGGGAAAACGATAGGTGTTACAGCATTTCTACTTTCAGATTTGGATTCTGCGGGGTCGAATTATAAATAATCACCTATTTTCATTCAAAAGAGCAAATAAAAATTTGAATTTGTTTATCAGTGTAATTAATAATAATAATTATGCATAATGATTTAATAATAATAATAATTAAAAATCTGTCTCTACTCAACTCAAAGTAGTTACCATAAGTGGTCAAAACAGTAAAAACAATTATGAAGCGGAAAAATTCCCTATCATTTTAAACTTAATCATTTATTTTTTTTAGTTTTTTAAATGTTTGTTTTCAATATTTTCAACTTATATTCATTTCTATTTGTCTCGTTACTAGTTTTCATTATTTTTTTAACTCAATTGAATCCAATTATGATGTGCTCTAAATGAACTATTTAAACTCTTCTACATGGTTTTAAAAGCATTGATCTTATTAAATTAATCTTCGCGGAGTATTATTTATAGCAAGCATTTTGTTGTCATTTTGATGTTGTCTTTTGAGACATAAGAAGACTTAGGACGTAAATTTGTCTAAATAAGTATTATCTTACTTAAAAAAGAAATTGATGATTGATAAAAATTTTGTCTATAGAGATTAAAAATTACAGCTTCCCCCCCCCCCCCTCCACCCAGAAATAATTTCTATGAGATCTAAGTTCGCGAAATGAAAGTCATCTTTTCTAGAGAAAATTTCGTTAAATTTGATTATATGAATTGTTTTATTTACCTCAAGATCTTGTAATATAATAATTTATTTTCTGAAACAAACTTTCTTATGAGGACCTAGGGTCAGCATTGTGAAAGGGCTATCTATGGTATACCCGCTGGGGAATATACATATATAGTTAATAAAAAATAAAGTGATGACATTATCTAGAATCTGTGTTTTAACAATCCTGTCTAAAATTTGTCTAATTGTATATTTAAAGCCAGAATCTTAAATTTGACAAGACTATACGACATAAGCTTACAAAATATTTTTCAAAAAAGTGTTTAACCCTTAGACTGCCAACGGGACGCATGTGTCCCATGAAGGAGTATAAATAAATTATAAATAAACTCCAAAATCATTTAAAATTGGCAGTCTAAGGGTTAAGCCGAGATTTTAAATGAATAAAATGCAATTGCACAAAATTATATCTGAATTATTTTAAATAAATTGCTTTATTTCTCAAAATTGTATTAATGTATTAAAAGATAGCCCCACCTATTCTAATTATATTTCCCTAATCTTTTAATTGTGAGTCATGAGGAAGAATATATTTTTGAAAAACTAATCATTTTAATAATAATTAAATAACTTTGTTTGCACAGAAATAAACCACGCACCATAGAAATAATTAATTTTTTCCATTATATATTAATTATTATTCTATTTTTTCGTTATTTGGCAACAAAGTGAATTTAATTTTATTAAGTGAGGACACGAAACGAACGTAATCTGTAATCAGGAAATCTAATTATTCCACTTTGAATTTTAAAGAGGGTATACACAAATAACGCCCTCTTGGAGATTTAGGTGATGTATTTAAAAAGAAAAGCACAAAGCTAAGGGATCCGTGCCTGTCTCAAACACATATAGTATTTTCACTGATAATATAGCTATTTGATTCTATAAAATTGAAAAAAAAAAATTTACGAGAGCTTTGATTTATGAAGTAAAAATTAACGATTGTATCTTTTAATAAATATTTGATAGTTTGAAGTTGAAGTGAATTTTTAATTTTCAAGGCATGCTGAGTTCAAAAAGTTTAATTTTTGGCTAGACCATTGAACCGATAATTATGAAATCTTTAATTTAAAGGTTTTGACTATAAAGTAAGAAAGTGACGAGGGGAATTTGGAAATTTTGTCATTTTTAATATCATTCAATATTTGGATAAAAATTCTCAAACATTTTTGACTAGAGGCATCAGAACTACAAGGAGGCCAATGGGTTAGCTCATGATTCAGTTAAATTGAATATATATTATTTGAAGATTTAATACCGATAGTGGGAATGAGAGAGATTAAAATAAATCACTATTGTAGGAATAGGGATTGTATGCACGAGGAGATTCATTATTTAACTATATATTTTATTAAATTGAAAGTTTTTGCCGAGAGTAGCAGAATTTTTATATATTGAAGGAGACAATAAGAGTGTGTCTTCTGCTGCTCGTTATAAATAAATAAAATTTATAATTCCAGCAGAAGACACACTATTTTATTGTCTCCTTCAATATATATTTTATGAAAATAACATTTTGTCGGTGTTTTTGACCTTTATCAACACAAACCATAGAGTTTATTGAAATATTTATTTGGCTAAAAGATATAGCTTATGAGTTTATGACCTAAAGTTGGATGATAGAGTAGGTATATAGTAATAAGTTGACCAACTATACTCATTTACTGAGTTTTGTACTCTTTTTTCGCAAACCGTACTCTTTTCAAATCATGTACTCTGAAAGTACTCATTTGTATAATTTTATACTCATTTGTATTTCTAAAACATTTTTTTAGATTATTTTATTTCAATTTTATTAATTAAATATTTAAAATTATTTTGACAGTGATTTGAATTTGAATCCACTACGTTCATATTTTTTAAGCCTTGTCCTACAATTTTGAAGAAATTCTTTCAAAACGATATGTCAGAACCTATGATTTATTTTATTCACAATCAGGCGTCGTTGTTTCATAAAATTACTCTACAAATTGAAGGAGATAAAATTTCAACAGCAGAAGTTTGTATTATATTAAACGATTTCATACTGCAATGTAAATCAAGATTTATGATGGATTTTTACCACTAATTCTAAAGAATAAACTGACCGTTTCGGAAGATTTCAATCCCGGAATAAAAAATGAATTTTTAAAAGAAGTTAAAAATTTTTATATAATTTGCTATGAATATATCGAAGAATGGATAGTGAACTTTAGAGCATTAAATTGTTTCAAATGGACCCTTCTAAATAGTAAAATTGAATGGAAAGAAGTTTCTTCAGCAGGAATGAAGGAAGTAAAAGATATTGTTATTAATGACAATTTTCTCTTTGAAGAAATTCGAAGAGTAAATTTATATTTAAATGAAGAAAAATTGAAGAAATGGAACGATGAGAAAATAGAATTTGACAAAAGATGGGTAGAAATCTTTCGGCATTTTAGAGTAGAACATATCCCACATGAAAATTTAAAAGTTTTAATAGAAATTTCCTTATGTTGTTCAGGCACTAATGCTGCTGTTGAAAGGGTATTTTCACTAGGGAATGATTATTGGAGCAGTGAGAAGTCGCAACTTTCTGTAAAAACATTATCTGCCGTTTTAACAGTCAAATTTATAATGCAAAATGAATGTTGTTCGGATGTGGCTACATTATTAGACGAACATCCTCATTTAGCGAAAAAATCCACTCCGAAGAAAAATATGTTTTTAAAAGAAAATAAAGTTTTTATCGTTTTTTCTTCTTTTTTTTCACCTATGAAATACTTGCAAAGTGTACTCTTTTTGAACAAAAAATAGTTGGTCACCTTAATAGTAATCAAAAGAAAATAACTCAATTAATTCAAACACAAAGTGTCAGCGCTTTCTAAATATATTATACCATCCTTGTTAAGGTTTTGACCAGGTTTCCTAACAACTTATGGCGTCGTTTGCTCCTGGTATCGGGTTTTTGCGCTGAATTATTTAAATTACGTTTTGTCTTTTGATGGAAATCTATGGTCATGTTATTTGTTAATGATCATAAATTTCTAGATTTTTTTTTCTTTTTCTTGTTTGTTAATTGTTGATTTCTTGTAAATGATTTGTATCGATGTTTATTAATTTCTGTAGCTAATTTGTACTGATGTTTGGTTTACCTAGCTAGCCATCGAGGACTTGTGCCTCTAAGCAGGTAGAGTAATAAAGATGTTTTTATTTATTATTTATTTATTAAATAAAATAAGCCAGAAACATAGAACAAACGTAGTAGTTCCTATAGCCATTCGGCAATGAAGTTTTTTTAGCTCATTTTGCCATTACACAAATAGATTCGATTTCTTATCTATAATTTACAAAATTTAATCAGTATTTAAAATGGAAATGCAAATATTTAGGCTCAGAGTGTAGGGTATCGAAATCCTGGCAGGCAGAAAAAATTACGTTTTAAAATGAATTTTCTTTTTTCATTTAAGCATGAATAAGAAAAAAAATTGAAAAATTTAGTGATTTCATTACTCACCTGCGCTATCAGACCATTCCGAGTAATTTATGTTTAATACGGTTTGAAACCATTAAGGAAAGTGCTATAATGCTGATTCATTTTTCTATTAATTCAGTAAAATAACATTCGCAGAAAACCAGGTATGATTCCGATCAGAAAAACTGCATTTTTTTAATTTGAATGAAATGACCTTGACAGCTATACGAGTTGTTAAATAATAGTAGATAGTATGTACTATAAGGAAAAACATAAGCATGCTGTTTTATTTTTTATTATAGTTTTAATTCATTCACCAGAGTCTCACTTCCAAAATACTATAATTAGTTTAAATATCATTTAATTTCAGACAAGCCCTTCAATGTTAAAATAGCTCAAATGGGACCAACAAATTCGACATTATTTCCAGGTACGGCATTCTTTATCTAATTTTATTTTTTTGGATTCTTCACTGTTGATTTCTAGATGAAAATCGAGAATTTTAAAACTTGTTTTCTTCATCACTTTAATGCCAGAGACAATATAAGGTTAGAGATTTTGCAACTTTTTGGAATATCTAACATTAAAAATAATAATCTGGCGTGATTTGGGAACAAAACATTGCTTTCATTTATCCCACCATAAAAAATAAGCCAACATTCAAATTAAAGAATTAAAAATAATTTTAAATTAGTTTTCTGTTTTTAAAACATCATTTTAACAAACATACAGATATATGGCTGAAAATGGTTTCTTTGAATTCAGGGGGCCTCAAAGGTGTATGAGTTTTATAATTGTAAGCCTTCTTGAGTTGTTATCATTAAAAAAAAATGTATATACTTAAAGGTGCATTATGGATTTAAGCTCGAATGCCGACTTTTAAATTTGTAGGTAGTAATTATTAATCTTATTTGGTTCCGATGGATAATAAACATAGATAATAGATAACATAGGGTGACGAAATACTGGATAAGAAAAATTTAATGACTCAAAAGAAAAATTGATTTGACCATTTAAATAAGAAGAAAGGAGAGGTAAGTATCTGCCAAAATTAAGATATAGGTATAACGGAAATTCACAAAGAGAAACAAAGAGGTTGTCCTCTGCTTGATGCAAATAAACATACACACATATATATCGAGATGATATATCTGTATATATATTATTTATTTGTTTGAGACTATAGTTTCGAAGACTTGGTCTTCATCATCAGTCTTTCTTCAATTATAAATGTTTTTCATGGAGTCAATATCATATGGATATTGAAAACTTGGTGTTCCTTCGTCACTGCTGGTCGGCTAGGAACTAATAAAGACATCCCCTTCGGTTCACATTCAAATATAACAATATGTTTCCCTTTCTCCTTAGAAAGGCTGACAAAAGAAGGGTTTTTCTTTTATCTTTTGTTAGCAAACATCTTAAGCAGATTACTATTCGATAACTCTATTTGATTGTTCAAACAGAGTTTTGAATTTCTATTGAATGATTTCAAAATTTCTAAAGATTCGATTGCGCTAATTAATTTTGGGTTCTTTTCTCCTTTTATTAATCTAATACCGGTTCCTTCTGGGAAGGAGTGATTGTTTGAATTTAAATGATCCGCAAAAGAATTTTCTCACTTTTTATTTTTAAAATCCCTTATATGTTCATTTAATCGAATTTTCAGATTTCTCTCTAACTTCCCTACATATATTGCTTCGCAATCTTTGCATTTCAAACTATAAACCCCTTCTTTTTCTATATTTGGTAATTTGTCTTTTTTAGGAGAAAGGAGGAGAAAGGAGAAAGGGAAACATATTATTATATTTGAATGTGAACCGAAGGGAATGTCTTTATTAGTTCCTAGCCGACCAGCAGTGACGAAGGAACACCAAGTTTTCAATATCCATATGATATTGACTCCATGAAAAACATTTATAATTGAAGAAAGACTGATGATGAAGACCAAGTCTTCGAAACTATAGACTCAAACAAACAAATAATATATATACAGATATATCATCTCGATATATATGTGTGTATGTTTATTTGCATCAAGCAGAGGGCAACCTCTTTGTTTTTCTTTGTGAATCAACAACTCTGCTACTCTCGGCAAAACAAAAACTTTTCAATTATAACGGAAATATCTGACAATACTTTGACGTATAGTACCACTATTTTCCTCATATCGGTCTTTTCTATTTCATCCAGAATTACTTTTCCTTGGATTCTCAAAGAACGCTTTCAAGCGCTTTTCAAATTTCTAGCTAGACTGTTTATGATAATTATATAGAATAAATAAAATAAGGATATTCAAAAATTACTATTAACTTGATTCTTGAAATTACAAGATTTGATTGCCTCAAATTAATTCTTTTTATTGCGTCTAAAAAATTTCTATAATTATTACTTAATATTTTTATAAACATAAATCAAATCATAATAAAATATTTCATCATTTTATTGTAAATTATTATAAATGTTATCAAATTAAGTACGCGTGTGAATGTTAAAACTATTTATCTCTTAAGTTCAAAAAGATTATCACTAAAAATAGTTCGAGTTCACTTTTTGGATGAGATAAAGATCCACATAAATGTATACAACATTAACTAAGACGTAAAACGTCAAAAACTAATAAATAAATAAATAAAATTACACATATGCAGGCGTGAGCATAGGGGGTGGGGTGAAAATGATTGTATTTTAGCATTATATGATAAAAATGGTCAGGTCTTATAACTTCAACAAAAGGTAATAACAAGTTCTTCTAATTCCTTAGAAATTAATAAAAAGGGGTGAGGGGGTACTTTTCTTGAAACTGTGGGGGTGTCATGAAGCTAGGGGGTGGGCACCCCTGTCTTAAGAAATATGTAGTTATAAAATTATATTAAATAAGGCATACATTAAAAATGGTGTCTTCTGCTAGATATTTATGTGAGACTAAGATATCTAAGACTTTAAAAAATTTTGTCTCAGCCGAATTTCTGGGTTGATGATACTTCTGACTGTGTGACAATAATCTTAGAATCTTAAAAGGATTAGCCTTTACTTTGTGGAACAGTCTGTCTGTTACTACTTGGGATTATAGTCCTCTGCCCTCTATGATTAAATCAATTATAAGTTTTGTCAAGTCTTAATGTCCTAGAGTTGTGCAAAATTTTATTTAGTTCTCACAAGCAGAGATTAGCTGAGATAGAGAGAGGTCATACCATCCTTGTTAAGGTTTTGACCAGGTTTCCTTAACAACTTATGGCAAATGTCGGGATGGCTAATTCGTCGTTTGCTCCTGGTATCAGGTTTTTGCGCGGAATTATTTAAATTAAGTTTTGTCTTTTGATGGAAATCTATGATCATGTTATTTGTTAATGGGCATAAATTTATAGTTTTTTTTTTATTTTTATTTTTTGTCAATTGTTAATTTCTTTTAATTGATTTGTATTTATGTTTATTAATTTCTGTAGTTAATTTTTATTGATGATTTGTTGACCTAGCCACCGAGGACTTGTGCTTCTAAGCAGGTCGATTAATAAAGATTTATTTATTTATTTTGGTTGCCATCAAATCTCCTGAATTCACGTATTATGTACGCAGCACTACAAGATTTCCTGAATCTTTTCTTATTTCCACGAAACAAGGGTCCACCACGGACTACAGAGGGTGTATCTTTTTAGTACAACTTCTTCTTGTATCAATATCATTATAAAAAATAAAATAAAAAAAGATTAGTATAGCTGTAAATATGCAATTTTCTGTGTTTTAGACAATCGCCATGCTGTTAACTTCTAAGATAAATTGGTTCCAAAAAAACCCCCACTTTAGAATAGGCACATTATTTTTAGCTTAATATACCTACAATAGAAAAATCTCAAAAACGTAATGGCAGAGAGTTTATTTAAAGAGTATATATTTTTTACCCAGTTTATCTCATTCTTATATACCTTACTTAGATTTTTTGATTTTTAGATTCAGCCAACAAAAAGTAAGCCTGGAACATTCTTAATTTATAAGGAAATTAATTTAAAATTTGCTTAATCAATTTTCACGAGGAAAAAAATATTAAAAAAAAATAATAAAATAAAAGAAATGATCTCGTAAAATCAAATCCAGATGCTTAGATAAAATAAACGTGAAGATCCTGAAACAAATTTCCTTATGGGGCCTCACATAAAAGAGATTGTAAATTAAAATAACGATCATAAAATGTTAATAATGATTGCAAATTCTTATAAGACAATACAGAGTCATAAAAAATCAGAAGCTTTAAAAAAATCAAATCAAACAAAGATCAATTATTTCCGTAAAAAATATCAATAGAAAATATTACGCGTATATTAACTTTACGAATGAAACGATTGGACATTTAAAGGAAGCGATTAAGAATTTTTTGAGTTATTGTTCAGTAATATCCCTTATATTAGTTCATTTTTATGCCTAGCTTGTCTTTATACTCATTCAAAACTGAATATTAATTTTAATTAAACAATTAAATATTCCAGCGCCTCCCAATCGATGCAAAGATCCCGGGTTCGAGCCCCGGCTGATCCTTTTGTCTATAATAAAAATAATCTTTTCTTCGTTCCCTAAATTTAAAATTTGTTATTAATTTTAATTTAATATTACCATAAGTGAAATTTTAATTTTTTATTATAATAAAATTAATTTAATTTTTGTTTTCAATCGTATCAAAGAATTTCCTATGTTTAAAAATATTTAGACATTTCGAATCCCTGGATCAGCCGCTCATAGTTGCGCCACACTAGCCAAAGCATTGATTCAAAAAATCTTTCTACTTGTTAAATAGTTTTAATATTCAAGATCTAAACAACACTTTGAATCATGAATTCATTATTATTCAATCATTATTATTTTTATTGGAAAATAATAATTATTTGATAAAGAGACAGTCCTGTCATTGAAATGGGAAATTAACTATACTTAATCGTTTTAATACTAATGAGTTAAAGGCGTGCTAGTTCTAATATACTTATTTAGGCCTGACTAATCAATTGTAGTGAAAAGTAAGTAATAACAGGGTATTATTGTCAAAGGAACGGAGAGGCTAGTAGACATTCATCTAGATGGATTAACTTGACCCTAATTAAATCTTTCATCCCCTAAAGATATCTTGAAGATTTTAAGTAAAAACGTCAAGAGCAAGTTCTTTCTTATAAAATATTTTTCAGGTTTTAAGAATTTTGTTGATGAAAAATCATTTTCAATTCAATTATCTAATAAAAAATTGACGATAAAAGTAATATTATCTATTTCTTTTTTCGTCATTTATAATGATTGAAAAGGTTTCGATGGCATGATCATTTGAAAAGCATTTCAAATATTTTTTGAAAAATTTCACTTAGAGAAATTTTTTTTGAGGAATGAGCATTCTTAAAAGTCCTTTCTTATAAGCTTATAACAAAAAATAAAGCTTTTATTTTGAATAGACAATAAAAGTTTAATGAAAATATATTTTATGAAATGACTTTTTTGCAAATATGAATATTATTTATTTAAGCTAAAGTTTCGAAGGCCTTGTACTTTATCTCCAGTCTCATTTCTCAGGGATATTTAAATTTAATAAAGAAGGTAATTTATCATTTATTTCTCAATGGAAAAATAAATATTATTTCACTTTTATATATTTAAGTATTTATTTTTTAAACAATTTTAATGTAGTAATTATAATGTTATAATTCTGCTGAGAATGATATACAATATATTATTGTTACTGCCACTGAAAGAGGGGAAAGAGGGGAATGTCGCATTGGATTTCCTTCACTGACTTTTCAAAACCCTGAAGGAGGGAATAGCCTCCGAAACGTCGGATTTATGAATAAAAATATAGTGTAAATCATCTTCTTCTTTTTTTGGACTGCCTCATCGATATCCACTTAATTCACTTATCAGTCCGTGTCCAAAAATTACTCCAATCTTAATAAAATAAAATGATGCAAAAATAAATTTTACAATCGATGTGTCTGTTCTTAATTTATCAAAAATAATAGCTATTAGAAATTTAAAGAATTTCTTATACGACTGTAAAGAATTTTCGGAAATCACACATTCAATAACTGCATCCAGGGTGATAGAATTAGAAATCAGTACTTGCTTAGGTCATTGGCTATTGGTCATCTAACTATATATTATTAATTTGCATTTGCATTCTTCTTATTAAAAATTCATCATTAATATATTAACTAATTTTCTTCGAGGATTTCTATTTAAAGAATAATCGTATAAAAATATATAATACATTTTAATGTAAATTTCAATTTGACCCACAAATTATAGATTTTCTGAAATAATCTCATAGATTTAAGATTGCAATCTTGATACTTATACTATATATAATTTAAAGCATCTCCAAAAGAAAATGTATATTTAGAGTTCATAGTATTTCATAATTTTATTAATAATTGAAATACTTAATACTACATATTTTTAAAATTATTTGTAATGAAAAAAATGAACTATGACATCATGATATACTAATTAAAACTTAGTACTTACTAAAAAGTAAAAATAAACCATCTATAATTGCGATTTTCAAAAGTTAAAAGAAATGAAAAAAAAATGAAGTTTAATAATCGATTTCAGAATGAAGATATAATTTTTTTAATTTCTTTTAAAATATGTTTCAAAAATAAAAATAAAATATTTTTTATTTATTAAAAAATTCCCATGAATAATTAATTAATCATACCAACTACCAAATAACTTTATTTTAAATGTAGGGTTCTTTTTTTACCATTTTTAGTAGAGAAAGCCTAAGTATATAATATAAAAAATTTCAAATGTATGATATTAATTTAAATTTACAAATATTTTTATATGGGTACTTGTATTATAATTTAAAATATTGAGTAATTTAAGTTAAAAATAAAAAATTGTAGGTCAGCATAGAGTAAAATTAGAATATAAATTAAAGTTGTAGATTTAATGTTTCGGTGGTTAAGCTGTTTATCAAAAGAGAAGTTTCAGGACTAACTACTTAGAGCTAGATGGACATTTTTAATATAATAATAAAATTTGAGCAAGATGCGAGGTAGGTTTCACAAAAAAAACACACACACAACAGATATTTTTAATATTTCTCATTAGAATGTACAAAGTTACGACAACTTACTCGGAAATATTTGATATGAAGTTATTCCAAGAGAATGTCTTATTAGATACGTATTTCGCTTCCAGTCTAACTTTTGGAATTAATTCAGCAAGCACTTGAAAATGATTTCAGAACTAGGTGTCGAAACGTGCATTCTGATAAGAATATCTCATTAAAAATGTATTTATAATCTATCTAATTACAGCTGAGACTTCCCACCAATAAAATATTTTCCCAAACGTGTCGGTTTTAATTTTCAAACTGTCTCTAATAATAATACAAATTGTATGATAGTTTTGCTAAAGAGCTCCAAGAATGGATCTGATTAAACCGACCAAGAGACCCAAAGCTAAAACAAGATTTTTGAAAGAAATATATTATCATAAAAATATATAACTGTTAAGTAGATAGGTGTTTGACACCTGTTTTCCAAAAAAAAAATTATTACTTGTACACATTTTTCTAATTTTATATACAGTTTTCTAACTCCTAATGATGGGCTGGACAACCCGAAATATATCGAGATAAAAACTCTTTTTTCTCTTTTATTTTATGAGAAACCAGCCTCGTAATTTTACTTAATTTCTTATTATAAAAATATATTCTTGGCCAAAAACCCCTGGCTAGACAACACGCAGCATTGTTAGGTTTTAAATAAGAGAAAGTTAGTAATTTTCAGTATCTTTCCAAAAGGAACTGGAATAAACTACGAAAATTTAAAGAGAAATACTAAAAGATGCAACCCTTTATCTGTACTAGAAATGCAACTATTTTAGCCTATTGTCATCATTACCTACAGGCAAAACCGGCCAAACATGATGTGATTTTTTATACAGTATTTCATGAACCGAGTATGTTGCATAGAGATTATTCGATACATGATGAAAATATAACTCACTGACCTTCATTAAACAAGCACTGTACATTTAAAGATTTAGGGCCGGTTGTATGTAGCAAAGTAAATGCTTTTTACCACTAACAAACGGTAGATGGTAAATGGAGGCACTGGGATGGCCAATCAGATGACAGGCACTGAAATTGTCTCCATTTACTATCTACCGTTTGTTAGTGGTAAAAGCATTTACTTTGCGACATACAACCGGCCCTTAGTGTTTGTTTTTTTTTGGATGGTTAACTTTATTTTACCAGACCATGTTCTCTGGCGGTTAAAATCGAACTACTGAAATAAATGTTCTTATTAAAAGCTGTTCCTGACTTGATAATTGACGAAAATGACTAAAAGATAAAATCTATGTGTCCATAAACCTACGAAACATTTACATGTAAAATCGTATAGTCTACAAGATATACAGAAAAAAACTTTCGAACTAACTATAGTCAATTCCCATTAATTTTGAGAAAGACAATTTTGGAATAAGACCAACAATTAAAAAAATTTATGATTTATGTATCCATCATTTGAAAATTTTGAAGCTGAAAGCCTAAGATCTAAGTACTTCTTTCATATGGAAAAACAAATTTCCGAGGTATCAGAATCCAAATAGAGATCTAGTCAAGTAAACAGCAAAATCATGTATTATATCACTCCACTCCTCAAACATTTCTAAATATGAACAAAAAACATATTTCTCCATTTATCTAATTTTGTATATATATATTTAGATATAAATGAAAGTAAAAATGGAAAAATTTGAGCCAATCCAATATTTGGAGAATATATCAAGTATTTTTTTTTTAAGATTTATGTTCAAATAAAATATATTAACATGTAATTGTTATCTTTTGATAATTTATATAATGATGAGAATGCTTATTAGTCAAGAATTATTTCATAAAATATTAGAAGTAGTTGTATAGCACAGAGAACAAATAAATTAAATGCAACTTTTTGATTGGTTGAATTATAGTCATTATATAGTTTTAATTAGGTTAATTACGTAGCAAAAACGCTAGTTATGTCTCTTTTTTCTGTTTTGCAACTGTGTTGAATTATCGCAAATTATAGTCGCAAGCTAGCAATACGTTACAAAAGGTTGTCGCCATAGATGTCAATCGATTTGCAACTGTTTATTTATAATTTCATATTTTTTTGATTTGATTAATAAAATGAATAATTACACAATTCTTTAATAATATACAATAATCAACATTATATATATATATATATATATATATATATATATATATATATATATATATATATATATATATATATATATAATGTTGTTTACTGTTCTTTATTAAAGAATTGTGTAATTATTCATTATATTAATCAAATCAAAGAAATATAAAATTATAAATAAACAGTTGCAAATCGGTGACAAAAATGTTGGCGACAACCTTTTTGTAACGGTTGCTTTATAATCTTTGCGGCTATAATTTAACGATAATACAACACAGTTGCAAAACCGAAAAAAACGAGACATAACTAGCGTTTTGAAACCGTAATTCAACCTAAATAAAACTATATAATGACTATAATTCAACCAATCAAAAAAGTTGCATTTGGGTTTTATTTTGGTCTCTGTGCTATACGGGAGGTATAATTTATTTAGCAGACAGACAAATAGAATTCAATGAAGAAATAATGGAAAAGTAGTCCAAGTGTAAAATAAAATAATTTATATGAACGTCATTTTCATTCTCTTAAAAACCGACGTTTCGTAAGATCTTCCCACCTTCTTCAGTATTGATAATAATCAACGAAGGAAGCTTGTAACTTGCTTATTGCGTTCTTTAACGGTGCTTCTGCTTGACTATTGTTAAAGTTTTCTATCATCAGAAATAAAATTTTGTTTATGTTAATGAAAAATTCTAACACTAGTCAAACAGAAGCACTCTTAAAGAAGACAAGAAGCAGGTAGTTACATGCTTCATTCGTTGCTCTTTTAAACACTGAAGAAGGAAGAAATATCTTCCGAAACGTATGTTTTTAAGAAAGAAAATGACGCTCCATAAAATTATTTTATTTAGAATTTGTATTTTTCATTTAATCTTGACCTGCCTTTCCGTCGTCCATTCAACATTTGTTGATTTATTATTTTGAGGTAATCTCTTTTAGCTGTTCGTATCCGTTTCCTATCTCACTCTATATTTGCATAAATGATAATCATTCTTAAATTCACAGTTAGTGAGGGGTAACCCACAAAGAATTTTATACCAAAAATCAACGTCTTATTTAATAAAAATCATTGATTTTATTAGATTATTTGTTAAAATGTTTTTTGTTATTCTCATATACACACCTCTAAGTATTCAATAAACGGGTTTTTTCTCTTACTTTTTATTTTGATTGTGAAGGCCATCTAAAGCTGCTAATAATAAATATGTGAAGATAGTGAAAAAAGTAAAATATTTATATTTAAGTTAATATATATATATATCATAATTTTAGTTAAATTCTTCCTAAATGATATGTTAATGATATTTTTACTTTCACTTCTATAGAATATGTAAACAATTTGAATGGTATTTCCGTAAATGCATTTTTTGGAGTCTTGTAATTCCAATATTATAAATTAAAATTTGAATTTTCGAATTCTAGTTGGAAGTATCCGAGAGAATACATGTTCAATAATAATTCAGGTTTTGGGATCCTCAGAGGCAATAAGTGCTACAAATTTATTGCCTTAAAATATACAATTTAAAAGAATATATCACTTTTAAATTTTTAGCATAAATCAAGAATGAAAAATCACATGTTCTTTAATGTCTATAAATTTTATAAATTTAGGATATCTGCGAAGTTATTTATTTGACGAGATTTATAGCCTAAAGGCTATGCTTACAAGCCGAGATTCCGGGTAATTAATTTTTTATTTTAATTTACGTTTTTCAAAATAAACACTAAATAAGTTTAGTTTAAATTTTTTTTTTTTTTTTTTGGCTTTTCGGCGTTTCTAGCCATCAACCAATTTACAATACTATTATTATTTTTTTTTAATTTTGTCTTCTAATTAGGGATCAGATTTTAGCCGGTTGGAGCGATTCGGATTCGAACTCGGGTCCACTTGATTAGCAGGCTTGTACGCTATCCTCCCGGCCAACCCGACCCCAAAACAAAACTTCAAGCTTAATAATAAAAACTAATCAACAAGAATTCGAAAATTGAAAGTTAAATTTATATTATTTGGAATGCAAGACTTCGAAACGTCTATTTACCGAAATGGTATTCGACTACTACACTCATTCTATAAAAGTGAAGCTAAAAATCGAAATAAAAAAATCATTTAGAAATTATTTGAGTAAAATTTTATTATTTTTAAATTGAAGTATTTTTCATTTTTTTTTTTACTTCTAATAGTGATTATTAGAGATTTAAACATTAAGATTGGAAAAAAAAGTTTAAAAAAAAAGTAATAACGAAAGAAATGCAGACGGGGACTCACCGAAAGGTAATGTCTCTCTGTTGTATGTTGCCTAGTCGAAAACGATCTGGTCGAGGAGGCGGTCTCGCAGAGTGCCGATTCCTCGCCTGTCCCCCTTTCGTCCCCCGCTAAGCTACCTCGTAGTCCCCTTCATCCTCCACCTCGGCGTAGTCCCCTCTCTCTCGGATCCCCTTGCTCCTCGAGCCCCGAACCAAAGAGATAGGGATTAAGGGTCAGTTCATTGCCAACTCGATGTCAATCAAAGTAACGACAATTTATTCCAATTGGAAATTGGATCCGGCCTGGAGAGAATAGCCAACACTTGCAAACACATTCACGTGGTATCATCATAATTATTATATAATAAAATCCAATGAATATTAAAGATATTTTTGAAGTTGAATCTTTGATTTAAGTTGAATAAATACTTTTAAAAAATATAAGGAAGTTGGTGATTTCTGCTTAATGTAAATATTTTCTAATTAATCAAACGAATTCGCGTGATATCATCATAATTCTTATAAAATAAACAAATAATTAGCAAAGATATTTTTGAAATTGAATTTTTGATTCAAGTTAAATAAATACTTTAAAAAATTTATAAATTAAAGTT
Source organism: Forficula auricularia (assembly GCA_024734495.1). Taxonomy (NCBI): domain Eukaryota; kingdom Metazoa; phylum Arthropoda; class Insecta; order Dermaptera; family Forficulidae; genus Forficula; species Forficula auricularia. Next base: position 3,277,982 of record JALMQS010000152.1, on the reverse strand, counting down.
GCTAAATTCTGCTTAATATAAATATTTTTTAATTCATTCTAACGTTTGAATGTTTTACTAAATCCGGGAAAACCCAATAGTAAACCACTCCTGTGCAAAATTTCTCCAGGAAAATGACAATACGCTAAATGGGGATACTCTCGGAATCCGAGTATGTTGCTTAAAGGAGAAGAATGTTTTATAATTTTTATTTTATGACAAATAAATGAATTGAAAAAAAAATGTAAAAGAACTCGACGGTGCCTTCCTGTCGTCTCATTATTTGAATTGAAAATCTAAGAAAGGTCAAATTAAAATCTTAGATCTTGGTAGATATCTATGTTTTTGTAAAGAGTTGACATTTGTTGTTTAAATCACAACAATAATTAATTAAACTTATTTATTGAATTGAAAAGTTTTTGTTTTGCCGAGAGTAGCAGAGTTATTGATTCATGAAAACAAACGAGGTTGATCCTCTGCTTGATGCAAATAAACATACACACATATATATCGAGATGATATATATATATATATGTGTGTATGTTTATTTGCATCAAGCAGAGGACAACCTCTTTGTTTCTCTTTTGTTATTTATTGAACACGAATAAATAATGCAATGTAATTACCATATTATTTGTTCGTGTTCAATAAAATATTTTAATTAATTATGTGTGATTTAAACAAAAATTTCAACTTTTAATGAATTTAATCACAAAAATACAAGCTTTAACAGATACATATCAACATATCCAATCTATGTTTGTATTATTTGTCCGAAGGGTTCGCACTCACAGGAGTCGCTAAGTTTCTGCTTTCCGGGCAGTTGATATTTTTATTTTTTTTTTTAAGAGTTTCAAAAACCATGCCTTCGTCATTGCTATAAAAGTTCACTTTACTAAATAGAAAAACTCACGAGATTATTTTCTACTCAATTCAAACTCAAATCGATGAATAGACCCTTTGACATTTAAAAAAATATTATTTAAAAAATCATTCATAAAAGAAAATAAATTTGAAAAAAATTTATTGTTTATTCTCGACATTTCGGCTTCTAATTTTGGGGGCTATTTTCAAATGAGAATTAATGGAAAAGAGAAATTGTTTCTCTAGTCAGTATGCTTTCCTTAAATGTTAGTGATTTGGCAATTTTTGTTGAAATCAAACGGTTTTAACTAGATAGCTAAAACATTGGAGAAAAGTAGAGCTTATTAATGTGCCAAATTTCAGTTCTTTGTTTTGGTACCAGAACGAACTTAGCAAAGCTTTAATTTTTGAGTTAATGTTGGTATTGGGATCCAGACCTGGAGAGAAAGGCGAATAGAATCATACTTGAAAATTATTTTTCTCTTACATTACTAAAGACGATTAAGAAAATAAATTAAAAAGAAAAGATAATTATTGAGTAGATTCAATATTCCTTCCTCCAATCGCTATGTCAGTCAGGATTTTTAGAAAACCTATTAATACCCATATTTTTTTTAGTTTATTCGCGATGTTTCGGCTTCTGATTCTCAAGTCAATTTCATGTGAATAGAGAAATCTATCTGAGAAAAAAATATTTAATTTTGAAATTTTAATCCTCTCTAGCTACTTAAATATTGATTGGAGATAATTATTTTTAATGACATTTTCTTTTAGGGTATTAAAATATCAAATTGTTTCTTCATTAGAATTTTTATTTTACCATACAGGGGTTAGTGGTTTTTTCCTTCTTTTTTCGAAATATCTCAAAAACGGCTGAAACTATTTTGATTAAAAAAATTGAGCGAAAACCATGGCATTTCGCTCTACAAAAAAAGCTCTAATAATGAACATCGAAAAAATTATATTTTTTGAGATAATAATTGTTTTATCAAAATGTCTGTTAGTCTGTCTGGTTGTCTGGTGTTAGTCTGTGCGTTACCAAATTTTTGTGGGACGAGCTAGCTCAAAAACTAGTTTGAATATCGAAACCAAATTTCACACGTTAGTTTTGGTCCATTGAGATTAAGAGCTGATTAGATTTTGGTGAATATCGACCCAAAATTAAGAGGGTGGAGGGTGGCTAAAAATTAAAAATCTAGGCCATTTGAGCAAATTCAACCAAATTTTGTATACATAATCAGTGGAACCCCCAGAAGTCTAAAAATGCAAAAACTAAACGCCCAAAATGGGGGGGGGATTAAGGGTCAAAAAATGAAAATCTTGGCCATTTACCAAACTCAACCAAATTTTGTATACATAACCAACAGTGGGACCCCAGAAGTATAAAAATTCAAAAACTAATATAGTAAGTGGATGGCCAAATCAGAACACGTCAGCTTATTTAATATGTAGAATATCTAGGGCTCTAGACCAGTATTTATCTAACTTTCCACATAAATTTCACCATTACTGTCAAACTCTTTGAGGGACACGAATTTATATAATGACCTTTATTAAAGAACATAAAATTTCCAACAGAAAAATTAACATGAGTGAGATGTTTAAAATCAATATTTTACGAGTTAAAAGTTATTCCAATATTGTAGAGTGAATAGACCTAATCAATAACAAATTATGTCTCTGTCTAGAAATAATAGACCAAAAAGATTTATAAATGAGAAAGAAATCGATCTTATTTTATCGATTTCATCTATCTGGAGTTTCATAGTACCTTTTTAATATAAGAAAATAGCATTTGATTAAGAATTTTGTAGTTTAAAAGAAATTTTATGAAAAGATTCAATTTCTTCTCTCCGAATGAATCAACTCTCAATAGAATTTTATTCAAATCTATTGAAATTTCATATCTGTGTTTTATTTACTTTTTATCTTTTATATGAAATCATTTTTATTAGTATATTTGCATTTTTAAAGGATACTTTATCTGAAAACTAATTTTCAAAACGCTAATAGCTAATTTTCAATAATTTTTAAAAAATATGAAATTATTAGATATTATAAAACAATTAATAATAATTTAATTTAATTTAGAACGAAATCGATACAGTACTTTTTGAGAAAACCGTCAAAAACTCCGAAAACCGTCTATGAAAGGCTGTTTTGGAAACATTTTAAAATTCACCTCCATGTCACAAGTCAATGGTTTGTTTCATATGACTTTTTTAATTTCTTTCAAATGCATCTCATGCTTTAAAAAACATCATTTTTTAGACGGTTTAGATGGTTTTTCACCATTTTCTCCAAAAGTACTTAATAAATTTCATTCAAAATTAAATTAAATTTTTAATAATTAATTGTTTTATAATATCTATTAATTTCATATTTTTAAAAATTATTTAAAATTAGATATTAGCGTTTTTACAAATTAGGCTTCAAATAAACTACCATTTAAAATACAAATATCCTAATAAAAATAATTTGAAATAAAAGATCAAAGTAAATAATAGATAGATATGAAATTTCAATAGATTTGCATAAATTTTTATAAAGAAAAAAAGAAAACTTTTTTGGCATTTCTAGTTGATTCGCTCCCGGAGAGAAGAAATTGAATCTTTTCATACAATTTCTTTCAAACTACGAAATTCTCAATCAAAATGCTATTTTCTTAAATGATAGACATACTGTGAACCTTCAGATAGATGAAATCGATAAAATAAATTCGTTTACTTTCTCATTTATAATGTTTTTGTACTGTCTTATCAAGAGGCTGGGTCGCAAGTCAGCGAGTCATTTGTTACGGTTTTCTAGCTTTTTACCATTTTCTTAAAAACTAATCAATCAATTCTATTATAATTATTATTGATATTAAATAAATAATTTTATTATTAAATAATTAAAAGACCTATTAAAACTTTATTTAAATAAAGTAAAAAGATTTAAAAAACTTTAATTAAGATAAACTATTATTATAGTTTTATTTGAAATTCTTCAGAGAATATTTTTGTTGGACTGAGTTTTTGAACAGCTAAATCGAGCAGCTGCTGTGGCGTTGACTCCCGGAGCGACCATTCACCATGTGTAAAATATCAACTGCAAGATGAATACTTATATATTGCGTGTATTTCATCAATAACTAAAATAATTTGTTTCACAAATCTGAGCAGTAACGCCCTAACGCTTCACTTTTCCCAGGTGATTACAAAAGAAAACGCTATTGCCACAAAAGAATAACAAGAATCAGATTGATAGGCCAATAGAATTCGACTCGTTTCAAGTATTTAGACCTCTCATGAAAAATTTCCTTGAGTCGAATGAGAAAACAACGAAGCATATAAATGGTAAATAATTAAACTCAATTTATATTTTTCTTTAATTCACTGAAATCAGTTCACTTCTTTTTCTTTTTAATCTTTAAACGAAGTTGAGTATTGATTAGGGTCATCAGTCATATGATTGACCCAGTAACCTCTTGTTTTTCTCTCATAAGTAAACAGTCAAAAAACAACTCAGACTCCTAGGAATTATTATTTGATCAAGATTCAAAAATACTAAGAATAAAAAATAATTTAAAATCTTTAATACAACTTAAAAATAATTTCTCCTGTGAAGATATCCTCTTAAATGAACGATCAGCAATTATTATCAGAGATAATAAATTTAAATTTATAATTTTATTGCTATAATGGAGATTAAACAAGAATAAGTATTATAGGCTCCTGCATAAGTCTATGAATATGATCTAAGTAGGTTCCCAAACGGAATACTTGTCAGTGACAATTTATCGAGAATATTTTTGAAAAAGTACCATATACAAAACTATGATACGTGTTATATTAATAAAAATAATAATAATAAATAATAAACAAACCATTTTTTATAAATGTGTTTTATTGTTTCGAAAGGATTCTATTTTTTTGTAAGTAATTTTTGGAGTGAGTAAAAAGATGGGTGTTTTGAAAGTATCGCTCCTTTTTGTTTTGAGGGTTGTAAGGCCTCAAGGAAGCTGTTATTTTACTTTATATTGATAGAAATGTTTCGATAGGGGATGCTGGTTTGATTATCTAATTAATTAATGTTATGCATATATGATATCCTGTAAAGAAAAAATGGAGGGAAGTCAAGGTAGTTCTCTTCAAAAGCGTATGAAATAAAAGATAAAACAATTTAACGTTTATATATAAAATTTATTCAGTGATCAATAAAGGGAAGGTTTTGATATAAGTGGAGTGTGGTGGATTGATTAAAAGTGTTTAGGAATGGTACAGGCCATTGGTAGCCTGGTTCCCGTTCCACCGATGCCTTGCGTATAATTGAATACGCTGCGTGGGCGTGTGCTGGGCGTCTATGCTCGACGCTCCAAGTCCGGGGCTGCTTGCTCGGAAAAGTTTGGGTGTGTTTCTTGCCGCCTGGGTGGGCAAAGGAGCATATATGTTTTGTTGTCTGCCAAGCGATATCGGGCAGACAAAACATACGTTGGGCTAAGCGTGGCTTAGTTAGGTTATTAATGAACCTTTCAGTGGTATTGCCGCAATTGGTTTTGGGCTATATATAGGGTATGTATATGTTTTTTGCTGGTCATCAATCGAGCGGACGCCAAAATACATATACATTGAGTAACCTTCAGTGATAAAAGAGAGAAAATAATTAAAGATATGAACACGTATAGGATATGAATTTTAGCTATCAGAACATTCTTACCTTCAGGCTCATACAAGCCTAGCGAATAGCACACAGAGTAATTCTAAGTGATGTTTACCCTTTGGTGGTTGATAGTATAAGAATGACGTTTGGCTGCGTTAGCCAGTGTTTCGAGAGCAAAAAAGTTGGTGGGGAGTGTAGTTGCAAATGCCGACTATAGGGGTCCGAGTGCGTTGATAAAATGACTGATTTGACCATGGTGAAAAAATGTGGCAATTTTGAACATATGTAATACAATCTTAAACAAATATTTCAATGATTGGTTTGATCGTTCTTTGACATTCCTTTATTTATTATTATATTTTCTAAGTCTTACGGTCTCTGTGGTCTCCGCTGAGCCAAATTTCGAAACTCTTGATCTATGTTATTTGAAGGTACATGAATGACAAATTGTTTTCCTTGAGCCATATAATAATATTATAATCTCTCGATAAATTGCATCATTTCAAAAAAATTATGAATTATTTATAAATAGTAAGTAATTATTAGAGTGATCTTGAACGATTGTAATTTAAAGGGTTGTAATTAATAAGCCCTAGGCCTCCCAGGCACAGTAGTAGTATAAGTCACGGGGGCCACTAGCCTTAACCTTGGGAGCCGCAAATTTATAAAACTGTTTCAAAGCGAGCCACATTGCTTGGAGATTAAATAATGGTTTATTAAAAAAAAGACACATTTTTTTATTTTATAAAATATAAATGAAGTAACATATATTTTTTGCTCTACTTACTTATAACATTACAAAAATAATTTTTCTATTATTATGTTTTTAATTTAATTATTATACAGGGTGTGGCATAAAGATCTACCCCATTTTGAAGAGGTATAAAAATGAAAAAATTTAACTAGAAAAAAACTAAATTTATTTTTGAAAAGAAAATAAATGAATTTTTTTTTAAATGTATTTTTAACATTATCAGACAAAAAAAGGGGAGGGGTCAAAAAAATTCTAGTCCTTTTGATCAAACTCAACCAAATTTTGTATACATATTCTGTGGATCCCCAGAAGGCTAGAAATGCAAAAACTAACCAAATTTTGTACACATAGTTTGGTCGAAAGGGCTAGAATTTTCATTTTTGACCCTCCCCCCATTTAGGGTGGTTAGTTTTTGCATTTCTAGCCCTCTGGGTATTCAAAATTTTGGTTGATTTTGGTTGAAAGGGCTAGAATTTTCAATTTTGACCATCCCCTGTTTTGGGTGGTTAGTTTTTGCATTTCTGGCCTTCTGGGAGTCCACAGAATATGTATATGAAATTTGGTTGAGTTTGGTCGAAAGGGCTATAATTTTCATTTTGGAACCCCCCCTCCCCCTTTTGTCTGATATTGTTTAAAATAAATACAAAAAATTATTTTATGCTCTTTTCAAAAATATATTCAATTTTTTCCTAGTTAAATTTTTTCATTTTTTTTACCTCTTCAAAATGTGGTAGATCTTTATGCCCCACGCTGTACTTTTTAAAATCAGTATTATTCAAGAGGGTTCAAGAGCCGCACGAGATTGACTGAAGAGCCGCATGCTGCTCGTGAGCCACGTTGTGGCCACCTCTGGTATAAGCGATAGAATGAAATGAAATTTAGCACACAAGTTTGTAGTAATAAACTCCATCTCTGTACAATATTTAAATTTTTAGATCGAACCAAACGCGGACAAAAATTTATCGAATAAATAATATTTCGGGAAAGTGTACTTTCCTCAATTAGATTATTCCAAAAACAATATCAATAATAACGCTACTAAGATGATATTATATTTGGTATAATGCATTTATATGAATTGTTAATTATTTTTACTTATAATAAAAAATATATAACAATGAAATAATTATAGAAATTAGAAAATATAATTTATTTTAAAGAACACAGTACTTAGAAAATTTAAAATAGAGATATTTAATTAAATTAATCGGTTTTAGCAAAGTTCTTTTAATAATATACATAAATATATTTCTTCCGAATAAATAAAACTTTATTTCTATTATTTTAAAATAATGTAGAAAAATAAAGTTAATATTTTTAAAAATGTCTAAGTTTTTTATTGGAACATCATTTTCATTCTATTAAAAACCGACGTTGCGAAAAATCTACTCTGTTTCTTCAGAGTTTAAAAGAGAGTTTAGCCACCTCCTTCTTGACCCCTTTAATTTTTGGGTTTAGAATTTGCAATTGACTGTTTTTCTAAATCAATTTTTTTTTAATGATATTTAATGCAAGAAGGGACGCATTAAGAAGATACAGCTTGTAGTCTCTATAGATATCGAAAAACAACAAGGACACATTACTGTATTGCAAAAAATGTGATCCCCTAACACAAGGAACGACTTTCCATTATAACAAAAATGCCTCCTGTAATAAAAATTTGGAAACCTTTTTTTTATTAGTAAGTACATTTCATTTTTTTTTTACTTAGCAGCTCTAGCATATATTATTTACATATTTAATATAATTCTAGCTGGGAAGCCCGCCTTCGACATCATTGAATAAACTGAAAAAAATTGGGAGACTTTATGTAATTTTTGCCAAAACCTCACTTCATAAAATTCAACCCGATTTAATTCTACAATTTGTGACTTTGGTTGAGACCATGGGTTCTGAAGTCTTTACTTGAGGACCTTTTGAAGTCGCGCTTGGCATGAGACCGATTACAATGCTTTACCCATTTCGCTAAGGATAAAGTAAAAAAATATGTGATGTGGCCATCCCATGATTTTACCATACACCTGTCTTTCTACCGCCCTTGATCATTTTAGGCGCTAATTTTGGCCATTAGGGCCTTAAAGCCTCATATTGTGCAAAATGTCCTCCAAATCTAAGAAATGGTTCAAATTTTTAACCAATAACCCTAATTTTTAGTCCGATTTATCTCGATATAGAATATCTAAAATTAAAATTTTGTTTTAATATTTTAATTGTTTTTTGAGTTAGAAAGTAACACAAAATTAGATTACACACACACACACTTATTAACAAGTATTTTGAGAAAATAATTAATATTTCATAAAATATAATTTTTTCGATGTTTTTCGAAGGTAGCCCGTGAATTCGTTTATTTTTTAATCATTTATGGTGTATATTAAAATTAATAAATACGGATTGTAACATAAGCATCATAGTTAGGAATACATAAAATTTTTAACCTGGTCCTGGATAAGTAATTGTCTGAGAATAATATAATATGATCGCAATATTTGTATTTCTCTATAATACATATAAATAGCAATACATTTAATCTTTAATAGAATTTGCAAAAGGCAACGGATTTATTTGCTAAGAATAAAGCACACATAGCCGGTACAGGTAAGAGTTGACCAAATGTAAATTTAATTAAGAAGATGACCTTGGATTTGTTTATTTGAGTTTCATTAGATGGAATTTACAGTAGTGTCTTCTTCTGAAGTGCCTAATTAATTTACAATTATTTAAGTAGGTGTGCAATTGATTGTGACGTGATCAAAATACAATAATAGATTAATAAAGCAGGTGGCAATATTAATCCAGATAATTATTACTAATTATCTAAATTATTGGATATATATTTATATTCATGAGATATTTCGATGCGTCTTGTGTACATTAACATGCCTTGAATATTCATTGGGAATCTTATTTAGAAGTCACATTATATTTTTCGAATTCTGTCAATTACATTGAACAAAATGAACAAAACTCAGTAGGTACAAAATCTTCAATTCTATTTACTGCTTTCTATTTACTTGTCGTGTGTAGATATTCAGTGAATTCGAACTTTAGTACTCATTTTATTACTAGGTTTGTTATTATTATCTCCTGAAGATACTAAAGGCCAGTTGTATGTCGGTTGATAAACACTTTTAACCGTTGGCAATGGGTAAAAGGCTGGGATGGTTTTCAGATGAAAGTGCCTGTCATCTGATTGGCAGGCACTTTCATCTAATTGGCCATCCCAGCCTTTTACCCTTTGCCAACGGTTAAAAAGAGTTTACCAACTGACATACAACTGACCCATAGAGTGCAAAATCAGTGGTGTAGCGTATGTGGAGCAAGTGGGAGCAAGCACACCGGGGCGCAGAAGGCAAAATATTGTTGTGTTTATTTTACTTATTTAAAGCCAAAAACTAAAATACCATTAAAATTTGTTAATGATTAATTCAACAAAAAAGTTACATAAATGATTCATTTTTCTGATTTTTTGAATTTACTCCTTCAAAGTAACGTTAATACAAAATATATCAAGATTTTTGTCGCAGTGATTCAAGAGAAAACGCGAATGAAAACGTTTTTTTTTTATTTCAGCCCTTTATAATTTGAATTATTAAAAAAAAACTCTTTAGCAATCATTCATGTCTTAAAATTAGCATTCATACCAAATTTCAAGTTATTACCTCTAGTAGCTATGGAAAAATTGTGTTATTTTAAAATGAACATATGTTTGTCCAATTTTTAGTTTTTAGTTCTTTTCTAATTTTAAATAATATTCCCACAGGAACATTTCAATAAGTTTGATGCAGTTTTTAATTTCGAGCATCTTTTGTATTCTCAATTTTGATCTAAAATTAATAGAGAAAAATCAAGGACCAAATGAATATTGTAATTTTGAATTTCCTAAATACCAAAAAGAAAATAAGCTGATGTGGCCATCCACATGACTTTACCATACAACTGCGCCATCTCTTATGTTTGATGTTTAATCAAATTATTTATAATCATTTACGAGACCCCCACTTCCTCCACCCCGTGAATTTTGGGACCATTAGCAATTAGTCATATCTGCTTATAAATATGGGACTCTTCTAGAGTAAATAGCTTGCTAGTATTTTTCTCTGAAAAATTTATACCTCAATTCCTCCTTCCGCTTTTTTAGGTCACTGCGAATTTTACATGGAGAGTCATTTCGGTAAGATCGTAAGGGTGAATATGTGAAATTCGTACAAATCGATAGGAGGGTCTAAGATATTTATTTATTTATTTATTTGGCTCAGTTTACATACACAGTTTACTATATATTAATACATATTGGACCTTAACAATATTTATTAATTAAAATTAGAATCAAAATTCAAATTTAACCCTGTAAGATTAATCTTGAGTCGAGGGTTAAATTTTAAGAAAATTAACAGAAAAATTCAAAAACATAAATTTAATAAATTACTTTAAATTAAAGACATAAAAGAACAAAGACAAATTAAAAAGTAAAACAACATTGTTACGCCGACGATAGCACTCTAAACAGCAAACCCTCACTCCCGAATAATCGAATCAATGTTGCCTCCTCAATTACTCTCGACCTAGACAAACTGAATAAATGGGGCTCTCAAAATTTAGTTAACTATAATTCAAACAAGACTCAATGTTGTCTAATTTCTAGGCGCGAAAATAAAGATTTCCCTGATATTCACTTCGATTCGAATACCCTAAAAATGTGTGACAGCCTATCCATGTTGGGCGTCTCAGTCACATCTGACCTGTCTTGGAATGAACACATCTCCTCTGTGGCGAAATCTGCAGCAAGGAAGATTGGCTTCTTATTCAGGTCCAAGCGATTTTACAAAGCCCCACAACTTCTCACCATCTACAAGGCCCAAATCCGCCCCTGTCTCGAATACGGCTCACATCTGTGGAGAGGAGCCTCAAAATATTCTCTTGCTACCCTGGATGCAATTCAGAAACGAGCCATCAGGCTAATTAACGATTCTACCCTCACCGACTCCCTCGACTCGCTGGCTCATCGAAGAGATGTCTCTGCCCTTTCCCTTTTCTATAGATACTATCACGGCAGGTGCTCTGATGAGATAAGATCAATAATTCCCCCCAAAGCATGCTTTGCACGTAGCACGCGTTTTGCCGACTCCCAACACTCTTTCGCGGTCAAATTGGAAAAGTGCCGGACCACTTCATTCGCCAATACATATATCCCCATGACTTCAAGGAACTGGAACTCTCTCCCAGCCTCCATCTTTCCCAGCACCTATAATCTTCAAACCTTCAAAACCGGGGTGCATAGACACCTACGTCTACACCCTCTCACTTAATCAACTTTTCCCTTCTCTTCGGTAATGCAAGGGTCTTTCGAGATCCATAGGGGCTGCATCTTTACTGGTGCACCCTTCTTGCATTCGATTGCATTAAAAAAAACCATAAAATAAAAGCAAATCAAAATAAAATAAAATAAAATAAAAACGTCATACAAAATCACATTCTTAGAAAGCCAGAATTAATTAAAAAACTCTTTATATGTCCAACATTTCTAAATTGATCATAATTATATCTATACTTTATTGCCATTCTCAGGCCAACAATTTGAGCATGTCTCGAGTATAATTCAGTTTTAATCCTGGGCAAAATTATATTTGTTCTGTTAGATATACGTGTGGGGTAATAATGCAAATTGTAATTTGTACAATTTATTCTATATAAATGAATACAAGCATTCAATAGGAATAATTGTCTTAAATTCAGTACCCTAAACTCATCATATAACGCCAGTGTGGCAAATCTTGGATGCTTTTTTAGTATAATCCTAATAACAATATTCTGAGCAACAGAAAGACCCCTTAAAATGAATTCACTTGTATTCCCCCAGACCAAAACCCCATACAACAGTAAAGACTGACACAAGAGAGAAGTAGACCATTCTTAGAACTTCATAACTAAGAATGCCTCTCAGAATCTTAAATTTATAAAAGAGTTTTCTGATACTGCTTGTCAATTTCAAAATATGTGTCTTGAAGCCCATTTTGGAATCGAAAATAATTCTCAGATATTTACATTCATTTACAAACTTCAAGACTTGGCATGAACATTCCTCAGAGACAGTACAATTGATAGAGTGGAGAGTGATGTGAGGTGTGCTCTTGGAGGAGCACTTCTCTCACCATTCGAGAAGGAAACCAAAGAAGTTTTGTGAATGTTTATAGAAAGAAAATTGGTATTTAGATATTTCTTAACCAATCCAAAATCATCAGAAACAGTTTTTGTCAAGTTATTAAAACAGTCGCCCGAAAAGATAAAGGCAGTGTCATCTGCAAAACAAAAGGGGTAATCCATTTGTCTTAATAGAGAAAATATTATTTATATATAAAATGAATAGCAAAAGGCCTAATACAGTTCCCTGAGGAATACCAGTGTTCACAGTTGTTAGGTTACTCTTGATTTCATCAATCTTTACAATTTGGGTTCTATTACTGATGTAACGACTTTATCAAATCAAGAGCGATTCCACGAATACACATAATTTTCAATCTTTTTTATTAATAATTTATGACTAATGGAGTCAAATGCTTTTTCTATATCCAAAAAACAAACCAAAGACATAATCCCCCCTATCAAGACTTTGACAGATGTGTTTTGAAACATCAAAAAGAGCATGAGATGTAGATATATCAGGCTGGAACCCATATTGTCTTTTGGATATTATAGCATGTTTATGTATAAAGGACATCAATCGGACCTTGATACATTTTTCCAGTATTTTGACAGAGATAGTGTAAGAGAAATAGGTCTATAATTTCCTAAGGACTTTTTGTCTCCACATTTAAAAAGTGGTAGAACAATTGCACTTTGAATCCTGAAGGGTATTTACCATGAAGAAAACTCAGATTAAAAATATGCACTATCGGGATCTTAATATACTCTTTCATGTTGTAAGGGTGAATATGTGAAATTCGTACAAATCGATAGGAGGGTCTAAGATATATATTGATAATTCTATTTTTGGAACCCCACCTCTATTTTATTCCCCATAAAGAATAAATGATTATCTTTTTTTATTATAGTACCTTTTATAGTAAATTTTTCTTGTTTTTTTTTTAGTTTGATAATTTAATCATTTTAATTTTTTAAACCCACCTTCCTTAATTTTAGGTTCGATTTCAAACAAAATTTAATCTTCTCTAATCTAATCTAATCTAAGTACAAGAAAACTACATGTGAAATTTCGTTTTTATATTGACACTAGTTTTTGAGCTAGACATTCTAGGCACAAACTTGTAGAAAATATGTAGATAGAAAAGAAATCATGATTGATAATGATTTTTCTCCACGTTTTAGAAATAGAATAATGATCAAAAAACAATTCAATACATAGCATTAAATTATCTGATAGAGACCAGAGTTTCGAAGGTTTAACCTTCATTATCAATTCATCAGTTTTTTAATTAGACATATTTTATCTGTTATTTCTTTGGCTTAATTACCCGAATGGATATAGAAAATTCGTTTTGTTTTATAGCAAGCTAGCTACATAAAAGATCTTACTTGGCTGGCTGCTGACGTCTTTAATCAAACCCTGTAAATGCAATTTTTCGTCTAATATGGTTGTCTAAATACAGGCGTTGCCACCAAGTGCTGCCATCTACTAAATCTCATTAGAGTGGCCCAAATTGGTAAATAATTAGAAACATATTAAAGCAATGAGAATATTTTCTATTATTATATATTAATTCTCCAGAAATCTTACATATTTCATTAAAAAAATCTGCTCTTATATACATATAAGATAAGCTCCACTGGAGGAATAATGGAGGCAAAACCTCCGACACTGTTGAAATAATAATTTTTATAAAAAAAAATAAAACCGACATGCAACAAATAAAATAATAATAATTTAAAAATCAAATAAAATACACTAAAAGGTATAAAATAATTATCTTATTTAGTTACAACTAAACGACGAAATATTAACATGAAATTACTTTTTGAAGTCGGTGCCAAACAAACTATATAAGCGAGCGTACCCGCCAAACGTACTAAGTAAGATCCGTCGAGTCTCGATTCATAAAATGTATATGTTTGGCACCGACTTCAAAAAGTAATTTCATGTTAATATTTCGTCGTTTAGTTATAAATAAATAAGATAATTATTTTATACCTTTTAGTGTATTTTATTTTATTTTTAAGTTATTATTATTTTATTTGTTGCATTTAATTTTTTTTTTATAAAAATTATTTTTATTTTTCTCTTTTTAGTGATGTTATTAATAGTGACTTAATATAATACCTTCCACGCATCTATTAAGAAGTCGGGCAAATGAATCAGAAAATGATAAATTTTTATAAATTTTATTAAACCAATTATTTTACATTAATCAATGTATACATTGTATTTTTGCTTCGATTCCGGAGATTACTTCTCACCATCGAGTGTCCTTATTCATCTTTAGTCCTTGTTTTTAATAAGAGGAAAAATCTAATTAGATAAAAAAACCTCTTTTCCGATAATTATTTCAATTCCATTATTCCCCAATCAAGTCGATTGGTTTTCCATCCTCTCCCAATTCATTTTCATCATCCAATCCTCCCAGAAAATGATATTTTTTTTTTTTTTTTTTATAAATTTTATTAAACCAATTATTTTACATTAATTAATGTATACATTGTATTTTTGCTTCGATTCCGGAGATTACTTCTCCACCATCGAGTGTCCTTATTCATCTTTAGTCCTTGTTTTTAATAAGAGGAAAAATCTAATTATATAAAAAAACCTCTTTTCCGATAATTATTTCAATTCCATTATTCCCCAATCAAGTCGATTGGTTTTCCATCCTCTCCCAATTCATTTTCATCATCCAATCCTCCCAGAAAATGATATTTTTTTTTTTTTTTTTATTTTTTATAAATTTTATTAAACCAATTATTTTACATTAATTAATGTATACATTGTATTTTTGCTTCGATTCCGGAGATTACTTCTCCACCATCGAGTGTCCTTATTCATCTTTAGTCCTTGTTTTTAATAAGAGGAAAAATCTAATTATATAAAAAAAACCTCTTTTCCGATAATTATTTCAATTCCATTATTCCCCAATCAAGTCGATTGGTTTTCCATCCTCTCCCAATTCATTTTCATCATCCAATCCTCCCAGAAAATGATATTTTTTTTTTTTTTTATTTTTTATAAATTTTATTAAACCAATTATTTTACATTAATTAATGTATACATTGTATTTTTGCTTCGATTCCGGAGATTACTTCTCCACCATCGAGTGTCCTTATTCATCTTTAGTCCTTGTTTTTAATAAGAGGAAAAATCTAATTAGATAAAAAAACCTCTTTTCCGATAATTATTTCAATTCCATTATTCCCCAATCAAGTCGATTGGTATCTCCTCATCCCATCCAGAAAATGATAATAAAATTCAATTCATAAATATAGAAATTCTCTCGAAACGTTTGCGGGTTTTAAATGAATGTTTTAAGATTTTTTTATAAAAGATTTTATTTATTATAATTTCGATTATTTAGTCATAAGAATTAGAGATTTACGTTATTTCGTCATTGATCATATCTTCAGAACTTGACCAAATTAATATGGTACCACCCCTAAGGTACCCTCTTTCCAATAAAACAAGAATTTTAAAATCGGTTCATAAACAAAGAAGCTATGCCTGAACAAACATATCAAAAAAGGTCCAGTACCAATGAAAAAAACGGGAGCAATCGGAAACTAGACTAAACACAATGCAAAAAAAATCATCAATATCGGTTCACAATTGGCAAAGATATGAGGTAACATAGACACAAAAAAAAAAAAAAAAAAAAATCAGTCGAATTGAGAACCTCCTCCTTTTTTGAAGTCTGTTAAAAAAATAGAAAGAAAAGGGAAATTTTTTAAAGTACGTCTTTAAGCTGGAAAACAGCGAAGGATTTGGGCTAGAAAGCTTAAAACCAGTGGATTTAAAACTTTTAAATTCATTTTTTTCAATTAAAGTGACCAACTTACTCTCATTATTATAACTGGTTAGTTTTTCCTAGGGTCATTTTAAAGATGTCCTTCTCTTTGCAACATATTTTCTTGAGATCTCTAGTAACATGTGTGTGTATTTACGCGGTAAGAGATTAAATCTCATAATCAAATCCTTTTAGTCGTCTATTTGACAAACAGGGATTACTGTGAGCCAATTCTAGCCCCGGTCCACATGGGGACTCTTGGGTAATTCCTACCCAAAACTTTAAAATGCAACGTAGAATGTTTGTTCTTCTAGTATTAGGTCAAATGAAATAAATTAAAAAAAGTATTTAATCGAGGAAAATGACTAAAAAGTGCGCGGATAGAATGATTGATCACATTTATTTTATAACAGCTAAGGCAAGGATTCCAAATACAAGTCCAGACCTGTTTTAGACTAGTAGAAGTTAATTTCTTAATTTCTATTATTCTAAGAACGGCCTTTTGACTATTGTACTTGGTCTAAATGGATACTCGTTATTATAGTTTAATCCCGCCTGCCAAAATCCCGACAAGCCAATATCTCGACATGGGAAAATTCAGACGTTATTTTAATATTTTAATAACCTTTTTAATATTTAAAAAAATATATACCTATAGTATATAGGTATATTTGAAAAGATTAACCTAATTAACACAAAATTTGCATTAATTGAAATACCAAAATAATAAACAAATGAAATAAATTTTATTATTATTTTTAATATTTAAAATATGTATATATAATATATATTATATATACATGATTATTCTAATTAATATAAAAAGTAAATAATTTAGAAAGAAATATTGTGTGCAATACCACAGAGATATTCTATTGAGACGATCGTTAACAATGGTCATTATTTTGTTTTCTCGATCAACTGTCGCTTTACCACATTTGCAAAATATAGTTTTATTAAAAAAAAAAAAATTTCTAATATTATATTATATACAGACCTATTTATTTTTATATCACTCCTAAAAATGAAATTTATGAACCCTTCCGAATAAAGTGATACACGACTCGCCTCTTACCTCTCATTTTCGAAATGATTTAGAAAATAAAATTTTACTTTTTAAGAAATTCTAATTTATTCTAATATTATATTATATCCAGAGCTCGAATATAATATTTATTTTTATATCTCTCCTAAAAATTAAATTTATGAACACTTCCAAAAATGGTGAACTGATACAAAGGGTCCCTCCTTACCAATCAATTACGGAATTTTTTAAGAAAATAAAGTTTTACTTTTCAAGAAATTTTAATTTATTCTAATATTATATACAGAGCTTTATTTTTATTTTTATTCTAAAAATTAAATTTATGAACCCTTCCGAATGAAGTGATAATGGTCGCCTCTTTCCTCACATTTTCGAAATGTTTTAAGAAAATTTTTCAACCACCCCAAAAAAGGTGAAGTGATGGTAAGGGACCCTTTTACCTCTCATCTTGCTAATTTTTTAAGAAAATAAAGTTTTACTTTTTTGCAACGAAATTTTCTCTGGAGAGAGACCGACTGGTAGAAATTTTAATTGAAAGTAATGAAGGCAGCCAGAGGTAGTGAGGAAAGAAAAAATTAACACATATCAAATAAGTGTAATTTATTGGAATCCTTCCTCCTTTCCTTTCAAACCGATGTTTCGAGGATTTTTCCCTCCTTCTTGACCCTTTGAAACCCTGAAGAAGGAGAGAAAATCCTCCGAAACGTCGGTTTGAAAGGAAAGGAGGAAGGATTCCAATAAATTACACCTTATTTTATATGTGTTAATTTTTTCTTTCCTCACTACCTCTGGGCTGCCTTCCATTACTTTCAATTAATAAAGTTTTACTTTTAAAGAGATTTTAATTTATTCTAATATTATATTATATACAGAACTCGAATATAATATTTATTTTTATTTCTCTGCAAAAAATTAAATTTTTCAACCACCCCAAAAAAGGTGATATGATGGTAAGGGTCCCCCCTTACCTCTCATCTTACAAATTTTTTAAGAAAATAAAATTTTACTTTTAAAGAAATTTTAATTTATTCTAATATAATATTACACTAGCTGCAAGGCCCTCCTTCAGCGGCCCTCTTGCCAGGGGGCACCATCATACCCCACTCCCACCCACCACACCCCCCGAACACCACCCAGCACCTCCCACACCGGCACCATGGACCCGTTCCCAACCACCGCCCCCACACCACCCCTCTACGCCTCTGGACACTCACCTGAACCTCCACGGAAACATACAGACATGCATACAGACAAACAGATAGGAATTTTGTTGAGGGTGTGTTTCGTTCATAACTTTGCTTGAAACGTGTGCAACCAAAATTTGGCCTGATTTGGACCAATGTACAGACAAAACCTTAATGTTATATATAGATAAGGAGCTCGAATATATATATTTATTTTTGTGTCACCCACTCTGATATTTCTTTTGATTTACCTGGGCCCCACACTACCCTTAGAGAGGGCCTGTTTGCAGAGCCCGTCTTAGGACCATCTAGCGCCCTTGGAAGAATTTTACGTGGCGTCCCTTTTAAGGAGGTTCTTTCGCGATAATCCACACAAAAAGTTTTAGCCTCGTAACCACTCTATAAATACAAACGGAACTAAAATTTTAGGGTATTTTTTTTTTAACGTGACTGTCCACTCACAGCACAAAATCTCTATATAGATACACACATACTTGCCGGTCGTTTCCACGATATTGTGCTTATATCCCCTCCACTAAAAATAATCGCCCAAATAGTTTTTTTTTGATTTTTATCAAAACTACGTGGTAAATAATTTCAATTTGTTTTTTAAGTTCCTCAGAATATATTATTCTGACAAATATTAGTTTTTCATCAAGATGGTGAAAGTCCTTCAATGAAAAAAAAATAATATAATGATCATATCTCCCCCTTTCCCTATTTACCCTATGTAAAATGTCATTTTTAATTGCAATTATTTCATGTTTGGTGTGGTAAATCGTCTTCAAATTTTAAGAGTATGTGTATTATGCTTTTAATGACTTATATTCCAAATTTCTCAAACTTCTTGAATTTTTACATTTGTGAAAGAACTACCTTAAGGATTGAGTATTTCGATAAAATGCAGTTTAGTTCATTAATGTAATAAAAAAATTGACTTTGCAGCCCCTATACATTCGGCGCCCATCTCCGTCCTCCAACCCAAAGACCGACACTGCCTGTTTGTAAGGGAATAAATTAATTGGCGAAAACCACGAACCGATTGATCAATTTGGATATTATTTCCTAGTTATTTTGAATTTGAAACGTAAAGAAATTGACCACAAATTTCGGCTAGCGCTCTCTTACGGAAGAGAATTGAACTACTTATTTATTTACTATTATTTTTTTCTTGCATCCATCTGTCAGAAACATGTTTTATCTAAGGGAAATTTCAAAACACAAAGTTATTTAAATTAAATAGTTTTTATACGAATTTTTATTATTTTACTTCAATCTAATTAAAAATTCTTTAATCTTTTTCTCATTACTAGTATTTATCATACAGAAATATACTTTCGAAGTGCTTGTATTTTCTCTAAATTAACAATGAAGGAAATATCAGGTACATATATACCTTCTATTTGCTAATTGACATCAGATAACTAATTAAATATAGGTTCATTATTAAATTATTATCGAAAATTTAATTATAACCTCGCAAAATACATTTAAAGCCAAAAATATATTTAATAGTTTTCAGAATAACTATCATTTAAATTATTATTTCTGAATTGAAAAATATATTTTATGTGAAACCCAGCACAAAATTTTATTTTATTTATTATTTTTCAAAAATGTTTCACCTTGAATCAACGCCTCCTTAAAAGTTATTGAAAAATATACTTTGCCATATAATATAAGTACAATTAATTTTCTATCTTCCCAAGATTTTTTCAGGTTAGAGCTTAAGGAAATAGGAAAATTAATTAAAATTCTCTCATTCCATTTATTTTTTATTCAATTCTACGTATAGGTTATTTTTCTGGTTAATTAAAACAAATAGATTTCGTCTCTTTTAATTGAAACTTTTCAAGATCCTAAATATATTGTTTCATAATTTTTCTTATTAGTATTCTTCCTGTATTAAGAGTCGAAACATCGCAATTCACGATACTTTTACCAGTCAAATTCATATTTATAGTTAATTAAAATTTTTAACTTATACATAGAAGAAGCGATAGAAGAATTCAAAGACAAAATTGATACAGGTATCTAAATCCAAGGTCAAAAGATCGCTATGTTAAGATTTGCCGATGACATTGCCCTTCTAGGAAGCAACAAAAGAAGGTACCTACGTATTAACGCCACCGCAGCTACAGATTTGGCGGTTTTAAATTTCGCCAATCTACACCTAAAATTTTTGAGATAAATCATAAAATAGAATAAATCAGTTCCCTCTGTCAAAAAACAACTTGAATAGGTTCGGTTTATGGATCTCGGTTCGATTAGATAAAAAATGCGTTCCTAAACAAATCTTGCGGTGGCGTTAATGTACCCGCATTTTTTATCTAATCAAACCTAGATCATAAACCGAACCTAGAGCTGTTTTTTGACAGAGGGGAACTGATTTATACTATTTTATGATTTATCTCAAATATTGTAGGTGTAGATTGGCGAAATTTAAAAACCGCCAAGCTGTGGCTGCGGTGGCGTTAATACGTAAGTACCAAAAAGAATTAGAGGACGCTCTGAATGGAATTTACCCAATCCTAATTGAAGAAATCAAAATGAAAATAAACAAAAATAAAACCAAAGTCCTAGTTTGTACAAAAAAAAAAAAAAAACGAGACAGGAATGCATCAAAATTACCCAAGAAAACCTAGAAAGATTTAAGGAATTCCGCTACCTAGGAAGTAAAATAACATGAGATGGGAGGAGCGAAATCGAAATTAAATCAAGAATTGCCCAAGCAAAAATGGGGTTTAATTCAAAACAAAAACTACTATGCTCCTCCTCAATCAGCTTAGAATACAGGAAGATGCTATTGAAGACATATGTATGGAGCATAGCCATGTACGGGTGTGAAACCTGGACAATTAGAGAAGTGGAGAGAAAGAGATTAGAGACTTTCGAAATGTGGTGCTACAGAAGAATGATGAATATCAAATGGATGGATAAAATTACAAATGAAGAAGTTCTTGGAAGAATCGGAGAAAGAAGAACCTTGTGGAAGAGTCTGAAGAAGAGAAGAGGTCAGATGATGGGGCACACACTGAGACATGGGGGACTGTTTAGGGATATCTTGGAGGGGAGGTGGGAAAGAAAAGGGGGAAGGCCCAGATTAGAATATTTCAACCAAATAATTGGGGATATGGGATGCCAGACATTAGAGAGGTCAAACAGCTGGCGGGGGACAGAGTCGAGTGGAGACGGGTGGTTGCGTCAAACCAGTCTTAGGTCACTGTATACTCAATGATGATGATGAAAATTTTCTAGTATATAGGTACACAACGTTTCGCCTCTTATAAGCTGCCTTCATAGAACATGCATTTACTTGATTTCTGTGAATATTTATCTATAAAATCCTATATTATCATTTTATTGTGCGTTTACATTAATTTCGAATGGACTTTTGTATTTATTCCTGGTTCGACGGTGTTAATCTAAATGTTTGAAGACCTTATCTATACTTACAATGATAGTTTTTTTGACAAAATAGCTTTTAAGACTAACACTTCCATCATAGATATTTCACTCGTTAATCAATGATGATTTTTAAGTTGAGAATTAAGTAAATTCAAAGTATATTTTTTATATAACACGCTCTTTGATTCGTCACTATAGAAAAATGTGTGCCTGTAACAGAATAATTTAACATGTTTCATTTGATTTTACTCAAATCAGAATGCACAACATTTTGACTCCTAACATGGAAGGAAAATCAAATCAGATCAAAATGATTCCTTTAAAGTACCTGAAAAAGACCGAAAGAGAATAATATCTCTTCAAAATGTCTATTCTAAGTGGTTTCAGCATACATTTTTAAACACTACGACCAAAACAAACAATACAATTTATTTATATAAATATCTATATTTTTTAGACATTATGTACCCTTCTAATCACAAAACGGTTTTCGTGCTGGATCATACACCGTATTTCGGAGTATCCTGTGAGGCACCACTGGAATTTGATTTGAGCAAATCTCGAGGACCTACATTAATTCCTTTAGCAGCCATCACGAAATCTTTATGGACTTGTTCTGTTGAGGCAGCCGTTGAATATTGCCGAATTGTCTGGGATCTTTTCCCAGAAGGAAAATTAATTCGGTTCATAATAACCGATCAAGCTGCACAAAGTCTAAATACTTGGGCACAATCACAACAGAATATAAGCCAGGTATATTATATATGTTACACTTAATTTGTGAAATTGTCTATTTTTGTAAATAGGCAAAATTTGCCGAATTTATAAGTTAAAAAATGTCATTGATTTCAATTTAGCGGTAGTTTTATGTAAAGAAATCAAACTTTTATTTATCTAAAATTATAAACTATACAAAAGTCTAAATCTAATCTGACATACAGTATGTAAACGCTCTAAATATTTTACTAATGATACTGAATTTAAACATATTATATAATTTATTTACACGAAATTTTCTCTGGAGAGAGACGGACTGCTAGAAATTTTAACTGAAACTAATGGAAGGTAGCCCAGGGGTAGTGAAGAAAGAAAAAAATATGAAAGATGTCAATTTGCCGATGGTAATAGATTTAAATTTTCTTAGAAAATCATAAGATGATGTCATCTATTAAATCCGATGGAATGGAATATTTTTAATTATGTCAGAAAGGTTGTTTTTCACACCCTCGAACGAACCGAGTGCTAGTAACAGCAATCCGGGCCATCTGGCTCACCTGCGAGGTGCGAACCTCTCTGACATATGTAAACGCGTTAAATATTTTACTCAAAGATTGTTATCTTAATTTGTAAAATTTCGCGATCTAGTGATTCTAAATTTAAACATATAGCCATGCCATATAATTTAAATAAAGGTCGTTGAGTGTTTCTGAATTTTGAAGAGATTCAAAATTGAAGATAACAATCTTTGAGTGAAATATTTAACGCGTTTAGATATGTCAGAGGTTGCACTCGCAGGTGAGCCAGATGGCCCGGATTGCTGTTACTGGCACTCGGGTTCGATTCCGAGTGGGTGAAAAACAACCCTTCTGACATATAATTAAAAATATTCCATTCCATCGGATTTAATAGATGACACTATCTTATGATTTTCTAAGAAAATTTGAATCTATTACCATCGGCAAATTGAAATCTTTCATATTCAATTAGGAAAAGTCATTCCATTGCCCTTCGAATTTTGAATCTCTTCAAAATTCGAAACACTCAACGACCTTTATTTAAATTATATGGCATGGCTATATGTTTAAATTTAGAATCACTAGATCGCGAAATTTTACAAATTAAGATAACAATCTTTGAGTAAAATATTTAACGCGTTTACATATGTCAGAGGGGTTCACACCTCACAGGTGAGCCAGTTGGTCCCGATTGCTGTTACTGGCACTCGGGTTTGATTCCCGAGGGGGTTAAAAACAACCCTTCTGACATATAAATAAAAATATTCCATTCCATCGGATTTAATAGATGACACCATCTTATGATTTTCTAAAAAAAAAAAAAATTGATCACATATCCAAATAAGGTGTAATTTATTGGATTTTCATTCCCTTCTTTCTTTTCTCCTTTCCTTTTAAACCGACGTTTCGGAGAATTCTTCCCTCCTTATCCAGGGTTACAAATTGTCAATGAAGGAAGGAAACATAATGTTTCCTTTTTTTTTATTTATAAAATATATCCTTTGTTTAATAATTATCGAGGGTTTAATATATTTACTAAAAATTAAATTTTTCGATTTACACGCTTTTCTGAGCAACCTATCTTAAGTGTATCATAAATTCAGGGGATAGATGCATAATAATATAATCATATTTCTAGTTAGATCACGCTTTCAAAGTTAAATTCGTCCCCAAACACTGATCCTAACCTAAATAAAGATAAAAGTAAATAAATATTTTATGAGATATTAATTTAATATGAGTTAGGTTTTCTATGTCACTTGTTTCACGTTAAAAGTTAAATAAAAAAATAAAAGAGGCAAATTTTTTCAATATATACCGAGTGAGTTTTTTATCTTGAGACAGTCTTATAACTCAAAAACAGTACATTATATGAAAAAAGTTTCAAATAAAAGTTTATTTATATCGAGGGGGAAACTAAACTACGCTATTGTTTGTCGATCTAGAACAAGCTTTCAAGGGTATTTTAAGGTCAAGTTCTGTTTTTTAAATGGAACCCTATATATTTCTTTTCATATTCATAATCTACAAATGAAACTGAGCAATTTTTATAAGAACTATTTTTTTATTCGACATCAAATAAACAAAATATTAAATCAATTATTAGATCTCAAAAAATCCCAATAATTATTTTTAACAATTATTCAACTTAATTATCAATCAATAATGATCAAATATTTAATTATTAAATAAATAATTTAATAATAATTAATAATTTAATAATTTTTCGACACTATTCTCTGACATTCCAAAGTGTTATCGCAAGTCTTCTGGATGAATTCCAGTTCCAATTTCCTTATTGTGGTCTGTTTTCCTTTACATTTCGTGTATTTTTTTTAAACAGATTTACAACACGATAAAATGAAGCTTGTGAGGGTGTATTCCTATCAAGAAAACGCTCGGCATCCATTTCAATGGCATCCCAAAACATTTCTTCCACATTCACCATAAATAAGACCATTTCAATTCTGTCTTCAACATAAAATGCTCCATTTTTATTATGGTAATACAATATAACTATCTACTGGATTGACACGAGAAAGAAACTTTTTTAAACTCAAAAAGTTTAAGTAGTTCTATTAAGTAGAAAATAATCTCTTAAATCTGTGTATAATGAAGTTTTAAAATCATTATAAACACTTATATTTTCATTGTTGTGACTTTTCGATTTAATAATTATTTATTTAATAATCAATTATTTAATCATTATTATTTGATAATTATATTGAATAATTGTTAAAAATAATTATTATAATTTTTTTGAGATCTAATAATTGATTTAATATTTTGTTTATTTGATGTCGGATAAAAAAATAGTTCTTATGAAAGTAGCTCAGTTTTTCTTGTAAATTATGCTTATCGAAAAGAAATATATAGGTTTCTATTTAAAAAACAGAACTTGACATTGAAATACCCTTGAAAGCTTGTTCTAGGTCGACAAACGAGTAGTTTAGTTTCCCCCTCCATATAAATAAACTTTTATTTGAAACTTTTTTTCATATAATGTACTGTTATTGAGTTATATGACTGTCTCAAGATAAAAAAAGTCACCCGGTATATTTCGGCATGCCATCTTCAGGAATTACAGAAAATAACAAAATAATTACAAAAAATAAGTTATTTTCTGTAATTCCTGAAGATGGGTTGATAGCCCGAAATATATATATTGAAAAAATTTGCCTCTTTTATTTTTTTAATTTTTAACGTGAAACAAGTGACCTAGAAAACCTAACTCATAGTAAATTAATATCTCATAAAATATTTATTTACTTTTATCTTTATTAAAGATGTTTCACCTTGCACCATCACCACAATCTCTATTAACTTCTCATTAAAATTTCTCTAAGATTATAATTTTTCTCTTTTTAGATGTTAACATCTTTAGCACAGATCGGGACTCCTCCGAAAAATCATACTTCAATTGAATATTCATTTTTTCATGGAATGACTTTGGCAATTGAGACGCTCACCCAATGTAGTGAACTTCAACATCTAAAACGAACAAATCTCTCGGAAAACGCCAGCAAAGCAAGTCGAACTCATGAGCTGGATGCTAAATATAAAAATTTTTTCTATCTTGATCATCAAAATGATCTTGATTTAAAAATATTTAAAAAATAATCTTAGTTACAAATCATGACTTGGGGTTTTGGAGATTTTAACTTGAAATCAGAAAATATATTTTGAAAGCTCTCTAGATTAAATCTTTTGAATAAATAGCTATCACAATTAATGTTTCGATGTTTAATTTTGAAATAATTATTCAAATCTATACTGTAACGCAGGGCCGGTTTTTAAAAGTCTGATGCCCAGGGAGATAATTTTTCTCTCAGAGACGATCATGACATCAGGTCACGTAAAAAATACATTTACGTAAATAGTCGAATTCATTTAATTAAAAAAAAACTTGTTAAATTACTATTACCAACTAGAATATTAAGAGTCGCATATAACGCGAGTAAAGAAAAACATCTATCTACTAAAATCTGTCATTGTTAGTGACTATTCGTATCATTTTATTTAGTAACAAATTTTATATGATTTATGGTCACTTGATCAGCACGCTTGCGTGCAAATAAGGTCCTGATGGCCCATAAGCCCATGAAAATGAAGTCAAATAATAAATATAAAAGTCATCCAAAAAGTAAAATGAGAGGAAATTATCGAATTCCATAAGTACAGTGGGTGGCCAAATTATGAAACTCATTTGGAAAATTATATCTTTCATACGTTTTTAACGGTTTATCTTACTATTAAACTCCAATATCGTTTCATTTATTATCTTTATAGGTTTATTAGCTTAGGACAATACAAATTCAATAATACAAATACAATTCAAAATACAATTTCAATATTTAGTGAATCCTCCCTTTCGAGCATTCACATTTTATATGCGCTGCGGCATGCTGGCAATGCATTTTTTGTCTATTTCTTGAAGTGCAGGTATATTGTGGCATTCTTTAATAATATTTTCTATCAAGTCCCTTTTGTTAGTAATTATTTTATCTTGGCAAATTTCTTTTTTAGGGCCTCCCATACATTTTCGATCTGGTTGAGGTCTGGCGAGTTGCCAAGACAGTCCAAAAGGGTTATTAGACTAGATTACTATTAGATTTTTGAAAAGTTTGAATTGAATTACTTGATAAATATCATTTGAGTATAATAATTTTTCCTCCCACTCTATTAGTGACAGACATTTATTCGATCATGTGTCTACAATTTGAATCATAACCCATAACACAGGTCTCCGAAATTTAACATGAAAAGTTTTTCATTTTGTTTAGTAAAATTTTAATTCCTACTCCTAAATTCAAATGGATTGTCTTAAAAAATTCTATCACATTACAATTTTTTGCTTCATTGGATTGAAACATCATAGAATCAAACAAATTTAACCAAATGATCTAATCTGAGGTTTCAAACAATATTTTTCTATTTAATACGAAAATTTGAGTGTCTTTTCTTTTTGAAAAAGTGGATGGAAAACTTTTTTCGGGTTCAACTCCTGAGGGCAGCGCCGTAACAAGCTTTTTAGGGCCCTGTGCAAAAAATTTTTGAGGCCCCTATATTTTTTGGGAAAAAGTAATTATAGTTCAAATAAATATCATATAAAAAATTTATTGTACACAAAAATATATTTCATTATTTATATTATAAGAATATTTAATTTTCATTTAATTGTACTCTTCTAGCTTTCATTTGAGCAGTCATTAATTATATCGTCATAATTAATATCCTTTGCGATGTTATACTCTATAGATATTAAGGCAAGATTGGATAATCTATCTTGTCCAATAGTAGACCTTAAATAGTTTTTAATTAATTTTAACTTGTTAAAACTTCTCTCACACGAAGCAATTGATACTGGGAGTGTGAGGAATAATCCTATAGCAATATTAATGTTTGGATAAGATTCAATTAATCCAAAGTCATGCAGACCTTGTAAAATTTCCAGTGGTGTTGCAGTTTTTAAATCGTCTACTAATATCAATGCTTCTAATTTTAACTTGTGTTTTAAAATCTCGAATATAAATTTTTATAAAACAAATTTGTAAAGAAAATTCAATTAACAATTCCGTTTTAGGGCCCCCTAGATCTCTGGGGCCTGTGCGGGTGCACCTGTTGCACCTGCCTAGTTACGGCGCTGCCTGAGGGGTCGAAACCTTCTGGCAAATAATATATACATAATAATCTACTAAGATCTTTGATAAAATTGTCCTTATATAAAATCTCTTAGAATTAATATTTTTCTAATTAAAAATTGAACTTCATATTAAATAATTTTACATATATTCAAGATTGAAGAAAATTTTATAAACAGCTTTTAAAAGAATGTATTATTCTACTTATAAATAAGAAAAAATTATAATATAATTTATTTTTTAGATTTTAAATCGATGTAGAGTAATATGTATTACGTCTGTAAGATGTAATAGCAATATAAAAAGTCTAGAGGATTTTTTTGCTACTGTGCTTCAACAACAAAACAATATTGCAGCCGGCTCAGATCAGTTAGTAACAAAGCGCTTTTAGTTTATTTTTAAAATTAAGATATTTTACGTAATAAGAAGTTCGAGAATAACAATCCCAAAATATTAACAAAAATTCTAAAAAAAATTGATAACCTTATAACTAGAGACCGGATTTTTATGCAGTAAAAACTGCCAAAATATGCAGTTATAAATGCTGAAATATGCTAGTAATATGTAGTAAAAAATAACAAAATAAATTTTTTAATACACTAAAAAATTAAAATTAAAGTCAAAAAGAGTATAATTTGAAGGAGTGATATGAAAGAAAGAAATTGATAAAGTAAGCTAAACACACCAAGTGTCAAATATGCACTTTTATTGCGTAAAAAATTGCACAAAATTCTCATTATATATATATATATTTATTTTTTTATTTATTTATTTATTGTCACCGGGGACACAGTCCATTTAGACAACACATCGGTAAAGTATTAGTAGTGTTAGTGAAGGATCCGTGTTTTAGCCGGTCGAAATTTTATATTCTAGCAAGGATCGAACCCGGGCCTCCCGCTTGAACATCCTCATCAACTAATAAAATAATGCAAATAAATTTTTTTCATTCTTTCTTCGAAAATTTACTTTTAAAAAATCTGTATTTTGCGCGAAATATACAATATTTGACAAAAAATCCTTCAAATATGCAATTTTATGCAATATTCTTCAAATATGCAATTTTATGCAATATTACTCAAATATGCAAAAATATGCAGTATAAAATTTAACCCAGTATCCTAGATGCATGAATCGTAAAGATAATTGATCCCCAGAGTCGTATGTGGCGGCAAACAAAATATGCAAGTGCATTGGAATCCGGTCTCTACTTATAACCATGAACATTGAATACGAT
Organism: Forficula auricularia; assembly: GCA_024734495.1. Taxonomy (NCBI): domain Eukaryota; kingdom Metazoa; phylum Arthropoda; class Insecta; order Dermaptera; family Forficulidae; genus Forficula; species Forficula auricularia. The sequence goes on along the minus strand of JALMQS010000152.1, from coordinate 3,248,550 downwards.
TATTCTTGAAAAATTATTTATTTTTTATTCAAAATTTATTTTTATATTAGAATGGCCAAAGAAAAGGTACTATGAGTATCTAAATCCATGATACATTCTAAAACTTATTGATTCTCCCTACACTTTTTTGTTATATTAATCAGTCCAAATCTATTTAAAACATGAGTGCTCCTCACAACATTACTTAAAACCTTCCCTTCTATTTTTTCCTCTTTCAAATTGGTCTTCCGGAAACCAAAAACACCATAAATATATATATATATATATATATATTGACTAATTCCCGCTCTGAAGATGGCCATAACCAATGGCCGAAACGTTAATGGGAATTGAGAAATAAATAAAAAGAAAAATTGAAGCTGCACGTCTCTTATTTTAAACCTAAACAAATAAATTACTACAGCTATAAAAACTCCCTTAATAAACATAAATAAAGGGAAATTTCCAATGGTCAAAGCCTTACTATTCCCTCAGGTCGAAATTAAACTAAAATCTAATATTCCATTGCACTATGATTTTCCATTGCTCTTATATAGGCATTTCAAATATTTTTGCAACACGGTTTCATTATCAATTAAAAGAACTTATAAATGTTTTAGAGTATTTTTATTAACCATCCACATTTTACTAAACTTCTCTGTGATAAGAAATTGCCTTAATTAATCGTCTCATTATCTTTTTCATAAATTAGGTCTTAAATTTCTATATTTTCAATTAAGCGTATATCCTATACTACTAAAGCGCATTTGTGCCTGCCTCTGTACCTACCTATGTATGTACCTATGTCCCCCCCAGGGGTGGGAGGTGGGATCCAGGGCTGGGGTTGGCAGGTACTAAAGGATATTTCTTTCTGTGTCTGTACCTATATCCAGGAGACTACTAAAGGGCATTTGTGCCTGTATATATACCTATGTTTGTCCGTCGGCCAGGGGGTGGAGTTTGAGGTCCAAGGCTATTAGAGAGCCTGTGTCTGTACCTATATCATCACATACTACTAAAGGGCATTTGTCCCTGTATGTTTGTATGTCCCCAGGGGTGGGGTTGGGGTCCATGGGGCTACTAAGGGGGATTTGTGCCTATGTCTGTACCTATATATACATACCTATGTGGGGTTGGGAGGTGGGGTCCATGGGTGAGGGTTGGGATCCATGGAGAAAGGTGGGGATCTAGGGGATGCGGTCTCCATTGGTGGGGAGTCCAGGGGGTAAGTTTAGTGGGTTGGAGGGTGATCAGAGGCGGGGAAGAAGTTCCGGAGTTGGGGAGGGGGTCGGTGGGATGGAGAGTCGTTGAAGATGGAGGAGAGTGAGTGTTCAAGTGACGGGGGGTCCAGAGGGAGAAGCCCCTTGGCTAGCAAGAGGCCCACCGAAGGCGAGCCTTGCAGCTAGTACTATAACTAAAAAAATGAAATAAAATCATATAAATTAGATATTCTCTTAATTCAATGAATTATATCTTCTTTCAGAATGATACCAGTGCACCATTGTCATTTCGTGATTATAAATATTTATCCGAACAGTCAAGAATCCCAAGTGACGCCATACGGACCCAAAGAAGTAATATAATTTTTTTTAATTTTGTTTCTTTAATGGATGATAACGGTTTCATTATCAATTACTTGCTTTTTAGATAAATTCTTTTCTTACATCAGAAGTACATAGTTGCCGGGCAAGCGATGAATTAAGTACTAAATTATCTCATCTCATTCAAAACCATTACTCTTTATCAAGTACCACAGTTACTGGAATTCCAATGAAAGAAGAGCAAAATGCAACTTCTTCTGCAAATTACGATGTGGAGATTTTTCATATGGCTTCTGCACATTCAGGTATTCTCAAAGAAAAAAAAAATTTACTTACCACGAGGCCATTAACTTTTGATAAAATACTTCAAAATTAATTCAATAAGAATTATTTTTGCTTAGTTTTGATATTAACTAACATTTCTTAAACGTCAGGTCTGAATAGTGAAGACCTGAGTTTGATTGCTCGGCCGGTCTAGGTATATTTTAAATTTTTTCTTTATTTTCTATTCATTAATTGCTCTAAGACGAGATCTCGATCTCTATGTAATTTCACCCCGAGGGGTGAACCGCGACATAGTATCGTGTGCACCTTCTTCCACTTTCATTTCCAAGTAGAAGACAATAGATGAAACGGGCATTATCTAATGAATTCCAAAATAATTCCACATAATTCCAAAGACGTGTACACCTAATTCCAATCGCGGTTCACCCCTCGTTTCACCCCTTTACTTTTGGGGAAAAAAATATATATATATATTTCTTATCTTAGATGATTTGATTAATGAAAATTTAATAGAGATTGTGGTGTTGGTTCAAGGTAAAACATCCTTAATAAAGATTTAAAAAGAAAATAAATATTATATGCAATATTCATTTACTATGAGTTAAGATTTCTAGGTCACTTGTTTCACATTAAAATTTTTATGAAAACTTTTCAGGACAATCTCCTTCAGATCTTGGTTCCATTAGAACTCGGAAGGAGGGTTGTGATTATGAAACGATCACTCTTCGTTGGTGTACACCTCGAAACTGTGTCACCGAACCAAATAATTGTAGTGCAATGTGTCGAATTACTCCTGTGGATGTTAATAGGTATTATGGATTTTTATGAAATCAGTTATACATAGCATTTAAAGAGATAAAAGTAAATTAAAAATGTCTATTTAAAAAATAGGCTGTGCATCCTAACAATATTACAAGATAGAACGAAAAGGAAAACTTCGAACATTCATTTAGATCCTTTAATTTTATTACAACATTGCTATTGATATTCAAACTTATCGATTAAGTAGTAATTAATGAAACAAATTACTTCAAAGGTGCGCTGGAAATCAAAGCATCATTTTAAACATAATCGACATTTTCTTTCAATACGCCACTTCCCTTTGATCTCATATGGTCATTAGGGTGGTCCTTATTTTGGGTATTTTCGAATTTTCACGGTGACAGAGGTTCATATGGTTCGAAATAAATATAAAAAAATATCCCCCAAGTTTCAAGTCTCTATCTCAGTTTTAACCGGTGCCTCACAACGATGCAAGTTTCTCATCTAAATAACATGGGGTTTTTGGCATTGAACGATCAATTTTTTATTTGGCCCAAAGTAATGGTTCAAAAAATTTGAAACTTTGTAGACTTTATCCTTTAATAGTAGCTATCCCTCAGAATTTGTACAGATTTTTAGCTATTATAATTTTGGAGTCTATAACTTACACTAAGGGCCAGTTGTATGTCGGTTGGTAAACTCTTTTTAAACATTGGCAAAGGGTAAAACCTTAAAATTCACCTTGTGCCGGGTGGGATGGCCAATCAGATGAAAGTGCCTGTCATCTGATTGGCCACCCCACCCGGCACAAGTGATTTTAGGTTTTACCCTTTGTCAACGTTTAAAAAGAGTTTACCAACACGACTTACTACTGGCCTAAGATATAGCAATATTTTATCTAGCTGTATCTCCAATATATAATAATTATAAGGATAAAGTCTACAGAGTTTCAAATTTTTGGACCATTACTTTGGCCGGAATAAAAATTGATTGTTCAATGCCAAAAACCCATGTATGATGGGAAACTTGCATCGCTGTGCGGCACAGGTTAAAATGAGATAGAGACTTGAAACTTGAGATATATTTTTTTTAAATTTATTTCGAACCATATGAGCCTCTGTTAGCGTACAAATCCGATAATACCTAAAATAAGGACCAGCCTAATGGCCATAGCATAACTGAAGAATTCGTCACATGCGTGTCCTAAAACTTTAAGATTTAAAACTGTATTCGAAGCTTGAATGTTTTTTATTAAATAGGAAATTTTTATTCATTTTCTTTTTCTACACTGTCTTAACCGAAAAACATCAAATTACTTCCATATTTAATGAAAAAACCTTTATAAATTTTAACCGTCCTAGTTCTTGTTTGATTAATTTCCTTTTAAATGGAAGATCTGTCTTATTGGAAATGCCTCGAAAAGCAGGCGGAAAACTTGTCAGCCATGTATTATCAGCCCATGGGGGTGAGATTTTTATTCACACTTTAGTGACTGCTAGAACATTACTTGAAGATCCACCTTCAATTTCGGAAGGGAGTGGAGGCCGAGTCACCGATTATCGAATCACCGTAGGTTTTTTGAATTTAAAGAAAAAAATTAGAATAATAAAGAATAATATCGAAATTTGATTTCAGGACTTTGGAGCTTTAATGAAGCAAAATAGATTAGTACCCATAAAAATGCAAGCCATCATCACTAAAGATACGGAGTCGCCTTTAGAGAAAATGCGCGCTCGACTTGATCGACAAACAAAATTTTGGCCAATTACACTCGCGTCCACTTTCATTTTCAATATTCCTAATGTAAGTGAATATTTATTTTTAACCCTTTTTTTATTTTGTAGAATGCTGATTATCATAATATTTATTTTGAATAAATAAAAACAAATTACATTCAGAAAAGAAGTAATTCAATGTTCAGTTTGTTATGGGTCGATTCTAAAACGCAATGTAAAGTTAGAGACAAGTGAAACTTATCAAATTTGCATTTAAATTTGTCTATTTACACTGATGACGTGCTTATATTTCATTTTGTTCTCAAATAATATTTATAGTGTATGTGTGTTTAAATTTATTAACCGACTTCAAAAAAAGGAGGTTATCAATTCAACGAAATGTCATTTTTTGCGTTTGTTCGTAGATTTCTCTCGTACCATGTGGACCGATTTCGATGATTTTTTTTTTATTGGAAAGGGGCTACCTTCCGATTGGTCCCAAATTAATTTGGTCAAGTTCTGAATATGATCAATGACAAAAAAAATAACGGAAATCTTCAATTCTTATGAGCAAATAATGGAAAATCTTTTATAAAATAAAAAAGGTCGATCGACCGGATGTGAGAACAAAAGACCTAACCACCTACCTGTGATGTATGGTATTCTTCTGAGTAGCTATTGTTAACATCACTAAAAAGAGAAAAATAAAAATAATTTTTAGAAAAAAAACCGACTTCAAAAAAATAATAAGAACTGAAAAATCAAAATAATAAAATGCACTACACAGTATAAAATAATTATCTAATTTAGTTACAACTAAACGACGAAGTTTTTACATGAAATCACTTTTTGAAGTCGGTGCCAAACATATACATTTTATGAATCACACTCGACGGATCGTACTTAGTACGTTTGGCGGGTAATGAAGACAACATCGCGTAAGCTCGCTTGTATAGTTTGTTTGGCACCGACTTCAAAAAGTGATTTCATGTAAAAACTTCGTCACTTGAGTTGTAACTTCCATTTGATAATTATTTTAGCGGCTACGTTGTGCATTTCATTATTTTGATTTTCTTTCAGTTCTTATTGTTTTTGAAGTCGTTTTTTTACTAAAGTTATTTTCTAATGAATTCCACTGGTTATAATTAGACCTGAATTCTTCGCTCTGACCTTCTCTTTGAATGACCACATTACTTATGTAGCAAAAGCTGCTATACCTAGGTTTACTATTCGAACCAGGCGCTTTTTCACGCCCCTCAACTTATTACCCCTATCCCATGGCGTTTATTCTTACGAGATAAAATCAATAATCTCTCATAAGCCTTATTTGACGCGACGACACACCATTCGCCTCCCCTTCACAATAAAATTGATACTCTCATTCATTGACTCGTTTATCCCTATGACTTCTAAAGACTAGAACTCCTTTCCCGTATGTCTTTCCAACTTCATATAACCTTCAGTCTTTTAACAAATAACATCTGCACCTTCAACTCCAACCCAATCCCTGAAATCCCCCCATCCTTACTACAGCTAATGGTACCTTCTTAACATTAATATCATTTAAAAAAAAATCTATTTTTTTTTTAATTGATAGAGTTAACTTTCAATAAAATATTCTCACGATTTTATCTATTGAGTCTAAACCTAAAATAAATTTTATTAATCTTTGATTTTAGCATTTCGAACCTCTAAGTCGTCTTATTACCCAATCCACACTCACCGATGAAGAAGTGGTGCAATGCAAACAAGTGATATTTCAATTGATTGGCTTGGAAAATAAGAACGAATCTCTAGTGACTCCGAATACTGGCCAAAGGGGTAAAGGCCCCAAGAGGTAAGCGTTTAAGCAGAAATTTTAATGTGAAGAATATACCTCAGATTCTTTTAAATAATAATATTGAATTAAGTGGATATCGATGAGGCAGTCCAAAAAAGAAGAAGATAATTTACACTATCTTTTTATTCATAAAACCGACGTTTCGGAGGCTATACCCTCCTTCTTCAGGGTTTTGAAAAGTCAGTGAGGAAATCAATGCGACATTCCCCTCTGTCTCCTCTTTCAGTGGCAGTAACAATAATTTTTGTATATCATTCTCAGCAGAATTATAATTTAGTAATTATTAATTCTGCTGAGAATGATATACAATATATTATTGTTACTGCCGCTGAAAGAGGAGACAGAGAGGGAATGTCGCATTGGTTTCCTTCACTGACTTTTCAAAACCTGAAGAGAGGAGTGGCCTCCGAAACGTCGGTTTTATGAATAAAAAGATAGTGTAAATTATCTTCTTCTTTTTTGGACTGCCTCATCGATATCCACTTTAATTCACCTATCAGTCCGTCTCCAAAAATTACTCCAACATTATAATATTAAATAATTGTGAAAAATTAGTTTTCTTTTCAAGATGAGGAGTTTTTTCTGTTTCAAACATAAAACGGGACTACCAAATACTTGATATTTTCATAATCAAAAGATTGTTTAAAAATAAAGAGAAGAAATTGAACTATCTATCCCTCTAGCTTTTTACCAGCCCGTCTTCCCCAATTGTTAAGTCACTGTTTATAGAATACAAAAAAGTATAGGCTAGTTCTAAAGTGATTCATTAAAATTGTTTTCGCGTACTATCACTTCTTAACATTTTCAGAAATAAGAACCGAAACGTTCCCAGGACATCATGAAATTGCGAAAACATGGTTTTGATATTGCTGGCCTCTTAACATTTACTAAAAAATTTTTAATTTTTTTTCAAGGGAGGAACAATATCGACTTATGTGGAATGAATTAGAAAATCTTGTGAAAGCCCATGCGCGAACAGATGCGCATAGTCAGGTTCTTCGTTGTTTATTGGAATGTCGCAACAAATCAGACGAATCTTCGGACACCAAACGACTTAGTTTAGCAGATGATAAAGTTGAACTAGACCAAGCAATACGTGAACTTGATCAGTAAGCCTTCTTTTTAATTAAATATTTTTATTTTTTCCAAAAAATTAAACACATTTATTTTGTCTAATTGTAGATTGACAGGTGCTGATGCCTCCAGCACTGAGTCCGGTTCTAGTCATGTTCAGCGTGCGAGTGTAATTCGAGCAACCACCGATTCTCCTATGTCCCCACCCCCCATGTCATCCACTTCAACCGGAGTTCTCGGAGCTTCAAGTTCATCGAACGGAATAAGCAATAGTTTAAAAATGAAAACTAGTATCTATTCAAGACCAAGATCTTTATTAGATATAATAATGTCCTCCAAAAACTCAGAATCATCAACAAAGGTATTAAAAGAAATTAATTGTAAAATCCTCACTCCAAAAAAATCTAGCCACTCAAGAAACACTTATCAGTTTGCAAAATATGCAGTGTTTCAAAATTATAAGAGAAAGTCAAAAGCTTAATGTTATAAGATGAGCTGTCTCACCTCCGCGGGAACCGAAGGCAATGGCTAAAAATGCTATCTCTAGGGAATCCTTTGAGACGAATTACTTCTGACATATATAACCAGTTACCAAATTTCAGTCAAAAATTTAAACATTTTCATTGTAAAATTTCGCTGATGAATGATTCAAAATTTAAATATAGTAGTTACAATGGGTGGCCAAATTATTATACTCAAATGATTTTTATCAAGTAAATTTATTTTATTCAAACTTTTCAAAAATCTAGTAGTAATCTAGTCTAATAACCCTTTTGGACTGGCCTGGCAACTCGCCAGACCTCAACCCGATCGAAAATGTATGGGCGGCCCTAAAAAAAAGAAATTTGCAAAGATAAAATAATTACTAACAAAAGGGACTTGATAGAAAATATTATTAAAGCATGGCACAATACACCTGCACTTCAAGAAATAGCCAAAAAATGCATTGCCAGCATATGCCGCAGCGCATACAAAATGTGATTGCTCGAAAGGGAGGATTCACTAAATATTGAAATTGTATTTGTATTATTGAATTTGTATTGTCCTAAGCTAATAAACCTATAAAGATAACAATTGAAACGATATTATGAGTTTAATAGTAAGCTAAACCCTTAAAAACGTATGGAAGATATAATTTATTAAATGAGAATATAATAATTTGGCCACCCACTGTAAATTATCAACGAGTGAGTGTTTCGAATTTTGTAAAAATATGCATTTTTTCCAAAACAGATACCGGCTTATTATTATATACTACTAAATATCTGAGCTATGCTAACATATATTATCCCAATTTATAATTGCGACCAATTGCTATTAATCTCATTTTTACTTAATTTGAGCACCCATTGCTTTAATAACCACTAATATGTAGTATAAAATTATTAAATTTCTTCTTCTTCTTCTTCCTTTTATGTAGGTCGGAGACCTGTATTTTCCAGGTCGTCACTCCATCTTTTCATTGGACGACCTCGGCTTCTTCTTCCAATTGGTACATTGTCTCTCACCCTTCTGACAATTCTGTCTTCATTCATTCTTGAGATGTGCGCATTCCACTCTATTCTTCTCCTCTGAACCCAGTCGCCGATGTTTTGGATTTCGCATTTCTCCCGGATATCTCGATTTCTGATTTTGTCCAACCTAGTTTTATTCATTATTCTTCTTAAGGTCTTCATTTCAGTAGTTTCCAATATTTGCCTGGTCTTGGCAGTGTCAGATCTTGTTTCAGCTGCATAGGTCAATATTGGGCGTACTACGCTTTTGTATATACGCACCTTGGGTTCTATTCTTAAAAATTTGTTGGACCACACGGTATCATAGAGACATCCCGATATTCTGGATGCCTTAAGGGCTTGTTGACCGACTTTTAAAGTGAGATTTTTATCACTTGTTATTTGAATTCCAAGGTACGGGAAGGACATTACTTGCTCTATGATGTTGTTGTAGAGTTGTAATTTGCACCGAAGTGGTTCTTTAGAGATGGTGAGGGATTTTGTTTTCTTCGGTGATACTCTTAAATCAAATTTATCACAAGAGAGCGAAAATTTATAGAGGAGGCGTTGAAGATCATTTTAGTTTTCCGCAACCAAAGCTGGTGCCGTTCGCGGTAGCACACAATGTTTATATTTTCATCGCCCATTGAGTATCCTGGCATAGGTTTTATGTCTTTAATTATCTCGTTCATTACAATATTGAATACCAAAGGACTTGAGGAGTCTCCCTGTCGTATTCCTCGATTAACTGGGATTAGCCCTTCCAGTCTTCCTTCTACTCTGACCTTAGCTTCATTATTTGTATATATATCCTGGATAAGACAAATGAGATCATTTGGGACATCATATCTCTCAAAAAAATTTTGAAATGTGCTTTGTGGCCGGTTGCGTTCAGCAAATGCTTTACCCTCGTGTTAGTGGTAAAAAAGCATTTACTTTGCGACATACAACCGTTGCCCCAAGTTGGATCTTATCAAAGGCCTTCTCGAGGTCGACAAAGCACAAAGAATCAGGTCTGTTGAATTCCAAAAGCCTTTTCTAGTAAGTTGTCGAATAACAAAAATGACGTCAGTTAAATATTAAATAAATTTTAGTCCATAAGTGACTTAATGGAAAATGTTTTGAACATAATCCTTTCTCTTCTATAATTTTCAATTAATACATATATATGGTAGTAGAAATATGGATTTGGTATAATAATTAATGTTTGTTATTTTTTTAGGAGAATCGAAGAGAATTCCACGGACAACTAAATGCCGATAAATTACCGGGCGGTGGAACTATTGCGAAATTGTACCCTAATATAAGCGAACCAGAACGTCATGGAACGATTCACGTTGAATAATCTTTTTGTATTTTAAATAAATCCTTATTCTCATCAACTTTTATTAAATTGCATATTTAAAGTGATATATAATTTTATTTTTATAAATATTTATATATAAATTAAGATAATAAACAATTTATTCATCCAAAACCGTTTTCTTTGTCTTAAAGAAATTTTTTTAAGTATTTTCTGGGTTCGTAATGCAGTAAACCCAGTGGCCGAAACTTCGCTATTTTTCTTAAAAATAGATAAGCTTCTACTTTAGATTAATGATCTCCTGGTGGAAATTCCAATTTTTTTTATGGACTCATCCAAATCCTCTTTCCAAAAAAGAGACACTAAAAAGATGTTAAAATGTTATTTTTAACCGACTTTGAAAAAAAGAGGAGGTTATCAATTCAACGGAATGTCTGTTTTGTATGTTTGTTCATTTATTTCTCTTTACCATGTGGACCGATTTGGATGTTTTTTTTGCATTGGGTTCAGTCTCGTACCCGATTGGTCCCGTTTTTTTCATTGGTATTGGATCTTTTTTGTTATGTATGTTCACACTTAACTACTTTGTTTATGGACCGATTTCGATGATTCTTTTTTTATTGGAAAGAGGATACCTTAGGGGTAGTCACATATTAATTTGGTCAAGTTTTGATAATGTTTGTTTGTCGATTTCTCTTTATCATGTGAACCGATTTCGATGATTTTTTTGTATCAGTAGAAAGTGGGTTACCTTAGTGATAAATTATCATATTAATTTGGTCAAGTTCTGATGATGTTTGTTCGTCGATTTCTCTTTAACATGTGAACCGATTTCGATGATCTTTTTTATTAGAAACGGGGTACCTTAGGGGTAATACTATATAAATTTCGTCAAGTTCTGATAATATGATCAATGTCAAAATAACAGAAATCTCCCAATTTTTATGTACAAATAATCGAAATTATAATAAAATCTTTTATAAAAAAAAAATCTTAAAACGTTAATTTAAAACCCGCTAACGTTTCGAGATAATTTCTCTATTTATGAATTGAATTTTATTATCAATTTCTGATTGCGTCTCCCGAATCTCTCTTACGAGATGCATGCAAGGTATTATCATAAGTCCCTATTCTTAACATCACTAAAAACAGAAAAATAAAAGTAATTTTAGAAGAAAATAAAACCGACAAATGCAACAAATGATTTTTTTTGTCTTTTCGGACTTTCCAGCCATAAGCCAATTTACGATACTAATTATTTTATTTTTTAAATTTGTCTCTACCCCCCGGGGTCAGGTTTTGCCTCGAGTCGGATTCGAACCCGGGTCCACTTGGTTAGCAGGCTGACACGCTAACCCCTAGACTACCTGACCCCTCACAACAAATAAAATAATAAGAACTCAAAAATAAAATAAAATGCACTAAAAGTTATAAAATAATTATCTTATTTAGTTACAACTAAACGATGAAATTGTTACATGAAATCACTTTTTGAAGTCAGTGCCAAACAAACTATATAAGCGAGCTTACGTGATGTTATCTTCATTACACGCCAAACGTACTAAGACCCGTCGAGCAATTCATAAAATGTATGTGTTTGGCACACACTTCAAAAAGTGATTTCAAGTGAAATTATTAAATTTTCAAACCAAGGTTTTTTTATGTCCACATCCTACATCTCACAAGAATGAATATCTATCCTAAATTGATAGTGAACCAAATTGAGGGAGGTGAATACAAAAAAATTAAATTTATAAAAATCTCCAAGGCTAGAAAAAAATCAGTTTATATTTTATTTAATTAAAATATACGAGGGGAATAGTAGTATGGTAAAATTATGTGGATGGTCATCATATTATATAAATAAAAAACATAATTTAATTTTAGAAATAGCACTTTATATTTATAGAAAATATTTATTAATTTATAAATAATTTGTAAATTTAAACAAAGTAAAATATACGATTACATTTATATATATTATGACGAGTAAAAAACGCATATAAAAAAGTTTTTATTAATATTAATATTATATTTACAGTTTAAGTAAGGAACAATTGATTCATTTGCTTTCTATGAACCAATAGTTAGTTCGTCATTCAGATATGTACATAATTATATTACATGTCTAAAGAATTGTTCTATTTAAATTCAATTAGATTAATTTTATATTATTTACTAGTATTTGCTTTTTTTTATTCTATTAGAAATGTCTGTGTAATTTATTTAATTTTCCAACCATAACTTACTAGGCTTTAAGTAAATGAACAATTCATCAAAAATTATATAATAGATTTTGTTCAAATTTAATTTTTTTTTTTTTTATAAATATTATTTAAAATAAATCTCTTCTTTGTGATCTGATTAATGCTATGATTACAGAGGGTGAATTTTCCGACGAAAAATAGTTCTAGACGAGTTTTATGCATCTGGAGATGAGTGTCCTCGTACTATTCTTCAGAATATGAATAAACACGTAACTAAAATTTATTTTATTCAAAAGATTTTAAATGTTGCGACGAAATCGTCAAAAGTATTGTTTTTTAGAACATGTATTCACTGTAATCATTGCCAAAGCATTTATACTAATTTGTAAAATTGTACCCACAAGGCTCACATTGATAGTCCAATTTTTATTCAAACATGTTTTAATCTTTCCCTGACTCTCGTCATTAATTTAAAAAATCATTTAAAAATTAACAGATTCATTTTTTTGCAACGAAATTTTCTCTGGAGAGAGACGGACTGGTAGAAATTTTTAATTGAATTTAATGGAAGGCAGCCCAGGGGTAGTGAGGAAAGAAAAAATTAACACATCAAATAACGTGTAATTTATTGGAATCCTTCCTCCCTTCCTTTCAAACCGACGTTTCGGAGGATTTTTCCCTCCTTCTTCAGGGTCTACAAATCTGTCTTGGAAGGGGTATGGTCTATATATGTTAGATTCCAAAGCCATTTATCTATCTAATTTAGAAAAGGAGGAAAAAAAATCGTTTTTCTATGCCTTTGCTAAAAAAGAAGAAAGTTTTGAACACTACTGTGGAGAGAAGAAGGAAACATTTTATTTGTTTCATTCATTGACCCTTTGAAGTGAGTGAATTATATATTTTTTTCTATGGATAATCTGGCTGTTTACATTGTATTTATAATTGCATTATTTTATTGTTGAAATGAATGTTGACCAACCCCGTTTTTATAATTTTGTAATATTAGTTTGTAGACCCTGAAGAAGGAGGGAAAATCCTCCGAAACGTCGGTTTGAAAGGAAAGAAGGAAGGATTCCAATAAATTACACCTTATTTGATATGTGTTATTTTTTTCTTTCCTCACTACCCCTGGGCTGCCTTCCATTACATTCAATTAACAGATTCATTTTCAGAATGACTGATTCTTTATTATTTCCATTGTTTTCTATGAATTTTAAAGTAAAAAAAAAAAAAAAAAAAGGTATTATAAGTGATTGGTGATTTCTTAAGAGAGAAATTTAGTTTTTCATTTGCGTCAAGAATATTACACATTGACTATCAAGTAATTAGATATCAATATGTACATAGCATTAAAATATAACTTAATTGATTCAAAATATGTGATGTATATCTCTAAGTAATAAAATCACGTTTCGATAAAAAATAGTCTTTACGATAAAAAAAAAGGAATGTCATTAAACTTTTTTTCTTTTTTGAACGATTCACAATGTTTATGAAGACTAGTTGATTTCATCGCCAGCCTGGGGCAGTGTGTGGTTGAGGCCTGGGATGCGTTCCAGAATTTAAAGTACCGCCGTGTTCTCGCCGCCACCAGGGAGTGCCGCTTCGGGACACGTCCAATGGCTCCGATCTGAAATATATAAATCAACAACTTGTAATAATTGTGTAAAAGTATTAACTTTATAAAGATAACATTAATTAAAATATTTCTGATAATTTATATAACAAATATTAATTAAAATTAAATTGTTGGAATGTTGCTTAATCACATCTAGAATAGGTTTATACCGTCCGGGGCAGATGCCAAATCCCCCCCCCCCCCCCACACACACACAAACACACAAAATATGATATTAGTATCAAGATGAAATTTTCTAGAGCGAGGAAAATATTAAGCTGCAAAGAGATTTTTTTCTCTAAAATTTAAAGTTGTTATAAACTAGAAAACAAAATTGAATTGGGAACAAAGGCCTTAGTAGTATCTATAATAAGCTGACGTGTTCTGATGTGGCCATCCACTTGACTTCACCATACAACCTGGCCCCTCACTTATATTTAATAAAATTATTTATAATCATGTGGGGGGGGGGGGGTTAGTTTTTGCATTTTTAGACTCCTGGGGTCCCACTTATTATGTACTTATACAAAATTTGGTTGAGTTTGGTAAATGGCCAAGATTTTCATTTTTGACCCCCCACCCCATTTTGGGCGGTTAGTTTTTGTATGTTTAGACTTCTGGGGTCCCACTTATTATGTATACAAAATTTGGTTGAATTTAGTAAATGGCCAAGATTTTCATTTTTTGAACCCCCCACACACACCACATTTTGGGCGGTTAGTTTTGCATTTTTAGACTTATGGGTCCCACTGATTATGTATACAAAATTTGGTTGAGTTTGCTCAAATGGGCTAGATTTTTAATTTTTAACCCCCCTCCACCCCCTTAATTTTGGGTCGGTATGCACCAAAATCTAATCAGCTCTTAATCTCAATGGACCAAAACTACGTGTGAAATTTGGTTTCGATATTCACACTAGTTTTTGAGCTAGCTCGTCCACAAAAATTTGGTAACGCACAGACTAACTAACAGGACTAACAGACATGTTGACAAAACAATTATTATCTCAAAAAATATAATTTTTTCGATGTTCACTTATTAGGGCTTTTTTGTAGAGCGAAATGCCATGGTTTCGCTCAATTTTTTTCATCGAAATAGTTTCAGCCGTTTTTGAGATATTTCGAAAAAAAGAAGGAAAAACCCAATTTTTTTCATGCACGATTACAATACTTGACCATACCCTGTATAATTAGTAGAGATTGTGGTGTTGGTGCAAGGTGAAACATCTTTAATAAAGATAAGAGTAAATAAATATTATATTTAATATTGATTTACTATGAGTTAAGGATACTAGGTCACTTATTTCACATTAAAATTAAAAGATATAAAATTTTTTCTTTTTCTTTTTCAATATATATATTTCGGGCTATCAACCCATCTTCAGGAAGTACAGAAAGAAACCTTGTATGGTAAAGTAAAAAAGAGAAAGGGTGGAGACAGTTCTATAATGAGCCAGGGAGAATGTTGGATCCAGCAGGGGGGTTAATCCCCCCCGAAATGTTGAAGTAAACATCGAAATTTTACGGCATATAAATAAAACGTTCAATAAAAATTTAATAAAAATAATGCTTAAAAAAAAATGGTCTGATACTCCCCCTAACCTCTTGGTGGCTAACCCCGCACGAAATTCATATTAGCAGCGGCCCGCGCCACGGTCTACGATTTTACCCAAACAAATTTGATTAACTTTTTAGAATGATGATACCATTAGAATCCAGTTCGATATGCAGCCGTTGCACAAAATCATAAAGTTAATAATATTTTTTTTTGTTTACTTAATTGATATTTTTCATCAGAGAAAATGAATAAATTCGAAATATTCGAGAAAACATTTTTTTGCTAACTTAATCCACCAACTCATCTTAACTTGTCCATGCGTGTCTCGACTCGTTTGAAAGTCTAGAGTTTTCTATTAAATATTTGTAATTTGAAATAAGCAAAAGGGCAATTCTAGGGCAAGTGAGTACTGATACTATCTAATGGTTGACTTCTTGACGAAATTGACTTTATTAATTTATTTATATTATTAAAAAACAAAAATATCCTTCGATGGCTTCTTTTAATTATTACGCATGTTTACAGTTTATTTGCTAATAAAGTTAGAGGAAAGAGGAAAGGATTATATCGCCATCTCTTTCCCACTATGATTGGGATTTTATATGAATATAATTCTATTAGTCTAATAGCTGGCCTCTGAATTGCATCCAAGGAAGTAAGACATTGCTTGAAGGCTCATTTCCACAGATGCGAGGGAGGAGAATTTGAGCCTTCTAGGTATAAGGGTAAGAAGTTGAGTGGGCGTGAAAAGGCGTCTAGCCTGGAAATGAAAGCCAAGTTTACATGCAGATTAACTAAAATAAAACAATCATAGCAAGTTTATTTTATATATGTAGTCACCCAATGGCACAATTAAATATTAATTAAGACAAATTCTTGGAAATTCTAAGAGTTTTAAACGATTTGTCGAAAGATTTTGTTTACCTATATGGTTCATGATAGATTGCTGAATTAGCAGAAGATGGTGGACCACTCATATGGTGGCTTCCATGATGTTGAGATTGATGTCTTTGGTTGTCGATCGCTGTAGTATGATGTGCCAATTGCGCCAAAAGGGGTTTGCGAGCCATTTCCTAAAAATAAATAAATAAATATTTTATTTAACACTTTAAAAATATTCTTACAAAAAAATCATACAAAAGATATATACAAATTCTTACAAAAAATATACAAAAGATGTATACATCAAAATTACCAGTTTAAGACTAGAAAATAATTCTTACTTAACAATAGGAAATGACCTAACTAACCACTCGAGAATTTTAGTCCCCTATAACTTCATTTTATTAATTTTTAATTTATGTTAAGATTATATGTCTTGAAGTAACAGTTATTATATAGCTCTATAGAAGTAAAAGTAAAAATGAAAAAATTAATATTTCGGGTCTGAGCGAAACTCCCAACTGACTCACTATGTTTAGTAATTAAAAATTAGAAAATTTTCTTTCAAAATTAAAGAGAAAATTTACAAAAACTCCTTCCCATCTTATTTAATAAATTTACTTAAATAAATTAAAGATAATAGATAAATATTTCATATAAAATTTTCTTCTTAAATTTAGAATAATACTTTATCTATCCAACTAGAGAATAAGTCGTATTTTAGTAAAAATAAACATTTATTGAAAATTTAATGTTTTAAGCTAGGGGTGAACCGCGATTGGAATTAGGTGTACACGACTTTGGAATTATGTGGAATTATTTTGGAATTCATTAGATAATGTCCCTTCATCTATTGTCTTCTACTTGGAAATGAAAGTGAAAGTGGAAGTAGGTGTACACGATATTAGGTCGCGGTTCACCCCTCGGTTTTAAGTATGTGAGTTTTTACAATTCAAAAATCTTGTTTATATTCGAAAAGTTAACCATATTTTGATATGTTTTTTAATGAAACTAATTATTAACAGGTAGTTGAATAATAATAAAACAAGTGGTTGATTACATAACAAACAAACACTTTACTGAGCGAAGATCGGTCCTCCAGGTACTTTAATGTAATATGGCCTACCCAGGTCCCACCTTTGTGTGATTTTCCAAAATATGTCTATTCTTATGTATTTGATTGGAAATTTATATTCAATAATAAAAAGCCTTACTGAACAAACAGACTTACTTGAAGAGGAATCGGAATGGAGCGATTGTTGGCTTGTCCTCGGTGCGGTCCTCCTCCGCCTCCCCCTGGGCCGCTTGCAGAGTTGTAGGCGGTGCAGGAGCCACAACCCCCTCGTGCAATCATCGCTCTTCGTTGACGAACATTTCGTTGAACGGAATATTGAATACTTAGAAGGAGTGTAGACACTAAGGAAATTAGTGCTCCAATATAAACGAGCACATACAGATCTCCTGAGGGTCCGGTGGGGTGTGCGCTGGCGCTTAGAACCATGCCGGCAATGAACAAGCCGATGCCTGATATGATTCCCAATGCGTACACTACCTGAACACACATAAATTCATTATTAGAGCTATGAATTCCCAATCAACAAAAAAATATTTATTAAAAAACAATCAAAAACATTACCTGTAGGAATATGTTGCAAAAGTTGTCGAATACAGAGCAGTGTCCTCCGCAACCGCCTTGACCGGATGTTGAGTAGCCATGGGAGGAGGCTGGAGTTGCGGGACGCACAATCGCTAGATGGAAAAAAAAGTAAATCAGAATTTTGTTTTATATCTTATTTATAAATTTAATTAAATAAACACCATTAAGGGCGGGGACCGAATTAACAATATTTACTAGTATATATCGAAGCATTTAGATTTTTTTTTTAATTTTGAGAGAGAAGTGATTTAACTATCTATCAATATTCCATACCTAGCAGTAATAGATTTAATTATACTAAAAGCTTCAAAAGTATATTAAATTTTCTCTTTCTTTCTCTCTCTCTCTCTATACTATATAATCTCCTATTTTCTAATTAGAGTAAATATAAGATTTAAGATATATATATACCATATATATATTATAGAATAAAGTGACTATAAAAAGAGTATATTTATAAAACGTATTGAAGACAATTTAAAGAAGTATTATTATTTAAAAAGAAATCAAAATCATATGGTATAAATTACTTAATACATAAAATATTAAATCATAATAAATTTCTAATTAAAATTAAGTTATCATATTTCCTTTACAGAAGCAATAATAAAATCAAAGATAAAATGAAAAGTTTAGATTTAAATTTTTTACTTTACTTAAAAAGTGGTTTTCGAAATATCTCAAAAATGGTTGCAACCATTTTAATTTAAAAAAATTAGCAAAACAATGGCATTTTGGTATACAAGAAAGTTTTAACAAGAATGAACATCGAAAAAATTATATTTTACGAGATATTAATTATTTTTTCAAGGTGTCAGTTTGTACGTAATTTTGTTTGTCTGCGCGTTATCAAATTTTGTGTACCCTCTAGCTCAAAATCTAGAGTGAATATCAAAACGAAATAAAAGGGTACTATAATAAAAAAGAGAGTCATTTTTGGAGAACAAAATGAGAGCCGGGAGTTTTCAAAAAATAGAAATATCAATTTAAGGCCTAAACCCTTTTTTTGTACGAAATTTCGCATATTATGCATTCTATACAACTTTATGATAATCACTCATTTTGTGTAATTGATAGTAACCCAAAAGAGGGAGGGGCGAGTTCAAAAATAATTTAAAATGTTAACATTTTCATAAAAAATACTAGAAAGTTATTTACCCTACAAGAGTCAGTACAGATTTAAAAGGAGATATAACTAATTGTTAATGAGCTCAAAATTAAGAGAGAGGGGGGGGGGGGTTTCTAAATGATTATAAATTATTTTATTAAAGATTAAATATGAGATAAGGGGCAAGTATGGTAAAGTTATGTGGATGACCATTTCATTTGATTTTTTCTTGAGAAAATCTCTTGATTTCGAATCAATTTTGAGCTAACAAAAATCATGATTGTTGCAAGTTATGTGGCATTAATTACAATTCAACTAATAAAAACAATTGTTCTTATATTAATTGAATGAATAATGGTCTGATGAAATTTTTCTTGTTACGAGAATTTCGGTTTCTGTTATTCACCTTGAACTGCATGCTCGTGGGTATAATGCTGGGAATGTCGAGATCCTGGCTGCTGACGATGGCCAACTGATTGTAAAGTGCCTTGTTGAGCTGCATAGGGGGCAGATGCTCGTCCGCTTGAGCTGGAATTTGATCCACAATCCGCTGACCATGCATTCCTGCTAAAAAAATAAAGACAAGTAAGAAATTAAAAAGGGAGATCTTAGGCCGATTTCCTAAATGTAATGGGAACGATCTTGGCATGTTCAAAGCACTAGTTCCCAAAGGATCACTAAAATTAAGTATCGTGAGGCGCGATTTTTCTGAAGTGGTTAACCCAAGCACATAGCCAGGGAGGGGGCTAAAGTCCCCCCCCCCAGAAATTCTGGAAAATTCGAAGAATCTAGCCCAGCGGTCGGGGAACCGAGGTAAATTACCCCAAATGGGGTAACAATGAAACTATCGGGGGTAATAAGGACATTTTTAAAATTTTCTATTTTATAAACTATTATAGTATTTTTACTTTGATAGCTTTTTCAGGAATTCAAAATCGTAAGATTAATAAAAGTTAAAAAAATATAAAAACATTAATAAAAGTTAAGCTTTTTTGTCATTATGTGTGTTCGTATATTTTTTTCTTTTAACAAAGTCTTTTTGAAAAAGAAATCAGTTAAACCCGACATCGACATACCTTTGCGAACAAGGATTTTTGAGTTTATTAAATGTAAAAACGAAGAATAGAAATCGGCTAAATGCCGAGGACTGTATTCAAATTGCGCTCACGTCAAAAAGTCCTAATTTTGATGTCATTTTAGCGAAAATGAAACAAAATCACTTTTCTAAATCGTAAAAGCGTTTGAATTATGTTAATGTTTACAATTTTTATTTAATTACAGATAGTTTTCATGTAAATTCCAATTAATTCTTTTTTTTTTTTTTTTAATGCAATCGAATGCAAGAAGGGGTGCACCAGTAAAGGTGTAGCCCCTATGGATCTCGAAAGACCCTTGCATTACCGAAGAGAAGGGAAAGTTGATTAAGTGAGAGGGTGTAGACGTAGGTGTCTATGCACCCTGGTTTTGAAGGTTTGAAGATCATAGGTGCTGGGAAAGATAGAGGCTGGGAGAGAGTTCCAGTTCCTTGAAGTCATGGGGATATATGTATTCGCGAATGAAGTGGTCCGGCACTTTTCCAATTTGACCGCAAAAGAGTGTTGGGAGTCGGCAAAACGTGTGCTGCGTGCAAAGTATGCTTTGGGGGGAATTATTGACTTTATCTCATCAGAGCACCTGCCGTGATAGTATCTATAGAAAAGGGAAAGGGCAGAGACATCTCTTCGATGAGCCAACGAGTCGAGGGAGTCGGTGAGGGTAGAATCGTCAATTAGCCTGACGGCTCGTTTCTGAATTGCATCAAGGGTAGCAAGAGAATATTTTGAGGCTCCTCTCCACAGATGAGAGCAGTATTCGAGATAGGGGCGGATTTGGGCCTTGTAGATGGTGAGAAGTTGTGGGGGTTTGTAAAATCGCTTGGACCTGAATAAGAAGCCAATCTTCCTTGCTGCAGATTTCGCCACAGAGGAGATGTGTTCATTCCAAGACAGGTCAGATGCGACAGAGACGCCCAACATGGATAGGCTGTCACACATTTTCAGGGTATTCGAATCGAAGTGAATATCAGGGAAATCTCTATTTTCGCGCCTAGAAATTAGACAACATTGAGTCTTATTTGAATTAAAGTTAACTAAATTTTGAGAGCCCCATTTATTCAGATTGTCTAGGTCGAGAGTAATTGAGGAGGCAATATTGATTCGATTATTCGGGAGAGAGGGTTTGCCGTGTAGAGTGCTATCGTCGGCGTAACAATGAGTGGGGTTTGCCGTTTGATCAATAAGGTCGTTTATATAAATAAGGAAGAGTGTGGAGGAGATTACAGAGCCTTGGGGAACACCAGAGTTTGTAGAGAACGATTCAGATGATGTTCCATCCACCACAACTTTTATACTTCGGTTTGTCAGAAAGCTTTCTATCCATTTGCGAAGTGTTGGTGTGAATCCAAAGGCTGGCAGTTTGGCAAGAAGATTTTTGTGCCAAACCTGGTCAAAAGCTTTGGAGATATCAAGGGCTACAGCGAGGGTTTCTTTTCCGGCCTCTAGAGTATTGTTGAAGGTGTGGGTGACATAGGTTAAGATGTCGCCTGTGGAACGATTTTGTCTGAATCCATATTGCCTATCGTGAATTAATTTATTGTTTTCTAAGTGATGAAGGACGTGTTGGTTTATGACTAATTCCATTAATTTGGAAAGAACAGAGGTGATCGAGATAGGCCTGTAATTAGAGATTTGAGATGTGTCTCCTTTTTTTTTTTTTTTCAATAAATAATCAATAATATACATTTAAGCACCTTGCTTTTTTTTGTTTTTCAGAATGTAGGGGTAACAGCGACCTACGCAAAAATATTTTGGGGTAATGGTTAAAAAAGTTCCCCGACCTCTGATCTAGCCCATTGCAAAAAAGTATACTTAGGAAAAAATTGTAAAACACTAATGATTTTCTTAATTGTCAAAGGTTTTTGCGAGACGTAATTAAATTCCATTTCATCCTACCCATTCAAATTTCACTTGCCATACTCTCAATACATTGGGACTACAACAAAGTGGATCCCGACCAAGTCCTTCATATCATGACAGCTACGAAATCTCGACGTCTGAACTTGTGAATTCGTTTTTTGAAGCATTATAATACATTTATTATGGAACAATTATTTATGTAAATTATAAATTATGGGAAAACTCGTGAAAATGTCAATGATTCTGTGTAATAAAAAATTAGTTTTCTATTTGATTAAGATCATGTTTGATTATCAGAGTATAAATATTGAAAACTTCACTTTTCGAACTTGCAGAATGAATTTTAAAAATTACCTCAGCCCCCCCCCGAATGGAATTTCTGGGTACGTGCTTGGGTTAACCTTTAATTTTTGAGTACTTTTTCAAGTTTACTTGTGCAAAACCTTGTTCTTTCAATCACGTTTAATAAGGTAAAGCCATTTAATTTATAATCATAAAAATACTAGTAAAGTTTGTCAATTTTTTTTCGAATAAAGAATTTTTATGATAAATATATATTATATTATACTAACTTATACAAAAACTCAAAAATCCCAATTGACAAAATCTTCTTCAAAGCCTAGTAAGTAGTTCAAGGTTTGAACGTCAAAGGAAAATCAAGACTTCTTCCGAAAACAGGAAATCAATTTACTATTTTCTCGCCATGATAAGAAATACTAAGAAATTCAAAAAAAAAAAATCAACTGCTGTGTTCACCACACGACTTTCACATTTTCATTTATTTGAAGTCATCGCGACACTACTAATTTACACCCCTTCCTTTATTTCGTTTTTTTTTTTTTATTTTCTCAAAAACGGCTCTAACGATTTTTTACAAATTAGCGTATTTATCAAGTGTCATGAGTTAATAGTTGTGTCAAATTTTTTAATCCCACTGGATTAAAGGAAGGGGTTGTAATTTAGGAGTGTCGTATAATAAATATTTTAATCGTTCATACCTCTGGAGGCACACAATTTCCGGTTTTATGTCCTAAATCAGATTTTCAACTATTAAGGGCATCGATTCCTTCCACCTAGAAGTTACAAAATTAAATGAACTTTTTTCATCTCTGAGATACAAGCTCTCAAAGAGTCAGGACCCAGACTGGCCATCGAAATACTTCCGCATTATATTCTATGAATATAAATGTGAAAGTAAAAAAGAATTGGTGAATTCTGTTTGATGACATCATGTACTCTCAAAATGTGAGGCCCAGGAGTGCAGTGATTTGTTTTTGTTTTTATATTTTAAGGGGGAAAATGATAGAGAAGCTTAATTACCTGTGAGGGTGGAGATGGTGTCGATGGTGATGATTCCCTTGGTGAATGAGAGCCGGCGCCGCAGCAGAAGACACATTCTGGTGGTACGGATAGCGATGCACTCGATTCGACATGACCTGTCATCGCGTGCGCGTCTCCGCGATCGCCTGCAAAACAAACAGATAAATTATTTTAGAAATAAGTCGAAAAAAATTCATGGAATTGAAATATATGCATACAATAAAAATGCTTTTTAAAAAAAAATAAATAAAATGAATTCAGATATCGTGATTGACATTATACAAAGTTTGTCCTCTAAATTAAATAAATCCTGCCCCCAAAAGAAATATAAAATTAGAGAAGTATAAATCAATCAATCTTAGAGGGTAGAAAAAATTAAGTTAAAATAAAGAGTGAGAGCTTAAAGTGAGATGAATGGAACTTTAGCGAAAGAATTCATTTTCTAAATTTCTGGCACCGAAAAATACCAAAGAGCGAACTGAATCTTTAAAGTTATTACTTTTTACTTTACCATACAGGGTATGGTCAAGTATTGTAATCGTGCATGAAAAAAGTGGGTTTTTTTGATTCATTTTTTCGAAATATCTCAAAAACGGCTGAAACTATTTTGATTGAAAAAATTGGGCGAAACCATGGCATTTCGGTCTACAAAAAATCCCGAATAAGTGAACATCGAAAAAATGATATTTTGTCATAATAACTGTTTTGTCAAAATATCTGTTAGTTTATTAGTCTGTGCGTTATCAAATTTTTTTGGACGAGCTAGTTCAAAAACTAGTGTGAATATCAAAACGAAATTTTACAGGTAGTTTTGGTGCATTGAGATTAAGAGCTGATTAGATTTTGGTGCATATCGACCCAAAATTAAGGGGGGGGGGTAAAAATTAAAATTATAATATTTTTAAACTAAAAAACAAGAAAAATGAAATATGCTAAAAAATGAACCTAAATTCGTCTACATTTTCTTGTATCTTTTTAAAATTTAGACGAATGTGTGACATGTCTATTTGAAGCCCTGAAGAAGTCGGCAAAGTCGACGAAACGTTGGAAATCAAAAAGTTACACATAAAAACTTGTCCTTATTTTCCCATTATAAACTTTCAAATTAATACAAATTATGGACGGAAATGATAATAATAATTAATATTATAATTTCATTTACTCGTGTATATTTTATAAAGCTTTATTCCAATATGCAGAGAAAGATGTATATGAAATATTTATTAAAAAGGAATTTTTTTAAATTTATGTGTATTTTAGTTCGAGCTTACATTTATTAAGATAGATATAGTTTTTATTAGCAAGAGGAATCGAAAACAAGCTCGGATTGTTTGAACAAATTGGAATAGATTTTTCTATCGGATACTTATAAGAGTTTCTTTTTAACTATTAAGTGTTTCTACAATAACTATATATTACAATTATTTATTGCAGGGCCCAAGATCCACAGCCTATGATGCTTCCTTGGGCCCGTGCCACTGCAGGTGAGAGCCCCGGCAACCCAAAATCGACACCCTCTAACAAGGATTCGCTCCAGTCAGGACGTTCCAGAGATAGCGCTCTCACTCACGCGTCTTCCAGGTTAGATTTTTGGTATTTTATTAAATATTAAATACAAGAGCCCTGTCTCTTATGCTAAGGTGTATGGTAAAGTCTTGTGGATGGCCATATCAGTTTATTTCCTTTAAGGTGGCCGTCTTTTGCGATTCACGCCGTCTCTTGGATTTCTCGACAACTTCCTAATAATGAGAGAAGTGGGCGTATTCCACTGGTTAAATTTTATTCTGATTGCCTTACACAATCACTAATCAGTCAATAAAATGAATTGATAACAACATGCGAGTTTTCTATCCTTGATTATATGTGTGTTCTCTTTGAGTTTCAGCCCGGATCACATAGGCAAGGTGCCACTACAGGGCTACCAATCTCTATTGATTATCAGTCTTTATTTATTAATATCTCCTGTAATAATCGGTGAAATTCATTTTTTAAGAATTCAAATAATTTGTCATATTTCCAAGTACATATGAATAGTTTTTTGTAGATATCTTATGGATTTTGTAGATTTGCGATCAGTAGCACGTTGGTTTATTTGTGTGCCCTATAAAATAGCGAAACTTTGGAGTTTCAAATTCATGTTAATAGACGGAAAAACGATCTGGAATTTTGATTACGGATTCTCGGATAGTAGATTTATCCATCCCCCAGAGTTTTATTAAAATCTGATGGATTTCATTTTTCAAGACGGCCACCTTAACCTTATTATATTATTTTCGTTTATTTAGTAAATTTTAATTAAGTTACAGAAAAAATGATAACTAAACCTGTCTTAGTTTGTTGTTTTATTGGGAAAATTTCAGATAATTGGTTTTTAATTATAGATAGAAATATCAATCAGAGTATGAATAAATCCGATCCTAAAAAGGATTTAGCTGGTTAACAACATCAACAGGTGGTTTTGCCGAGCTTTGGAGGATGTCAGAGTTTGGTTGGAAGGCGGGGAGGAGGAGGGTGGCTAAGTGGTTTCGGGGGGCAGAGCCCCTGGGGCTCTTGTTGTTTGCTCAGCGGCTCCACGATAATGACAGGTTGGGCTCCACCAAGATGCAAGCCAGCAGAGGAGACCAATCCACATGAAGATAATCATTAGAGAGAGAGAGAGGAATCTCCTCTCTCCATCAGCAACCAACATTTGGCCTCTCTTCTTGTTTGTTCCCTTCAACATTCATCCATCGATCAATCAATCCATCGAGTATCAAATAAGCGTCAACCAGTTGTTTTTGTTCTCATTGAAAATGGGAATCTGCAGTTGACCAAGTCACATTATGTGAATCATTTGGAAAATATCTCGGTATAAAAGTAGATGAATTTAATATTTAGGTAAAGTAAAAAAAAATGAGGAATTCTGCTAAATAAAAAAGAGATTGTTCGGAATGTAACATGTTTTTTTTTATCGAATTTTTTCAATGGAGAGAATCGCAATCACCATTATTTCAATGCCAATTCCAGCTAAAAATCTCTTGCGAACATAGATACATAATATAATTTTTTTAGAAATCACGAGAGAGTGTTCTAAATTCAAAATGTCTTTCATTACCTTTCAGAATGATTGTACTATCGAACCCGAGTGCCAAGAATGCGATTCCGGCCATTGACTTGTCCTCCGAGGTGAACTAATCTGACACATATATATATATATTTCACGCTAAGAATTTTATTCGAAGATTTCATTTTCATTTGTGAAATTTTGCGATCTAGAAATTCTAAATTTAAACGCAGCCATATAGTTTAAATATAGGTTTATGAGTGTTGCAAATTTTGAATTCCTCCAAAGACTTGAAACGAATTCAACTCCTCAACATAGAAATTGTATAGTCTGTAAGCATGATTGGTTCACCTCAGTATATACAGTCCAGTGCCGTAGTCGAATTCACTACAAGTCGGTTATATGACACCAAATAAGAATATTCTTACATTGAATGTGTACTAAAATATAATTAATATGAAAATTATCTTTTTGAAAAAGTGGATGGAGAGGGGGCGAAACCTTCTGACATATAATATACCTATACCTACATAATAATCTCCTAAGATCTTTGATAAAATTGTCCTTATTTAATAAAAATATCATTTTCAAAATTTATAGTAGCTCTTGTAAACAGAATTAGAAGCCGAAAAACAATTTGGAAAAAACTATAAAAAATTAATTAGGAAATGTTTTTCTACTTCGCCTACGAATCGGTGCTTTTTCTTTTAGCAACATGGGATGTGTTCTCATTGTTCTAATAGAATAATATTCTGTCTCCAGACTGACATTAAGCAACTACTCGCTTCAATTTGACTTTATCACATGAAACATCTAACCACATGACGAATTACAAGTTTTTAGCTTAAATAGTTTATACAAGAGATAGACAGACAGATAGAGTCAGACAATGAGGTCTCTTGATTAAGGCTCTGTTTTCACCATTTTTGGTTTAGGAACCTCAATCGCATAAAAACCGTGCATACATTTCCTACTCAATTAATTTAGACTTATAAACTGGGGATCCCAAAACTTAGTTAACTTCAATGCAGTGAAAACTCGGTGTTGCCTTATTTCTAGGTGCGTCGACAGAAACCTCCCAGACGTATCAATCGATTCAAACTCACTAAAATTCAGGGATAAAATTTCATTGCTAGGCGTCACTCTAGGGTCTGATCTTTCTTGGAATGACCATATGCTAAAGTTGCAGCGTGCAACCTTGGTCTCCTATTTAGGTCCAGACGCTATTTTACTCCCAGTCAACTTCTTACACTGTATAAGGCTCAAATTCATCACTGTCTCGAATATGGCTCTCATCTGTGGAGGGGGCCTCCAAGCATTCTCTTGCCACACTGGATGCAATTCAGAAACGAGCAATTAAACTAATAGGAGACCCGGCCCTAACTAACTCACTCAACTCCCTGGCTCACCGAAGAACCGTTTCTGCGCTTTCCCTGTACTACAGATACTATCATGGTGTCTGTTCAGTCGAGCTGAAATCAATCCCCCCTAAAGCCCTCTTTACAAGAAACCCGCCGTTTTCGAACGCTCAGTACCTCTTTGCTGTCAAATTGGATAAAAATCGAATAAGCGCCTTCGCCAACTCTTTTATCCCTATGACTCCAGAGACTGGAACTCGCTCCCAGCCACCGTCTTCCTTGCGACTTATAACATTCACCCGTATCCACAGATACCTTCGACCCCCACCCAGCCCATAAAATCCCTCTTCTTCTTCTTTTCACGATGGAGGGACCAACCCAGGCCTTTAGGGATGCACCTATTTGGTGTAACTCCTTCTCTCATCATTTTCATTAAAAAAAAATAAAGATTTCAAGTTTCTTATTAAGTTCTTTTGATGAATTTTTCTTAAGCATTAATATTTTAAGCATGTAACAATCTCACAGATAATCAGATATATTCTAGTATAAAACAAATATGTAGAAAATTCATTAAAGACACGTTTTTGTTTAAAAGAAGACCCCTAAAAAACAAAGAAGATATTGGAAAAATCTTTTGAAGAAAATATTTAAGATCCTTTTTATTTCTTTTCTCGTTAAAATAAAGTTAAGTTTACCTGTGAGTTAATCATCCTCATCTGACCTTCCCTCCCCTCTTTTTCTAATGCAAAGGCATCCCATCCAGCACGTGGCCTAGTCAAATCTCCACCGCACAGACACACAGGCTCACTTCTTCAACAAGAACAAGCAATCCTTTTCCAATTGGCAAAAACCATTGACCTTGATCTCTATAGAGGATGTTCTTTTTTCCTACTCAGGGTCATTTCTTCATCCTTTTCTCTCCTCTTCACTTAACTCCTTGTTACTTTTCATGTATTTAATATTGAAATTTTTTGTGGTCAGATTTTTCGGGGTTAATTCGGTTAAGGTAGTTCTTTCACAAATGCAAAATTCTAGAATTCTTTGAAACTTGGAATATAAGTCATTAAAATCTTAATAAATACACTGTTAAAATTTGAAGGCGATTTACCACGCCAAACATGAAATAATTGCAATTAAAAATGACATTTTTATATATGGTGGATAGGGAAAGGGTGGGGAAATGATCATTATTTTATTTTTTTTCATTGAAGGACTTTCACCATCTTGATGAAAAACGAATATTTGTTAGAATAATATATTCGGAGTAACTTAAAAAAAAATTGAAATTATTTACCTCTTAGTTTTGATAAAAAACAAAAAAAACATATTTGGGCGATTATTTTTAGTGGAGGAGATATAAGATCAATGGCTTGGAAACGATCCGGCAAGTATGTGTGTATCTATATAGAGATTTCGTAAAGTGAGTGGTACAGTCACGTTAAAAAACATAACCTAAAATTTTAGTTCCGTTCATATTTAAAGAGTGGTTACGAGGCTAAAACTTTTTGTGTGGATTGTCGCGAAAGAAGCTCCTTAAAATGAAATACATAAAATACCCCAACAAAAAAAAGAAAAAAAATATGTTTGAGCCTCATCCACATAAGCTCATGGGGGGAAGTGAAACTTCTTTAGCCGTAGATGTTATCTGTATATAAAGGCCAAAATGTTTATCCCCCTTAAAAAATCACACTCTTGAGAAATATCTATTAAGCTTAAAAAAATTATATACAAATAATATCTACGGCTAAATATTTATTTATTTTTTTTTAATTTTATTGAACCAATTATTTTACATGAATTAATGTATACATTGTATTTGAGCTTCGGCTTCGGAGATTACTTCCCCACTATAGACTGTCCTTGATCTTCTTGAGCTTGCCAACATCTTTTTAGTCCTTGTTTTTAATAAGAGGAAAAAACTAATTAAATAAAAAACCTCTTTTCCGATATCATCTCTCTAAATAATTTAAATTTTCTAATTTTAATAAATTTCATTTGTATTGAACTATTAGTGTTTTTAAAAAAATTATTTCCCCTCTATTGAGTCATTTCCCCTTTATTGTAAAAAATCAAACAAACAGATACGTCGCTAAAGAAGTTCCACTTCAAAAAAAAAAAAAATCAATCAGAAATTTGATTATTTTTAAATAAAATGGATTGAAACAATTTTTTAAGGAATTTTGTAATGTAATTATCCTAAAAGGTGTACGTATAATAAATCTGATTAGATTTTGGTTTGGATTCGAAACACGCACGAATGCTTTTGATAATTTTTAAAAATATAATTCATTTCTTTAAAAACTTCATTTTGGGGATGTTTACTATTTATATTCTATAGCTTTTTTGTTTTATTAAAAAGTTTTAAACACTAGTTCAATTAATAATAATAATATTTATAATTGGAGTCTTTTAGCTTAGGTATCAATTAATAATAGTAGAAGTAATACTTCTAAACAATTATCCCGAAAAACTACATATGCAATCTTATCGAAATGTCAGCGTTATTAATCCAAGGATAAAGCCCGAGAGGTATGAAAAAAGATACATTGTGACCGGGAAAAAAATTATCTTCCTTTTCGGCAAGGTTGGCTTGTAATTTTAATTTTCATATCGGAATCGGAGAGGAAGAGAGAAAAAAAATGGTCAAGTATGATTAACAAGCACGCCAAGTGGAGGTACAAACGAGATGCCGCCAATCGCATTCACACGCAAGATGGAATATCCGATTTGTTTGGAGCCCGCAGGCGTTTCCTAACGAGGATTATAGAAATAGAGTTGATACAAGAGAAGAGGAGAGAAGGAGGGAGGGCTCCTTTATAATGAATTAGTATTTATAATCAACATTGAGCGGCGATTGGCAGGAGTGGGGAGCGAAATCGAGGAGAAATCTCCTATGTGTGAGTCCCCTCTTCCTCTCCTCTGCCCCCTCTCCAACATACCATCTTCTCCTACAGCAGCACGCGAACTCCCATCTTCGTTGAGTTAAATGGATAATTACCTCTCCTCCAATCTATATGTTTAAACCACTATAGAAAGCGAAATGATAATTATCCATCTCAGCAAAGTTAATAATACACAAACAAATTAAAGGGTTTAATAAATAATTTTAATCAAAATAAGCTAATTTTCAGCCATGTTATAGATGTCGAGATTTCTATTAATCTTTGCAGTTTGTTTATTATCCACCTTGCTTACAGGGATTCGAAATCATACAAATGAATGAAAGAAAGGAAAAGATGCAGCAACATAGGTCTTGTTAACCAAACTGAAGAGAAGATAGTAATAAAGAGAAAGGGTGGATACTAAGTGGTCCGAGAAAATAGGTCTTAAAAGACTCTGAACATTGTAAAAAAGTCAGGAAAGATGGTGGTGGGAAGAGAGAGCTCCAGTCCATAGAAGTCACGGGATTAAGCAAAAGAATTGATCAGCACTCAGGGCCACCTTAACTACAGGGCTAAATAGCCTATAGCCTCGGAATGCACCAGTATTTTTGGATGGCAATTTTGCTTCCTCTCAAATCAGTTTGACAGTGGAGAAGGAAACTAAATATTTAAGTTATACATACTATATAATAAGTTACTTCTGTTTTTTGTTTATATAGTTTGTTTTTGTTCATATAGGTTATTTCATTCGCGTAGTTGGGAAGTTTTCCTAGTGGGGGCAGCCGGCCAGCTGATTAACCACCACCAGGTTTCAATTTCGAAAATCCGATTAGAGATAAACTAGCTTTTTAGTAGAATTGATAAATTTTTGATGTAACGAAATACATTAATGAGAAATACATATTGAAGGAGACAATAAAAGATGTGTCTTCTGCTGGAATTATAAATTTTATTTATAACGAACGAGACTATAGTGAATCAATTGTAATAGACTGATGAAGAGGGCAAAGCCCTCGAAACTATAGTCTCGTTATAAAGAAAATTTATAATTCCAGCAGAAGACACACTCTTTTATTGTCTCCTTCAATATATAAAAATTCTGCTACCCTCGGCATAAAAACTTTCAATTTAAGAGAAATACATAAGTGATGCCTCGTAATAATGGAATTTCGATTTTTCTAGGGGGGGGCAATGAGTTTATTTAGGGGACACTATCCACTTGCCCCCCCCCCCTGACTACGCCCATAAGTTATTTGAATTTTGTATTTTTCTTTGTTTATTGGTACACTGACTTTTTCTAGATCTGAAACTTTGGTAAAACTTCACAGAACACCCCGAAACCGCTTCAACTTCCCTTGTATATTTTCTTATGAAGAGGGGCGGATAATTTTTAGTAGCCCCAAATATCTTAGGCAGTCAGTACATCTCCAATTTGACACACAAGAGGTGTTGGGAGTCTTCGAATCCTGTACTACGCAGGAAGGAATTATTGATTTTATTTAATCCGAGCACATGTCGTGATAGTGTTTATAAAATAAGGAAAGAGCAGAGAATTTTCTTCAATGGACCATTGTCCCAGTAAGAATCAGGCCATCTAATAGGAGTTTGATAGCTCATTTCTGAATTGCATTCAGGATTGAGACATGAAATTACTTGGAGGCCTCTCTCCAGAGATGCGAGCTAATAGTCGAGACAGAGGCAAAATCGGGCCTTGTAGAGAAGTTTCGCGAACTTAAAAAACACATGAAGCTCAATAAGAAGCGTAGCTTACTTGGAAAATTTCGCCACATCGGAAATGTACTCATTCCAAGAGAGGTCAGCCGCAAATGAGACGCCCAAATAGGCTAACATAAATATGATATATTTTCGGAGAATTAAATTCTTGTAATCTCTATCCGGATCGAGTTTGTAGGATAAACTATCACTAAGCCATCAATCATTATGTGACAAATTCATCTATTTCACCTAAGATATTAATATTAAATTTAATTTATGAAAATCTCTTTTTTAGCAATAAATATGGCTGATATTTGCATTGTATTTTTATTAAACGTTTTTTGCTAAATAATTCGTGTTAAAGATGTTTCTATTTTCATATAAATATAACCCTTTTTATGCCAGTCCAGATTCTGAAAAAAATCGTGAGAAAAAAAATCTTGACATATATAATAGCAATATTGACCCTTTGAATAATAAGAAATATATGCAAAGTTAATCTTGAATAAACAATAAATAATTCATAAATAAATAAGGACAAAAATACAAACCAATAAATAATAAATGCAAATTACTACATTCACTAACTACTTATTATTTATAAATATCTCGAGGTATTATAATACCATTTTTTTTTTTTTTTATAATTAACATATCGAACATTTTTTATCATGGGAAAATTATTGATGATATTGGACGCGCCCAAGTGAAAAAATTTGATTTACCTCATTGATTTCTCCTTATGATACGTAAGAGTGTTTTAACGCAACAGTCCGCCATTATAAGAACCCAAGCCATTTATTTACCTCCCTAAAAAATCCACGTCTTCTTTATAATTTAGGGAAAATATTATCAATATTAATTAAACTAGGAATGCAAAGATTGCTCCTCTCTTAAGTCAGTCTTGAACATACCAGTGTGTCTAAAGATGGGCCCATCATCTGACCCTAACATAGGATGGTAAGTTGGTAAGTAAACCTTATGGACTTGGTGAGTTGATGAAAATACACGATCGTGGACTTCTCTATGATTATTACAAATTTCCATTTTCATGATTTATTACATCATTTCTATAATAATCTATGAACAAACTTCTCTTATAATATGTGGGGAAAAATGCAAACTACCTTTATAAATAAGAGAACATAACTCAATTGCAATCATTTCCAATTCTTTATTCGTTTTTGTGTCAAATCGAAAGAATAACAATAAATGCTATTGACTAGGGTGTGGTGATTTAATAAGAAGGATTTATATATAGCAATAAGAATCTGAAGTCTGATTAAAACTTTCTGAGTGTATTTTAGTTCAATTGTACAAATAAATTTATTATATTGATAATAAATTTTCTAAATGTCCTTTCAAAAGTAGAATAGTGATACATCAACAATTAGAGATTTACTAGGAATTGAACAAGTGATTAATTGGTCTCTTGTCTGATAATTTAAAATTTCTATTACTACAGACAATTAGATCATTAATTTGCTATCTTTTATTTGTTTTGACTTAAAAAAATAAACATTCACTGGGGGTACTGATAAATAAGTTGCGAGATACTATATATATATAAGTATATATACTTGTAAAGCTTGTTTGCTCATAAAGCGTAATAAAATATACATTTGATTGGCCAGACGTTTAGATTATCATTTTTAAACAGTTTTTTCTTGACTAATATGAATAATTAATAAAGTGGAAATAATGTGATTAAGAATTTTTTTCTTTCTTTCATTACATCACTCAATCTATCTCTGCTAAATTATTATTATTCTTTTTTTTTCCAAAGCATCATTAAATTCTCTTGGATTAAAATTTATATTATTTTATGGTTATACCTATATAATGTGGTTTAATTGTCTTTTATATAATAAGATCTATGCAAAAAGTTAGAGGATAGAATCCGTCTACCCCAGAAAATATTCTCTCCCTGATGGGACCCTCGCAAGGAATTTCGACCACACCCTCTGACATATATAAGAATTGCAAGTCATCATTTAGAGAAAGCATGACAATTTCAAAATTTCTATTTTCAATCAATTCTTTTTGTTTTTTTCTTATAAAGATGATCAATATCAAAGACTTCAAATAATTATCAAATTTAAAAGGTATAATTAAATACCTATATAAAAAATGAAATTGCTTTGAAGATATAATGGAGTAATTAATTTAAGTAGTAGTTTGCTTTAATTTGTTGCTGGCTAACAAGTAATTTTCAAACATATCATCTAATAAAAATGTTTAACAAGTCAGTCCAAATAAAGATTTTTGGTATTAGGAAATTAGGAAACTAGAAAAATTAAGAAAATTATTTTATATTTAGAATTCTTTTCAAAGAACAATACTTCGTAAAAATGAAAATTATATTTAATTTTACATGTTTAAAATAGAGCTTAAGTATATAGTTTAAAGAAAATGAAAAACTAAGCTGTAGGGGTATCTTGCTAATTTTAGTTGAATATACCAGCAGATGCCTTCAATTTAAAGGGATCTAATCGAAAACTAGACAGTTGATCAATCACCTATTCCATTGATATATTGATATATATATTCATATATAGTATTGGATATTTCTTTTAGAATAAGTTGTTGATTCAGCATTTAATTATAAAAGTTTAAAATCAAATTAGTCGAAAAGGAGAGAAAAAAAGGATGATATTATATAAATATTTTGTAAAAAATGTTGAAATGTGATTAATAGGGATTAATTACAAAAAAATTGAAGAAAAAGTATAAATTTGTTCAAGATTCGGGTATTCGGTATAGAATTGTGTTTGAACTTTGAAAATTTGATTATTCATTCATCAAAATTAGTTTATTTTTGTGTTAGAATTCTAAATAAATTTTAATTTATCAGTCTTATGATATACATGTTATCTTTAATTTGTAGAGAATATTAATTGCTTCTTTTGATTATGTTTATAATGAAAAAAGTGAAGTATTATTATTTCAATATGAGGAAGTCGGTGTTTAAGCTCCCTTTCCAAGTTTCCGCTGTATCTAATAATGAGATATGGTTAGTGAGCAATTATTGGCAACTGTTGACTAGGTGAAGGCGAGAGTGAGGCTGATCGGTTCCCCGCCCGGCCCCTCCACACCCACCACCTGCTTAACAAGATGATTGAGTGTAAGAAGAGAAGGGCAAGCAGCCACTTCTGGACTCCTTAGGTGGTCCTGCCTTTCTGGCAAGTGCACATCACCAACACCAGCTGACAACCACTGACAAACAAACTCATTGGAGTCAATTGAGAAAATAAAACAGAGCCAATTCATTTAAGCAGCAATCGGTAGGTCCGTGGATTCCAATTTCAACAACTAAAAGTTTGAATACACGCTGGGAAAGCTCTTTTTTATGGAATATAGTATAAACCGGCCAAACTGCTTACTTTCTGGATCTATAGGATTAGATACTTTTAATTGATGATGTGCATCACTAGGTGGGTAAATAGAGTCAACTTATAAACCTTTTCACGGTACTTGGCTCAATTACAACGAACAGTGCTGACATTATTGGCCTATATGTTATATAGGTACAATAGAGTAGTCTTTTAATTTTAATTTTGAAGATTTTTCGGTATAGACCACCGTGATAGTGAAACTATCAAATTAATTACAATTTCCTAGCATTTTCTTGACGTTCCAGTTCCTGGTCCAAAAATAGTTTTCAAAGGGTGATAAAAATATAGCCAGACTCTATTTATAAAAGCATAATAATCACTCTTAAAAGAAATTGTGATCAAATCACTAGTAGTAAAATAAAAATAAAATGAAATTAATATAAAAAAATTGGCACGTTCTGATGTGACCACCCACTTAACTTTACCGGTGAAATTTGGTTTTTATATTCACACTAGTTTTTAAGTTAGCTCGTCCACAAAAATTTTGCAACGCACAGACTAACTAACTAACAGAATAAGAACCTAACAGACGATCAGACATTTCGACAAAACAGTTATTATCTCGAAAAATATAATTTTTTCGATGTTCACTTATTAGGGTTTTTTTGTAGACCGAATTGCCATGGTTTCGCTCAATTTTTTTAAACAAAATAGTTTCAGCCGTTTTTGAGATATTTCGAAAAAAAGAAACAAAAAAACACTTTTATCATGCACGATTACAATACTTGACCATATCCTGTATAGTAATGTAATACAGTAATTTAAGAAGACAAATACATTTTTTTTTATCTTTGTTTTTTGTTTTTAATTTAATATCAATGAAATATTACTAATAATAGTCAATGAACTGACATTGAATATTTTTCTTAGTAATTTTATACAATTATAAATATTTTTTTCGGCTATTGCGAAGTTAGAATCTTATCCAATGAGTCATTTTCGTAATCAGTGACTTTGGAATAAATAAAAACTCTTAAGGTTAGTAAAATGAAAAAAAGATTTTCTTGACTGGTCGTCCCAAAAGAATGTCACGGAAAGAATGTCCGCTAATAAATAAATAAATAAATGACCGAGTGAGATATTGTCTAGTGAATATTTATTGTGCTGGGAGCGTTCGGTATTGGGCCCAGGTGAGGAGAAAGGGGACAAAAACATCGTGGACAGAGAAGTTGATAAATCATGGCAAGAAGGGTCGTTCCAATGTCAAGCCTCTGGGGACCCAGCAGCGATTCTGCATGACCACTCGACAATAACGCACACCTGGATTGTTGAAGAGAACAATAAATATTTACGAAAGTTGTTCATAGGTTCCAATAAGTTCTATCGAAGCAGTGCAAGAAGACAAACTGCCAAGGACAATTCGTTTTTCATCACAGCTATTTGTTTGTATTGCCAGAGGGGCGGGCTATAGACATTAAAAATGTATACCTACATAAAATAAATCTTTCATTCAATTCTTTTTAAAACGAGATTTATAATAAAACCATAAAAGGCGATTGAAGGACCGTTAGAAGAAAAATACAGTCAAAAAATCCCATATAATCCGAAGAAGATTTGATAGCAAGGCACTAAAAATTACATATTTGGAGGATTTTTAAACCAAAGAAAATTGTCGAATTTATTCAGAATCGTTATTTGAAAACCTTCACAGATTAAAGAAAATAAATAGCTCCAATATAATTAAGTTTCAAGAGTTTTAGATGAAATTAATAAAATTAATATAAAAATTTACTTTTAGATTATAAATAAAATTAAAAATATTTTATGTCGAGAATAGCAGAGCTGCTCAACTTGTATGAAAAAAAAATAGTGTGAGCTCTGAATGACTTTAGTCATTTATGCAATTTCATTTAAAGTTTTGAAGGCTTTGTTTTTATCTTCTGATATAAGTTTAACTTATGGATGCTTAATACAGTTAAGGTCATAATAAAATTTACCTCTTTTGACAAAAAGCAACACTTATAAACGTCAAAAATGACCCTGAATTGTAAAAGAAGAGTAAGAAACTTTAGGGGATCGGTCAAGCCGGGTCTTAAATGACAGAAGGTTGAAGGTCCTGGAAAAGACGGGGAAGGGAAGCGAATTATCGAATGAGATTATTCCATTTATATCCTATTTGACAGCAAAGGGGTGTTGACGTTTGAAAATAGCATATTTCTTAAGGTGTCTGTACATCTGTAAAGAAAATTTAACTAGAGAGGACTTTCCGCTAATCAGAATCAAATAGGCGTGGCATAAGTGCCGCTTATTTCAAAACAATTGGACTAAGCTGCACTTGTGGCCACGCCCACTTTAATCTGATTAGTGGTCAGTCTCCCTAACAAGAGTTTCTCTACTAATGTATTTGCACCCTTCGAATGAGACTTTACAATGAATTATTAATTTTCCCTTGCCAGAACAAACTATTATAGTATTTATGTAATAAAATAAAATAGGGAGAAGGTTTTACGATGGGCTATCGAACTAGATATAAGGCTGAATTTCCTTTAAGTTTTATTGCTCGCTTCAAAATTGCATTCAGGGTGGTAAGAGAGTAAGGAGTCTTTATCCAGAGAGATCTTCAATTTTATTGAAATTATTTAACATATTTTCCATGGGCGAAATCTTCATTAGACTAAAAGATGGAGGTAATAGGCGATCGAGACAAGATTCAATCTAATTATTATATAATCACTAGAACTATTACTCATAAACTACTAAATTTTGTTGTCATAATTTGTCAAAAATTGTATGTCCGCTTTGTTATCCTATACTACTAAAGTGCATTTGTGCGCCTGCCTCTGTATGTATCTATGAATCTATGTATCTATGTCCGTCCCCCAATAAAAACAATCGTCATGGTTACCAATTTAAATGAAATTATCTATATGTATATAAAATTAAGGTTTTGTCTGTACATTGTGGTGGTGGTGTGGGGGCGGGGGTTGGGCACGGGTGCATGGTGCGGGGTGGGAGTGCTGGGTGGGTTTCAGGGGGTGTGAGTGGGTGTCCAGGGGGCAAGCCCCCTGGCTAGCAAGAAGGCGGGCGGGCCTTGCAGCTTGCAGCTAGTAGATAACTAAAAATAATGTAAGTACAAATTTAGAATTAATATTCCAGATAAGCGAACTACAGCTTCAATCAAAAGCAATATTAATAATTATAGATTAATTTCATATTATGGTAATTTTTTCAATTTAGAACATATAACTATCATGAAAATATAAAATAATTTATTATTAAATATATCTAGTATCTGAGATTTCAAAACCTGGACTATAAACAATTTATTATTCAGAATTTTAAGAGCGCTAAACACGACGAAATCTGTCTCGTTTTAAGTTGCAAAACATATCTCTAAGATTTGTCTCAAGTATCAACATTATCAGCCTACACATACCATGGTGATAAGATCTGTTTTCAAACAAGCCAAGAGTCCTCGTTGGAACTTGTATCAGTTGAGGTTGCAGTTTTAGTAGTGGTCTCATGTCTCAGCAGAGTGAGATAGATTATGAAGAATGAGTCCGCGAGACTGAGACAAACACATTCACGTTAAGATTTGAATAAGCAGCCATGTCTCGGGATAGACCTCATCGTGTATTTAAATAAACATTTATTTATTGAATTTGTTTAACATCCAAAGAGTGGCGTTTGTTTTATTAGCTTAACTAGCACCTCCACCTGGCTAAGTAAATATTTCTTATTACTATTTTACATAAATTCTTACTAATTAAAAAAATAAATGTCATTATGAAGGTTGATTTATAATTATTTCAAAAAGAAACGACACGAGAAAGAAATTTATCGATGAAAAATAATTTTGCTATTTGTCAAAAGGAATAAATTTACAATCTAACAAGTTTTGAAGTCCTGCATCATAACAGATAAATTTAAAAAAAAAGAGAATGGTGAGAAGGAGATGAGAATAAAGAGTGAGTCAAAAGTGGCTGGCTGAGAAGTTAGTTGTTGGGTACGTTAAAAACGCACTGGAGATGCTAGTAAGAAAAATAAGAAACGAGAAGGTGGTCGACCGCTCAAGACGTGTCTTCAACAGAAATGATAATTGAGTTTTTACAGTGACGAACAAAAAATATAAAAAAAGGGAGAAGAATAAGCTGCTTAGTTCGAAATTTCTGCTGCTATGTTCTAAGGTGAAGAACAAATAGAACCAAATAGGGAGCTTAGTAAAACATTCTACTTGTTGTAGAATGGAAATTTAGAAAAATTAGTATGGAGACGAGGAAAACAGTGAGGTGACGTTAGACAGATTTAAATTAAAGTTATATTTTTAAAAGAAATAATTTGGCCTCAACATGGATTGTCAATGCAACTAGAATCAACTAAAAAATTATAAAATTTTATGAATATTACTTAATTTAGATTTTGCGAACAATACAATCCCAAATCTTTTTGAGCCCATCATACTGGTAGATTTACAGAAAAGTGTGAAAAAAAATTTGGGGGGAGGGGGTCATATGATTTTTTCAAAGATATTCCCTCTCCATTTGATCAGAAAAACTCCATACATCATAATATACCACAGAAAACACATGACTAATCCCTTGCGTTGGAATGCTGTTTTGACATTGAGTAAGCCAAAATTTGGTTTAAACGCCGAGTAAAGAGTGAAATTTAATGTACGATTTATCAAAGAAATAATTTATTTAATAAGGTCTACCAAAATTATATATATTAAAAACAGGACTAAAAGAAACACGTCAAAACTAGGTAAATATTATTCTGATATGCCACTCTAAATTTATTTCTAATATTTCCAGAATTCCACAATTATAATTTACAATATTCTGCCTGGACCATCCATCTTTGAGTCGTTGTTCTAGTTAAGATATAGGGCCACATCACTCAATTGCAGTGGGTTACAAGCAACATGATTAAGTTTTTTTTTATGATAACAATTCAAGTAATATTTAATGTGTAATATCCATAATAACAAAATTGACTGTAGAATCAAATAGGTGGTAGAACTTGGGATTTCCTAGGTTTGGGTCTTCTATTAGAGAAAAAAATGGAATAAATAAATTTCAAATTGGAAGTAGTAATTTTAAAACGAGGAAAACAAATTATTTTGTGAGTTGTTAAATATTTTTTTGCAAATGGGAGAATGATATAATTTTAATATAAATGTGGTAGTTTACTAATTATAATGTCAACGATCCGGGTCATTTTAAAGCTACCACAAGAATAGCTGTTGAGGGGGGACTCGGGAGCTCTTCTATAAAGGTGTTATTTTTTGACCTTGAGAACCCGATTTTATATGATTTTTTTATTTTATATGTGTGTTTATGTATGTGTAGAGTGTATGTATAATGTAAATTGGTATAGAAGCCAAGATTATAGCCGAACAAATTTGTGATTGAACTCGGGACTCCTGGTCCTTATGGAAAGACGCTACACAGCCAAGAGCGCTTAAAGGTTATTAAATAAGGAACAAAGTGAATTTCTTGTTAAAAATGATTTTTCTTTAGAATCTATTTATAACAAAATGTAGTCTGCATATTATATTTTCAACTTCGATGACTTTGGATTTTGAAACGCATTAAATCGGTAAAAATTTCATTAAGGAAAGTTTAATAAATTTTTACAAAGAGAAAAATCTCCCCCCATGGTTGGCACAATGTCTTTCTAGACCAGGCCGAATCGGTTCACGAGTATGCAAATTATTCGAAAGCAGTTTCTCTTTTAATTCTTCATGACACTTTATACATGGTGAAACAGAAAGGTGCCACTGAAAATTGTTGTCGTATTATCTTGGTAGATCTTTAACGGACAGATCAATCACATTTAGGCGTCATCATTTGCTTAACATTTCATCCGATGTCAATAAATATTTTTGGATGAAATTTTCTTTGAATTTTGTTTTTATAAATTTGAAGATATTCGAATTTCTCTGGACAGCTTTAACTAATTTTATGCCAAATTTTAAAAATTTGAATGTCGTATAGCAATAGTCTTTGTACGCAAGACTGATTTAGGGCCGGTTGTATGTCGCAAAGTAAATGCTTTTTACCACTAAAAAACGGTAGACGGTAAATGGAGTCACTGGGATGGCCAATCAGATGCCAGCCACTGAAAGTGCCTGTTGTTAGTGGTAAAAAACATTTACTTTGCGACATACAACCGGCCCTAAAAAGATTCAAGCACGCGACGCCTGCACACGCTATGCATTCGAATAGAGCGCTCTGGGTGGCGGGGTGCATCCGCAGGGGTGGATGTTAAAAATCATATTTGAATAGGAATAAAATTTTAATTTTTATATTTATTATACTTTTTATTAATAAACATATTTTTATTATACTTATTTTTGTGTTCTCATGTACTTTAACGTGGCTTGTGAAAATATGCAATTACATTAAATAAAAATATTTCTATCTACGTAAATCTATATAAAAAATCAGATTGCTGTCTCTGACCTCATGTCTGCCTACCCCTGCTATATGCTATATTTATATAGTAGCAACAGGAATTTTACCATTTCGAAACTATGTATAATCCTACAATAGCAAAATTTTACAATTGGGATCTAGCTAGATAATAAATTAATAAGCAGTGCTATCCTATACAAATCGAGTACGAGTTCAATTTTATTTAAGAAACTGAACGATTAGAATTGTTGGTGAAACAGATTAATAAAATAAGAAGTACAGCCTCAGATCAAAAAATTTAAGGAATATCATTTTTTTGTTTAATTTATCTAACGAAATTTAAATATATATATTATACGTTTGATAATTGATTTTAATTAGAGGGTTCGTTTGAAAAAGAAATTTCATTTTCTGAAATGATTATTCTTTTTTATGTGATTTAGTATGAATTAGACATTCCCATTAATCAAATTAATTTAGTTACAGAAAAAAATCCTTTAGAAATGTTTGTTCTAAGGAGAAAACGAGACAGGGAGATGCCCAAATATAAAAGACATGTTTCCTGTTCAGCTCCCAGTTGGTTGCATGACACAGGTCTTGTTCTTTTAGGGTAGGCAAAAAAAGGTCCTCTCTAGGGTTGATAATCTATGAAGACGTTATATGACCATACCATAAATAACTCAAGAATTTCCCTAAAACAAATAACGAAAGCATGCTGCAAGAAGTACTGGCAGCAAACAACCATCCCATCCATTTGTTCTTCTATCAAGTTCATTCAATCGCTTGACGTGATAGATTTATTTGCTATAATTCTTAAGGCAATTTATGTCATTTATTTTGGTAAATTTATAAATCAGAGAGAAAAATCTATAAAAATTCTAGCACAGTATTTCTTTCAATATAAATATGTGCCCATAATTATGAAAGTGAACTAAGTAAAATAAACTGCTAAACTTTATCCAAATTCATTTGAAATATTAATATGTTTATTCCTTTATTATTAATCAGATATCACTTGTAATTTCCAGTTCATGTTGACTTTAATTCAAAAATAATGATCGATTCTCATTTAATAGTCGAGGAATAACCATTCTATATTGAATTTTTGACGTTTCGGTTATTATTGGTA
Organism: Forficula auricularia; assembly: GCA_024734495.1. Classification (NCBI taxonomy): domain Eukaryota; kingdom Metazoa; phylum Arthropoda; class Insecta; order Dermaptera; family Forficulidae; genus Forficula; species Forficula auricularia. Next base: position 3,205,373 of record JALMQS010000152.1, on the reverse strand, counting down.
ACCATTGCTGAAGAGATGGAGGAATCGACTTAAAATCAAAAATAGCGATTGATTCTCATCTAATACTTGAAGAATAACAATTCTACATTAGGTTTTTGACGTTTCGATTATTATTGGTAACCATTGCTGAAGACATGGAGGAATGGACTAAAAATCAAAAATAACGATCGATTCTTATCTAACACTAGAGGAATAACCTTATTGCATTCCATTTTTGATGTTTTGACTATTAATGGCAACCTCAACTGAAAACGTGGAAGAATCGACTTAAAATCAAAAAGACTAAATTCTTTTATGGCAAACAACTCAAACTTGAGAGTACTAATGTTTGTGGGCTGATATGTACCAAAAACTAATCAGCGCTTCATTTTGTTAAAAGAATGCTAGGTTTTCAATTTCATTTCAATCGGTGCTAAGGTGTGGAAAAAATCGTGGGCCAAAAAAACGATAACATCCATCCACCCGCACGAACTAAATGAAAAAATCGCACTTTTTGGCCTCTCGACGAGACCCCATGTAATTTTTGGCAAAAACGTCACGTGCTAAAATTCAACCTAATTGAATACTACAATTTGTGACTTTAATTGAGTCCATGGGTTCCGTAGTCTTTACCTGAGGACCCTTTGAAGTCGCGCTTGCCTCGAGACCGATTACAATACTTTCCCCATGCTTCGCATTGGATAAAGTAAAAATTAAAAAATTCGTTTTTTCATATTTTATGTTCCATCCATTTAAAAAGTAGAGTAATAAGATGCGGGTTTTGAAAAATCGCATAAAATTGAACCATTAAGTGGATTTCAAGTTGACTCATTATACAGAATTCGAATTCGGTTTATTTTATAAGACTTTAAATATCTCGAAACTAACAATCAATGACTTAGACCACTTTCATAATTATGGCCACATATATTATCGAAAACAAGTGATTCTCATAGTTTTTATTTATTTATTTTAAATTCATATTCTGATAGTAAAGGTGTTAGTCAGTATAGTCAATGTTTGTTGTGAATATACATTTTTTATTAAATATAAGATATGAAGTTAAAAGCACGTAGCCTGAGTGAGTTACAAGAGGTCTCCAAAACTAAAATAAAAAATTGTGTTTTAATGAAAAATAATTTACCTATGTTGCTTTGAAATCCTTGAGAAAGCTTGGAAACCATTAATTTTCCCTTATATCAAATTAAATTTAAAAGAAATACCATAGGAATAGCACTATGTCTATTTTATCTACATATATTATTAAATATCGCTCAAAGAATAAGATCTATCCATTAAATATTCATGTGAAATATTTATATTAGACTGAAGATTAAGTAAAGGCCTCCAAATAAATAAAAAAAAAGTATTATTAAACAGAAAACAGAATTTTTAGCCATTTTTAATTTATTCCTTAGAGACCAGAATTGGTTAATAAGGTAGAACTCCTTCGAACGGAAGTACTTCTCTCGAACATAATTTCTGGTTAAGTGCCTGCTGGTAATTACAAAATTACCATATTTAAAAGAAAAGATTATGAAAATTTCAGCTATAGGTATCGTGGGTCCAGTACTAAATAACCCGGTAACTGAAAAAAATTACTTTTTTGAGATATTTGCTCTAAACGTTTAGCATAGTCAGAGTATGCATACTGCATAAACATTTTCACTGTTCTGATTAGAGTTTAATTGAAATCAGAACTCGCGTACTTGAATAGGTATAAATACCATTAAACCATTTTAAGATAAATTAATGTGAGTTATTTGAAGTTCCTTGTGGTGTTTCACAGTAAGGAAAATATATAAAAATAAATGGAGTTAAAACATATTGTCAAATATCTCAGTATATTTCGGGTGATTAGCTTGTCATCAGGAGTTTACATAGACTAAACCTCTGATGATGGACTAATCACCTGATATAAATAAAATACATATTTTAAGTCCATTTATTTTTATTTACTGTGAACACTACCAACTTCAAACTCACTATAATTTGACAAAATGTTTCTCTATATCACCCAACACTGCGTTCCCTAAGTTTTATTTTTATTTTTTGCGTTCACTTAGAATTTCCATAAGCATATTATTTAGTTTATGTCTTAATACAAAATTATAAATAATCTAGAATTTAAATAGATTTTATTAAATTTTAATATTCGAGGAGTTGCATGGGATGGTTTCGTAGTCATGTGTTACCTTAGTTTTATAAATTTTCTTAGGTAAAACCCACCTGTCTAATATAGAATAGCTGACGATTTTTCACAAATAAGAAAATAAATTAATTTAAATTCCATGAGAGGAAAAGAAAGTTTCAATCAATTCAGCCTGTCGTTATGATACAATTTTAATAAAGAGCAAATAAATCAATCAATAGGTATAAATAGAATTGAGATTGAAGTAGTGCAAACGTCTTGCTTTGAATTGGAAATGTAAATGGAATCACGAAATGACCCGGGGGCTTGGATTGGCGAGCTTGGCTACCTGGCCAGGCTTAAAGAGGATGATGGTGATTTCCGAGGTTGGTGCTTTCCGTTGCAAAAAAAAGGTGGTTAGGTAAAGCACAACTGGAGGCAAGGAGAGTTGGCCTATCTCGGTTGGAAATCACCTGGAAGGAAGAAAGCCTGGTTTGCCTTGGCTGTCTGCTTTAGGAACGTGTGGGCCCGCATCCAGTGTGGGATTCTGCGCCCGGTCGAGCGTGAAGCCCAGGTCACAACACATTCTTCTAGTAACCGCGACTGGCCAGTGCCAATGCAGAGTGCACCCCACTGCTAAAAAGTCAGTCAAATATTAAAAGAAGCCAATAATAGAAGAAAATTCATAAGCCCTCACTTCAATTAAAAATGAATTTAAAATTAAACTTTTGTTGCTATATTAATGATTTTTTCGACTAAATTGATAACACTTGATAGAGAAATAAGCTGACGTACCCCCCCCCCCCATTTCGGGCGGTTAGTTTTTGCATTTTTAGACTTCTGGGGACCCACTGATTATGTATACAAAATTTGGTTGAGTTTGGTAAATGGCCGAGATTTTCATTTTTTGACCCTCCGCCCCCCTCCCTTTTGGGCGGTTAGATTTTGCATTTTTAGACTTCTGGGGTCCACTGGTTATGTATACAAAATTTGGTTGAGTTTGCTCAAACGACCTAGATTTTTAATTTTTAACCCCCCCCCCCCCCCTCGACCCCCTTAATTTTGGGTCGATATGCACAAAAATCTAATCAGCTCTTAATCTCAATGGACCAAAACTACGTGTGAAATTTGATTTCGATATTCACACTAGTTTTTGAGCTAGCTCGTACACAAATTTGGTAACGCACAGACTAACTAACTAACAGACATTTTGACAAAACAATTATTATCTCGAAAAATATAATTTTTTCGATGTTCACTTATTCGAGCTTTTTTGTAGACCGAAATGCCATGGTTTCGCTCAATTTTTTTAATCGAAATAGTTTCTGAAGTTTTTGAGATATTTTGAAAAAAGAAGGAAAAAACCACTTTTTTCATGCACGATTACAATACTTGACCATACCCTGTATAGTAACCCTGTTAACTCTATACCTTCTATCTAAATATTTTTAGAGAGTCTGGGGTTGGTGCGAGGTGAAACATATTTTATTTTAATAAAAGAAAAGTAAAAATATTTTTTGAGAAAATTATTATTTACGTTTCACGTGAAACAAGTGATCTAGTGAATAACTAACTCATAGTAAATAATAATTTTCACAAAAAATATTTTTACTTTTCTTTTATTAAAAAAAAAAGTACGTATCTAAATATGTAATATGACCCACAGACAGGTTTCACCTTTGTAGGATTTTTCATTTTACTTAGATTGTTTGTTGTGGGAAATGTTAAACAAACAAACAAATTATATATGATGACAAATTATACATGTATTATTATACTTGTATGACGTCAGGAGTTATGAGGCTAGAAAGTCGCCTCCTAGTCCCTTTGAAAATCTGAAAAAAATTGCGTGAATATGTAACTGAAAACTTTCTTGATATGTGTAAGTTACACTAGAATTTGGAAGTTTTTTTTTAAATTAAAATTTGGGATTACATAAATAGAATTCGTTAAAGAATTTCAAAATATTCACAAAGATTTTCTACTTAGATTCATTTTATTTAAAAAATTAGTTGGATATTTTCAAATTACTTATTATAAAATGATAATTAAATAAGAGCATTGTCTTTTCAGACTGTTTGAAGCTTTATCAAAATCAAAAATTTAAACTTTAATAGGCCATAATACATAATTATGTTTTTAATTAACTTGTTAATTAGCACTAACTAGCTAAAAGTGTTTAAGTTAATTGAGATCATCAAAACAAATAATGAAAATATAACACAATTCCTCGAACTTAATGATAAAGTACCTATATGAAATGGGAATCTTTTAGAAAAATGAAAAATGACACAGGATAAGCCAAATGGAGGCGGCCATTTGCGTTAAATCGATCTTAGTGCTGAATACTTTAGGATAATGATGATTTATTTAATATTGAATAGGACAATTTGTGATATATTATACCTAGTATAGGGAGATAAAGCGTAATCAAGAAGTAAACATTTTTAATTGCCAGAACACACCTATCCCAGTTACATAATTGAATTATTGGCCGTCTTTTTTCGACATATTTGCATATGACCCTCTTATTCTTGAATACTCTCCATCCCATTAAATGTTGTCATTGAAATAATCAAAGAACAATTCAAATAGAAATCGTGAAGACAGGTTGTCCGAAAGGGGAACACATGAATATATTGGGACAACTTTTTTCTAAATCAAACCTTACAGTTGTACATATTTTGGGACATGCGGTTCCACTCTTTGTAGTTTCCTCAAATAATTTTAATTATATATTTCTACTAAGTTTAACCATAGGCTTTCTAGTCTTAATTTTCCCTCACTTCTCTGGAGCTATTATTTTCCCAAAAGAAATATAATTATATTCAATTTAAAAATACTTTCATTTGTTATGGTTTATTATTCAGGAAATACAGTTGTCCTAATCCCCTGGGATTGTTTTAGCCAGGAATACTTGATTGGGCTGCAACGCTTTATTGCTGATACAAGTTGAAGTTAACCAATGAAAGAACTTATTCTTTAAACATGGACAATATAAGCAAGTGGTTGCAAAAAGAGTGTAAGGAAATTCTAAAAAAAACCCCCATCTTTTTCGATGATAAATATACTAATTTTCATTCAATGGACATTATCACCTGTTTGTAGAAATCTAGATGAGACTGAATTAAAGATACAGTAATATAGGGGCTCCTCTTGTTTTTGAATATATGTATAATGCAATAAGGCTTTATTTATCCTGTATTTTGAATCGGATTAGCCGAGAGCTTAAAGACATTAGCCTTCTAAGCAGGAGTCCCGGGTTCGAGTCCGAGTCCCTGCATTGATATTTGACCGGCTAAAATCTGATTCCTAGTCACCAATCCGTCTGGCAAGCGTGGTGACTTAATGCCAACCCCCTTCCATTTGATGGAAGAGGCCTATATTCAGCAGTGGATTGTCGATATCGACAGGCTGATGATGATGATGATGATGATTTTTAATTCAGTCATACTTAGAATTTGATATAGCTATATTTAGGGAGTGAAAATTCTGTGTTGTGTTTATATATAGTTATATTGGAAGAGATTTATTCGTCTTGGAGGTTGAGCTACTCACTTAGATAGCGAATCTGGCACTTGAGTTCGATTTCCAAAGGCTCATTAGCTCAATTCAAATTATAATCAAATAAATAGAATCAGACTATTGATTCAGCCTTTAGGCATCTTTTTAATTAACTTTATCGTCATTATTTGCATTATTTTTTTGACCGATTATATCAATGACCAAAAGATCAATAACAACAAAAGTGAAATCAATCAGCAATAGAAGCAATCTAATATCCAATGTTTTAATTTAATCTGTAAAAACTTATCAATTGTGAAATAGATCAAAAATTAAAAAAACTATTTAAATATCTTAATTTTTATTCAGAGGAAAATATCCAATTACTTTTCTTAGTAAATGTATCCTGATGCTCATAAATTTATTTTTACTCTTAACAGACTAAACTGGACAAGAATTCCGAGAAATTTCTAACTTGTCTTATTAAGCAGGCTCTGCAACTCTCTAACTCTTAAATAACTTAACAACCAGGGTGGCGGAAGTAGGAGGTGTGAATTCCGCCATGGCCATATACATGATATGAAAAACCAGAGCAATTGAATAAGTCTTGTTAAACAGCTCAATTATAGTAATATAATTTATGAATAACTCTAGCTTAGCTTAATTTGAGTAGAAAATTTTATTATTATATAGTTCCCGGTTTTTAATCGGAGATGTTTTCACTAAGCAGTAAAATATTAACTACTCTGTCGAATTAAAAGATGAAGGTAAATTTAGACAGGGTGATTAATATATATGTGAAGTAAGGTAAAGGTATTTATTATTTTACTTTACTATATACACATTATGGGAAAGTAGTGTAATGGTGGATGAAAATAATGATATTTTTAGTTGTTATATTAAGCTGCAATATGAACTCTTTAGCTCTTCCTAGATTAAAGGTGATTCGATAAAACGCGGTCTTCTCGAAGCCTATAAAAAAGCTCTTAATATGACAAGAATTAATTGATAAATGCATGAAAGGAGTGTAGGAAAAGCTATTTTTAGCAAGAAGAGCCCATTTTGTTGTCAACCTAGTCGATACAACAAAACTGGGAGAGATATCTATGAGCAGGATATTGAGGAGTTATTGCAGGTTTCTGATCAGAGTCATACCAAATTCGTTGACCGGTGTTTTGTTTATAGCGCTTTGTCGTCTAGGAATGTATCTTTAGCGCTAAACTAAGTCTTATTGTAAGTAAAAAATAACTAAAACTATTTTAATGAATAGAAAAAAAAAATGAGCAAAATCACGGCTGTTCGGCCAACAAAAACGATTTATAAAGTAAACATCTTCAAGCTTGAGTTGTTTGCCATAAAAGAATTTAGTCTTTTTGATTTTAAGTCGATTCTTCCACGTTATCAGTAGAGGTTGCCATTAATAGTCAAAACATCAAAAATGGAATGCAATAAGGTTATTCCTCTAGTATTAGAATAAGAAACGATCGTTATTTTCGATTTTAAGACGATTCCTCCATGTCTTCAGCAATGGTTACCAATAATAATCGAAGGGTCGAAAATCTAATGTAGAATTATTATTCCTCAAGTAATAGATGAGAATCAATCGCTATCTTTGATTTTAGGTCGATTCCTTCATGCCTTCACCAATGGTTACTAATAATAACCGAAATGTCAAAAATTGAATGTAGAATGGTTATTCCTCGACTGTTAAATGAGAATCAATCATTATTTTTGAATTAAAGTCAAGATGAACTGCAAATTGCAAGTGATATCTGATTAATAATAAAGGAATAAACATATTAATATTTCAAATGAATTTGGATAAAGTTTAGCAACGATCCGTTGCAGTTTATTTTTTATTACAAAAGGCTTTTTCATGGGCCTTAAAAACAATTACAATTATATTCATCAATTTGTTATTTCATAAAAATTTTAATAGCCCATTTGGTCAGATCCTACGTGATAATTAACTTACGTTCTACCTACTTATGTGTTTATGTGTGTGTGAGCAAATGTAATTTGGTTTAAGGGTCAGATTATAACCGGTCAAGTGTTTGCAGGGAGTCGAGCTCAATCCGTTTATGTACCTAAATTCCTCGGACAGCCTGACTGACCCCTTAGTAGAAATTAAATTACTTATATGAATATAAAAAAGGGGACAGTCTTAGATTAAAAATATGTGTTGTGTTTAAGTCACTCCAGATTTATAGCGATTTTAAGTAGCTAAAATGCGCATTTTCCACCCTGAGACAGGCTATTCCAATGGAGATTTATATGCCTAAAATTAGCTACTGGTACTAGAGAAGCTGAATGAGAAACACGCATCTTAGTATTTCCAATGTTAAAATAGAGACAGAAACAAAGTATTTAAGGAATATAAGTATTTGATCAAGGAAAGATCAGCTGTGTAATTATGTAACAAAACCCTCAAATTTTTGTAATTGAAAAATTTTATTTGAGGTTTTGTCGATTGATTTTCAAAAAAGGTAATTCTTTCAAGTATTTTGTAAATTAAATTAATTATTTTTATATTATAGGTCATTCTATGAGGCTTTTAAAATATATTTTCTTTATTTGAAGAGTTTGAGAAAAATTACTTTTTTACATTTTTTCACCAGGATTTTGTTTTGCCGAGAGTAGCAGTGTTTTTTACTAACAAAGTAAAATCAATGAGGTTGTCCTGTGCATCCAGCAGAGGACAACTTATCGTTGATGTTCCTTTGTGAATTATATTTCAACTTTTCTAATTATTTTATAACAATATAGATTGATGTTGATTGAATTCTGAAATCTTATGAAATTTACTTTTTTGAAAAAAAAAAAATGTTTCAGAATAGAATGAGAGATTTTTTAAGTTGGGAAGAATTTTAATCGTATCTCTGAAATAGTTAAAACTGTTAAATAGCTCGTTCGTCTTGTTAACTAGAAAACTTTTCAATGGGCTTAATTGAAAAATGTTCTCCATAAGTGATAATTATCCTTGCATGCATTGTAAACGCTTTGTCATCGTAAATTGGAATTCTTTTTATAGATCTATCTCTTTGCCTGGGCTAGAAAAGGAGTGGCGTCCCCCACTCTCAATCGTTGTCCTCTTTCTTTTCTCCGGGGATTCTCAGTCCCCGAATGGAATGTTAATTTTTCATCCAAATTGAATAAATGCCTCATTTACTGATCACTTGAGATATTCGTGAAAAAGAACATCTAAGTATGGTGATGGTCTATGCAGATTACTACTTGTTTCTGAGTTAAAACCATTAAACTAATAAGTAAAGAGAGAAACTTGTAAGTGTGTTAAGAAAACTGACACACCCAGTTAGGGAGGTAGAAAAATATAAGCCAGGTGTGGAGGAGATCAACAAGGATTGGATGGAGGGCACCCACTTTGTCCAATCATTTTAACCAGTATATTTCACTACAAATAATATATAACCAGAAGTGTAGATATATACAGTCATTAAACAATTGGCAATTTAAAGTTTATTTTTTATTTATTGATAATTGAAATTTTCGTGATGAAAAAATACTCTTTTTTCTTTATTAATAGATTTGCACAAAAAATTAGGCAATTAAAAATTTAGTGTAATTAGAATAAGTATATACATGATTTTTTTCATTTACAAAACCAATAGTACGACAGAGTTCATTACTGTGAGGTCACGGTGTCCTTGTTTAAGATTTAGTGATTTCAAATCCAAACACAATTTTCAATGCTTCTTGCTCATAATTATTCAAACTTTTTTGTTCGAATAGTTTTTGGTCATGTTTTCAAAATAAGAATTGAAAAGTATGTAATAAATTTAATATTTAAATTCTTAAAAACTTGTAATATCTATATATATAAAATACTTTGCCCGATACACTCACTCACTCACTCAATATCAAAATAGCCAGAACCACTGGACATAGAAACATGAAATTTGGAGAGGAATTACATCTATGACATAGGGGATCACTAAGAATATTTTTCGAAATTCGACCCCTAAGGGGGTCAAAGGGGGCAAAGTGTGTTTTCACTAATTATGCAATTTTCGATTAAGAACGATAAGATATCTACTTGATTTTTACTTAATAAAATTCTAAATACAAATATCTAAAAAGTAATTTCAGGATTTTTTGAAATTCGACTCCAAACTATCCAAAATGTGAGTGGGGGCAAAAATTAAAACTCTCTCCGATCTTGATCAAATTTAGTAGAGTTATTCTTTATTACTTTAAGAAACTATTCCTGTAAAAATCAACTATCAAAATTGACTGTATGGGGGCGAAAGGGGGGGGGGCAAAATATAGAAATTTTTAGCTTTTTTGTACATTTACTCTTTAGAAAACTGAGAGTTATTTATTTGCAAATATCTAAAAAATAATTTCAACCTCCCAAAATGTGAGTGGGGGCAAACAATTAATACTCTCTCCGATATATAGTATATCAAATTTTGTAATGTTAGTTTTTAAGACTATATAAAATGTATGCTGTAAAAATCAATAGCCAAAATGAGTGCGTGGGAGCGAAAGAGGGGGCAAAATATTACAAATATATATTACAGGCCTAATAATTACATGTCGAGACGCCGCCCGCCAGGGCCAACTGCCCGGAGGACTGATCTGTAGAGGGCGTGCCGAAGGCACGCCTGGAGCAGCTCGTTATATAAATATAAATCAAATCTAATTCAATATTTCACACTCACTTAAATAAATTTAATATGAAAAAGTTAACAAAAAAATGTGGCCTCTAGGGTAATACATCTAATACATATTATTATATTGATGACAACTTCATTGAATTGCCACACCAAACGTTAATACGAAACAATTGCGTCAACATTAAATAAAGACTATTACAAAATATAGTATTTACAAAAAACCGAGATTAAAGTGACCAAAAATTTAATGACCTCCCCTAATATTTCACATTAACTTAGAGAAATCAAATACATATTTAAAAAAAATGTGACCCCCTCCGGGGAGGTGGCAACTAAGGAGGTTAATTAAGCATATCTCAAAAAGACCTAAACAATTTTTAATTTTTTTCGAAATTAGTCCGCTTATCAAGAATTATTCTTTGGCAAATGAAATTTATCCCGATTGAAATTAACGGACAGGAGTTAATTAGGCATGACGCAAAAATATTTGAAACGCCCATATCTCATAAATGATAAGTCGCAGAGCAAAGATTCAAATTTTGTTCTGTGGCTTAACGTCTCTACGATTTAGCCGTAGGCATATACAAGCCGATGGTTTTTCTAGCAATGGTGGTTAAATAATAAAAAAGTTTTAATATAAATTTGTTTTTAATGAAAACTAATCTAAAAATAATTAAATAAGCATTTTTATTTTTATGAAAATTATTGCATTCTTAACATTTTACGATCCATTAAAGGGAGAAATATTACAGGAGAAAAAATTATTTTATTATGAATATAATAAGGTTTAACGATAATATTTATTAATTAAAGAATGCCTCTATAGCATATTATGATGATATATCTTAGAAAATACACATTTTATTTAAGAAAAATAACAAAACAAAGCGAACAAGTGTGATTGGAACTCGAATACCTTGAGTTCCGTACCTAATGTGCATTTGCACATATAATAATGATAAGAATTAACCCATTTTAATTTAAAGGTAATTTAAATATTTTTTCTGATTGAACATCAACTATTGCATAGTATTTTTTAAAAGGAGCTTACTCTTGGCAAAGTTTGTATTTAATATTATAATTATCATTATTTGATGAGTAATATTAAAAAAAAGAACTTATTATATAAAAAAAAAATTATGAGAAATATTTATCTTATTTTGAAAATACAAAAGAAATAAAATGTTTCCAACCGAATTTGAATAAGCTCTTTTTATCTTAGCTTGACACTTTTACCCCACTAGTTTATTTTTTCTTAATATCAAGTTGAGTGGTTTCGGAATAGCGATAGTGACCTAAATCGTGTACAAATAGACCTAAATTGTCATTTTAAAATGAAACAAATTTTTAAAAAATCAGCTTAATTCAACTTAATAGGATCCTGTAAAAAGGGATTCCCCACATCTCAAAATAATAATTTTTTTATGTTAAAAACATCCTGAGCAAGACAATTCGAGTGAACTCACACACTAGGGATTTGCCTGTCAGGCAAGCCTGAGTAAAAATAAATAAATAAGTGGACGAAAAAAACGATTACATCCATACATCCATCCGCACGCACTAAATGAAAAAATCGCACTTTTTGGCCTCTTGACGAGACCCCATGTAATTTTTGGCAAAACCGTTACGTGCTAAAATTCAACCTAATTGAATACTACAATTTATGATTTTAATTGAGTCCATGGATTCCGTAGTCTTTACCTGAGGACCCTTTGAAGTCGCGCTTGCCGCGAGACCGATTACAATACTTTCCCCATGCTTCGCATTGGATAAAGTAATAATAAAAATAAATACATTTCATTCTGTTAAATTCCGGAAACTTTTCTTTATAAAAATAATTAAGACTAAAAAGTAAAAAAATAAATTTCTTCCAGAACTTAAGTGACTTGATTTAAATTTTTCGTTAAATTGAAGGGTTGGTTTTGTCACAAATATAACAAAACAACAATTTTAATAACTATTTGAATTATTTAATTGATAACTATACAGTTTCGGTCACCACTGGTCGACCATCCTCAGCAGTTCTAAAATTGAAATGAAACATTTATTTACATTTTTTCTCTTTATAGAGAATTATATAACACAAAATTTTTTACATCACACAATTCATTACAATCACACACATACATATATATAGCAACAATTTATAAAAACGTTTATCACTGAACTAGAAACTATTTTGAATTAATGATTATATTAAATATTATTTTCAATTTTATTTTTTTCTAATTATCTCATTGCATAGTCAATTATTGTACAATTAAAAAACCCATTATAAATAATCCATTCTAGAAACACATTATAAGTTAATTCATTCTTTATTTTTTATTAATGAAATATCAAAATACACATCTCCCTATTACATTTTTCTTATAAAATCAATACCTGTTTAATCAACATACTAAGTCAAATCAATACTCTCACAACAATGACACAATGAGACTGTAGCATTCTGATATGTTTTCCGAATCCATTTTGAAATTTACACAATTATCGATATCCTTCAATATATAAAGAGATTCTTTTATTTTCCTCTTGGTCCAATTTTTCTCATAATCTAGTATCTTGAACGAGATGTATGTATGATTTCAAATTATTGTAAAAAAATTTTGTGTTATATAATTCTCTATAAAAAGAAAAAATGTAAATAAATGTTTCATTTCAATTTTAGAACTACTGAGGATGGTCGACCAGTGGTGACCGAAACTATATAGTTATCAATCAAATAATTCAAATAGTTATTAAAATTATTGTTCTATTATATTTGTGACAAAACAAACCCTTCAATTTAACGAAAAAAATAAAAAAATAAATTATATTTTAAAAAAACTAAAAAACATGCTTCTAAAAAGTACAAAATAATGTAGGTAATACTTAATCAAAAAGTGTGGGGCACTTTGTCGAAATTAATTAAAAGTTTCTGCACCCCAAAAGTGTGGACTTTTTGATTAAGTATTACTATTACCATTTCCGTCCATAATTTGTATTAATTAGACGAATGTGTGACATGACTATTTGAAGCCCTGAAGAAGTCGGCAAAGCCGAAGAAACGTTGGTGGATAAATAAAAAAGTCACACAAAAAATGTGTCCTTATTTTCCTAATATAAACTTTCAAATTAAGTATTACATTATTTTGTACTTTTTAGAAGCATGTTTTTTAGTTTTTTTTTTAAATATAATTTATTTTATTTATTGTCCAATTCCCTGCTATTCCTGTTTGAATTCTTATTAGTTTCTTGATAATTCCATTGATTTAATTTTATTTCCACGGGTGTCTTCAGTACATTTTTAAACCAGTAACCAAATTTATCCATGATCAAATAGTGAAGACGGTAGGGAGGAGAAGGGTGTGCCTCTTAAATCATCACGGGATATGAAAAATGACAATGGTAAAAAAGTTCCAACGTAAATATTAGTAAACGTGTCTCAACATTGAACTCAAAATATCTTTTATTAATTTGTTCGTTAAATGATGAGCCAAACGGAAGTAATATTTTATATCCATCCCCAGTCTCATCACTTATCCCGTTTTCAATGTTTCTGTTTGAATCGTGATGTAACTAACTCCTCCCACCCTATGCTAGCTTATGCTTATCCCATTTTTTCGGATAGTTTTACTTTACCTTGTATGAGACTAGCGATGCCCTTGACGACCTCTCCTCATCCTCCTCGAAGTGTTGTTCTCTTCTTCGTTTTTTCTTCACCTTTCCCGCTCTTTTTTTCAAGGTGTGTTTTTTTTTATCTCTGATAACGTTCAATGCCCTCCGACACTCAAGATGATCCCTTGTTGGTTTAGTTGTTGCTTAAGCATCTGTAAAGCAGAAGAGAATCGAGTTAGTGAACTAGTATTTTAACGCTTTCTGACATAGTTTAGGGGACTGTTAATGGGTTATTTTTAAACGTTGTTTCTGTCTTTCGTTAAAGCAAGAAAAATATGCTTTTCCTTTGAAATGCCGATCAAGACAAATTATATTTATTGATTGTTCCTAAAAAAATCTCAATTTTACTTTCAATAAAAACCCTTAAGTTTTTTTTTTAGAGAATATTAAATTGATCTATTATTTTTAATTTGACATTCAATATATTTTATTTTTATGTCATTCAATTATTAACTCCACTTTTACTATTTTTTGTCTCGTTTAAACGCTAAAAATAATAAAATTATAAGAGAATTAAAAAAAGTGAATGAATATGTTAAAAGTGTGAGTAAAATGATTCTTTCCCTCGACTTTGTCAGGAATGTGGTTTTTACACATTGAGCTATTTAAACAGTTATTTCAAGAAGTGACTAATTTAATTTTTTTTTTATATTAATCGTTTAATTCTAAATTTAGTCCATTTGTAAAACATTCATTTCCCTCATTAATAGATCTAGAGTTTTAAGTACTTCTCAAAAGAAATTGTGATCAATTGTAAAAGTACCTACACTATGTTTAGTAGATTTTCCGACTTAGAAAGCACTTGGCGTGGATATAAAATTATTTAAAGGATTTTTTTAGATTAAAGTACCCACAGAAAAAAATTAAATAGAGTGACAATTTTTTGGCCTTTAATTTCGTAGCTTGCGAGTTTTGCTAGGAGCAAGACCATTTACTTAGTGGCTAAAAATTAGTAAGATTTTGGTATCAAATCACTTTGGAGAAACAAATAAAATTTTTGTTCAATTCCCCCCCCCCCCCCCCGTTAATATTTTGAGATAATTTCACATGTAAATATTAATTTTATACATATACGAGTATAACTGGAAGAGAGTGATATTCCCTAAATGTAAACTCTGTTTAAGTTGTTTTTCTTAATGTAAGCTTTCTGTTTCCGTATTACTTAATGTAAATAATATTAAAAGAGCATTATTGTATACGTAAATAAATAAAACCAATAAAATTTCTTTTTCAAGAAATATGAAAACAAGAATTGAGGTACTTTGAATTTAAAAACCAATTTTATTCTTACTTATAATCTTATAAATTATTTAGAGACTTGAACTTTTTGAATCCGTTTTCTTTAATCGTTTAAAACCAAATTTTATGAGAATCTAATCCATATAAGTCATAGTACAAAGCCTATCTAATTATTAATATCTTATCACAGTAATGTCAAAACTACAAATACTAGAAGTCAGAGATTAGAAGAGAATATGACATTAAATTATATAATTTATTTATTTATTTTTAGGGTAGACTAATGATCAGTGGACAAAATATTTTCAAAAAATAAAGTCATAAATTAAGAAAAGAAATAGGAGCATGTCGCAGTCAATAAATTAATATTATGGAAAAAAAATGTAGGAGGGACAAGTCATTCAAAATTTATTTGGACGTTTTATCTAAAGAAATATATAGTATATATATATGATTGAAACTAGAAGATGTCGGAAATGTGATTAATAACGTCAGTAATACGTATAACGATGCACTAAAGAAAGATTTTGACCGAGTGAAGAATATGTTATTGTCATAAGAGTCAAATATCGTGAGGTAAATAAATTAGAAGGTGATGAGGATAAATATTTTAAAACAGATCATTTAAAAGGTCGTATTAAAGATCTTATTAGATGTGATTAATTCCATGCCATAATTACTGCCATCATTTTTGTTAAGGGAGAATGGTGTAGGTTCTTGGTGAAACATACATTTTAATAAAGTAAAGAAAATTAAAAAAAAATTATAGGTAGGATTTTTGTGAAACCTACCTAGAATTTTATATTATAAAAATATTTAATTTTCTTTACTGCCATAATTTTGGAAAATGTTCTCATGTGTCAAAATCGCCAGCCGGACAATTGATTATACTAGACCAACCTCTTCTGATATATAAGAATATAAGACTAAGTATTAACAAAATCAGATTATTTCACAACTTTATCTTAAAATCCCGCTGGAGTAAAGGAGCTGGCTAAAGTATTCACTGCAAGGGGGAGAGCCATATTTTATAATATACATATTTAGAAACCATTGACTTTCACAAATTTTGAATTAAATAAATAAATAAATGAAATAGTAATAATAATTTTTGAAAAAAAATTCATCTAAAAATTGAATAAGAGTCTCATATTGTAATAAAAAATTTACAAATGTGCGTATCAATGAACTTATTAGTTTTGTTTTATTGTAGGTCAGAAGAGCTGCTGTTCCTTAGGAATGAAACCCAAATGGCAAAATCGCGAGCCGGGAATCGGCTATACTTTGAAATTAAAAAGAATTAACTTCATTTTTAATAAAATATTTTCAAAAAGGAAAATATATACGAGTAACGTGTTGTATGATATTTTTTCTTTTATTGGTCAGTATTCTCAATCTCGAATCTAAATGTCAACCATTCACTGGTAGGTTTTGTAATGGGATATAAAAATAAATGACAAGTCAATGAACTAGTCATCGGCCAAGCCCAGCCTCCGCCTCCTCACACTTGGCACAATCCGTGTCAATTTAGTGCACATTCGAAAGATTCGATTGCAACGATGGAAACATCTAACATCTGGGTCTGATTCATCTGCAAAATGGGCGAGTCTTCAAATCAATTGCACTCATTTTTTTTAAAACTTTTAACTAGCACGTCGCCATACAAATAATATGTTGTTTTTCATCTTCCATCGGCCATATGTAAAAGAAATTTAATTAAATTTGATTGGTAAATACCAAAAAGAAAAAAAAAACTTATTAGATCAAGACCAACAAAACTATTATTTTTTAATTAAAAATTGAGATATTATAAAAAGCTAAAAATTTTAGATAAAACTTTTGTATTAGAGTAGGGCTGTCGCACATTTAGCATAGATAAGAAAGGATGTAGACGAATTTAACTAGATGTCTGTGTCGAGTTAATTTCATAAACAGGAAGTGTTTCCTTCAATCTGCTAAATTTTAATTTGTATTTATATTGATAAAACAAATGACTAATTATATTATTAGATTATGATATGATCATAATCAAGTAAGGTACTAGTTTTCTATTATATAACGGTCTAATGCTTTTTAGATTATGTTGATGTCCAACGTCAAATTAATAAGGTGCCCTTTTTGCAAAAATAATATTTTTTGAGTGGATTTTGATGAGGCAGTCCAAGGTTCAAAAAAGAGAGATGATAATAATAACTATCTTTTTTATTCAAAAATCGACGTTTCGAAGGTTTATTCCCTACTTCTTCAGGGTTTTGAAAACTCAGTGAAGGAAATCCAATGTGACATTTCCCTCTGTTTCCTATTTCAGTTGCAGTAACATTATTTATTATACAGTATTTCATTCTCAGGAGAATTTAATGTATAGTGGCAGTAACAATATTATCTCAGCAGAATTTAGTGTACAGAATGAAATACTATATAATATTTTTTGCAACGAAATTTTCTCTGGAGAGAGACGGGCGGGTAGAAATTTTAATTGAATGTAATGGAAGGCAGACCAGAGGTAGATAAGAAAGGATGTAGACGAATTTAACTACTACATTTGTTACTTTATTTGTTTCATTCATTGACCCTTTGAAACCCTGAAGAAGGAGGGAAAAATCCTCCGAAACGTCGGTTTGAAAGGAAAGGAGGAAGGATTCCAATAAATTACACCTTATTTTATATGTGTTAATTTTTCTTTCCTCACTACCTCTGGGCTGCCTTCCATTACATTCAATTACTATATAATATTGTTACTGCCACTGAGGGAGGAGACAGAGGGGATTTCCTTCACTGACCTTTCAAACCCTGAAGAAGGAGGAATCAACCTCCGAAACGTCGGTTTTTGAATAAAAAAGATAGTTATAATTATCTCTCTTTTTTGAAACTTGGACTACCTCATTTAAATCCACTCAATTCACTTATCAGTCCGTCTCCAATAAACTACTTCAATCTTATAATATTTTTTGTAAATAAATAATAATTTATTTAATTACATTTTCATTATGGATCGAGAGAGAAATGTAATGAACAAGGGTAATATTTGAATATTGAAAGCATCGACTTCTTAGATTTCAAAGTATCTACAATAAAAAAGCACTTTAACACCCTTGAAATTAAAATAACTTTGTAATTCAATTTTGCAGGATATGATGTGTATATAAAATTTCATTTTCATTTCCCTCACAGCATACATTTCTCTCAAAGGCTATATAAATCAAGATGGCAGTAAAGGTATTTGTTATTTTAATAAGTTAGTTGTTTTTATTTATTTACTATCTCTTAAATCTTTACATATTCAGACGGTAACCAGTTAATTTTCACCTTTACTAGTGTAGGATATAATTTATCATTTATAAAATCAAGAGATACCTGCATTCCATTTGATTTCCCAACACAATCCTAAAACAATAAAAACTATATATTTCCCAGACTATTAAGTTCTATTCGTGATTGATGAGTACCTATATCCTCCTCTAATATAGACAGAAGAGTAGAATGGATAGGTAAAGAACTGCCTAGAATTGCAGCTTCAGAAATCCCTTTAGGGTAATCTTGATTAGATAGAAGCAGGTCTTATTAATTCATTGAATTAATGAATAATAATAATTTAGTTGTTTTTTAATGCCATTAATTCAAGTCATATAATTTCAAAGTGAAGTTGTATTTGTGAAAACAAAGTGATTGGATGTTCAAGATAGTTTAAAGAAAATAATTATATTCAATGCTTTTTAATCATACTTTTTAAGAATTAATTTGAATAAAAACTTTCGGTATAGGCTCTCTGCATAACAGGATTTACTTTTTTACTTTTCCATACCTGGTATAGTGAAGTAGTGTTATCGTATGAGATAAGTGTTTTTTTTTGTTGGTATTTTTCAAATATCTCAAAAATGGCAAAAAATATTTTAAAAATTGAAGGTGCGAAATAAAACTACCTATAAAGAACATTGAAAAATTTATATTTGAAGAATTATTAATTATTTTGTATGTTAGTGTGTATCGAGGGGTGAACCGCGGCCTAATATGCTGTACAACTACTTCCACTTGAACTTCCAAATATTTCCAAGTACTTCCAAAATACTTCCAAAGGGGTGTACACCTACTTCCAATCGCGGATTACCCCCCGGTGTGTATGCATGTTACCAACTTTTTTTCGAAATTCTAGCTCAAAAAAACCAATGAAGCTATTAAAACGAACTTTTATATTTAGATGTTTTATATTAAGATTAAGAGCTGATTAAATTTCAGTTTAAATCTGAATAAAAAATTAGGGTTGGGCTGTTTAAAAATGTGAACCCTTTGTTCGGAATAGACCAAATTTTGAAAAGTTACTCTTTAGGGCCATTAGAAGGAGATCGAATAAATCGACGAAAAAAATCATACTTGAAAATTACTTTCCTCTGCAGATATCCTGTGAGCCAAAATATATCCTATTCAGTCGATCATTTACTGATTTACTTGTAGTTTGTCATCAACTAATTCAGATAAGATTTGTATTTATTGCAGTTTCCATGTTTGTTCCCATAATAGATTTGTGTTAAATTAATAATTACCTATATTAATTATACTACAATATACAACTTATTTTGCGCAATGTTTAGGTAAAAGAGCAAGTTTTCTTTACTGTGATATTTGCATGCTAAATGCCTTTCTCAAGAAATTCTTCGAATACTTATGCATCCCATACTTGCTTTACTGCGATTTTGTGGAGTGGATTGACTAGACAGCGTTTATTTTAGATATGTATATGTATAAGCAATATAAGTATAAATTTATTTTTTCAATTTAAAATTGGTTATTTATAATTTTTTCATAGCTATATCTACAAGGCTTAATTTATAATTTACAACTATAAAAAATGTTTATTAATATATGACAAAAAGTGTGATTTTTTGCAAGATTAGAGAAATAATTTGAATATTTTATGAGACAATATGCTATTGGATTCAAGTTGGGTTGAAGGAAAAACGATCATTGAGCAGCAGTCAATAATCCAATTCATGGATAATGACTCTTTTGGATATGAACCAGAGAGTCGTAAAGGAATTCAATAAAAATTTTCGATGATAACTAAATAGTTATATTCTATTAAATATACTAGTCTGATCAAAAAACTTTTTTACATTTGAATAATATTATTTATTCTTTAATGGATTATTTTAATGAGATGGAAGTGAATATTTAAATTTGTTACAAGGAGAGTTAGTTGGGTCACAGGTTAGATTCGATAAAACAAACTTAATAAAGTGTATTGATTACAAAATATATTATAGTAGATTTTGGAAACGTTTTAAAATAAGAATTTATTCTAAATTAACAATTCTAAAAGGCTTTTATTTAAGTCTTATGGAACACGAATACTCTGTTCAAGGACCATTTAACTGGTCACTTTTTCTTAAATATCTTTTTTTATTTATTTATTAAGCGTGAAATTGTGTGTATATTCACAAAGCAGAAACAAAAGGAGCCATTTATTAAATTAAGTATCAAACATTTTTGAATAATCATTAACGCATCTAACTCCATATATTCACAAATTAATTCCAATACCATATACTCGCATACATTGATACATACTAAAGAAGTTAATTTTCTGTCAAATATTTAGCCGGAATCTAATACACGAAATTATTAAAAATTATGAGTAGATTTAGATGGTGCCCTGATTAGTGATGAGCAGACCAAGACCAAGACTGCAAGACCAAGACCAATTCTGCTCATCACTAATTAATATAGGCAGGGGGTGTGTTTGAAAAGTCTTCTATAGGGTGTTTAGAAAGTCCTGATCACTTTTAAGAAAAATATTATTATTATTTTGTTTTTGAGAATTAATATTAGTGATGAGCAAAGCAAGACCAAGACTGCAAATCCTAGACCAATTCTGCTCATCACTAGTCCTGATAGATTTTTCACCTTGTTATCGGAAAATGAGCTCCTAAACTTGTTTTGTACCTTATACCTTTCAAAATTGTTCCTACTATTTTATAATTCTGGAAGTTTAAGAAAGACAGAATCTATAAATGAAAAAAAAGTGGCAACGGTGGTTGTTAGACTTTATCCAAAGTCAATTGAAATATTAATAAAATAATATTTATTTATCTAATATTTGATGGGAATCAATGGCTATTTTTGATTTTAATTCGATTGCTCAATGACTTCAGCAATATATAGTTACCACTTATGTAAGGCTCAAAATATAGTCTTTCGGAGTGAAATTATGAGCAAAACTCTAGAGCCATTTCGTTTATTTCTTTAGTTTCTAGAGACTGGAATTATATGTACTGAAGGAGACAATAAAAGAGTGTGTCTTCTGCTGGAATTATACATTTTATTTATTTATAACGAGACTATAGTTTCAGACGAAATACTGCAACTGATTGACGAACGAAGAAAATTTAAGAACAGACAAGACGAAGAAGGGAAACAAACATATAAAAAATTAAGATAGAAAGTTATAAGAGAATGTAGAAAAGCAAAAGAAAAAATGATTCAAGAAAAATGTAAAGAAGTCAACGAAAATCTAGTATTGGGAAAAGTTGATGTAGCCTATGGGAGCAATAAAAAGAAATTTTCAAGAAGACAAGCCAAAAAGCAAGAACATAAGAGATGAAGGAGGCCAACATTATTCTAAACGAAAACGAACAGGCAAATAGATGGAAGGAATACCTAGAAAAACTCTATGGAGAAGAAAAAACAATGAACCCACTAGAAGAAGAAGAATCTGTGGACGAAAACGAATTAGGAGACCCCGTACTCAGGTCAGAATTCGAGACAGCTTTGAAGGAACTAAAAAATAATAGAGCACCCGGAATAGACAATATACAAGCTGAAATCCTAAAGAACTCTGGAGAAAAGGCACGTTACAAACTTTTTGAACTAATTAGCAAAATCTATAAATTGGGAATCATCCCAAAAAAAAAAATTTACATCCCAAAAGATTTCCAAAAAAACAAAATAGTCACACTTCCCAAAAAGACAGGCGCGGATAAATGTGAAAATTTCAGGACCATTAGCCTAACCTCACATGCCTCCAAAATCCTAACCAAAATAATCCAAAGAAGAATAGAACAAAAAGTTGAAGAAAATCTGGGGGAAGACCAGTTCGGCTTTAGAAGAAACAGAGGCACCCGAGAAGCAATTCTCTCTCTTAGACTAATAATAGAAAGGGCTTTTATCAGGGAAGAATCTGTCTACATCGGATTCATAGACCTAGAAAAAGCATTCGATAACGTCAATTGGGAAATTATGTTTAAAATCTTAAAACAGGCGGGAATAAAATTCAGGGAGAGAAGACTAATCTACAATCTATACCAAAACCAGACGGCAATAATAAATATTGGAGATGAGCAAAGAGAAGCCAAAATAAAAAAAGGTGTAAGACAAGGATGTGTGCTGTCACCCATGATTTTCAACTTATACATAGAAGAAGCGATTAAAGAATTCAAAGACAAAATTGATACAGGTATCGAAATCCAAGGTCAAAAGATCGCTATGTTAAGATTTGCCGATGACATTGCCCTTCTAGGAAGCAATAAAAAAGAATTAGAGGACGCCCTGAATGGAATTAACCAAATCCTAATAGAAGAAATCAAAATGAAAATAAACAAGAATAAATCCAAGGTCCTAGTATGTACAAAAAAAGAACAAACGAGACAGGAATCCATCAAAATTAACCAAGAAAACCTAGAAGGAGTTAAGGATTTTCGCTACCTAGGAACTAAAATAACATGGGATGGGAGGAGCGAAAACGAAATTAAATCAAGAATTGCCCAAGCAAAAATGGGGTTTAATTCAAAACAAAAACTACTATGCTCCTCCTCCTCAATCAGCTTAGAAAACAGGAAGTTGCTATTGAAGACATATGTTTGGAGCATAGCCATGTACGGGTGTGAAACCTGGACAATTAGAGAAGCGGAGAGAAAGAGATTAGAGGATTTCGAAATGTGGTGCTACAGAAGAATGATGAATATCAAATGGATGGATAAAATTACAAATGAAGAAGTTCTTGGAAGAATTGGAGAAAGAAGAACCTTGTGGAAGAGTCTGAAGAAGAGAAGAGATCAGATGAAGGGGCACATACTGAGACATGGGGGACTGCTTAGGGATATCTTGGAGGGGGAGGTGGGAAAGAAAAGGGGATGGGGAAGACCCAGATTAGAATATTTCAACCAAAAAATTGGGGATATGGGATGCCAGACATTTAGAGAGGTCAAACAGCTGGCGGGGGACAGAGTCGAGAGAGACGTTGCATCAAACCAGTCTTAGGAATGTATACTCAATGATGATGATGATAGTTTCGAGGGCTTTGCCCTCTTCATCAGTCTATTACAAAGGATTCACGGGAATTAATTTATGAATTTATCAATTGTAATAGACTGATGGAGAGGGCAAGCCCTCGAAACTATAGTCTTGTTATAAATAAATAAAATTTATAATTCCAGCAGAAGACACACTCTTTTATTGTCTCTTTCAATATATAAAAATTCTGCTACTCTCGGCACAAAAACTTTCAATTTAATTATATGTACCTTACGTCTTTTGTATATCCTTTTTGCAAGAGTTGAAGAGAATATAATAATAGAAATAAAATTAAAACCGTTTTTTAGGAGATTTCATTATGTTTTAAAAACCTGAATTATTAAAGATAACTTTGGCTTCTCATTTGTTAAGAAACTTTATTTTTGAATGATTTTTTTTTTTTTGGGGGGGGGGGGGGGGGTTGAAATTTTCGTTTGTGAATTAGCACCACCATGGAACAAACTTAGGGCTCTTCTAAAAATTGAACTACCCATGAAAATGACCTGGAAGATTGTTTTACGTTAGAACACTCATTGTAAAATAAGAAAATTAGTAAAGATTTTCCAGTACTTTTAACGACCTTTTGACTTCTGATGAAAATAGTTCTACAGTCATCTCAAATCTACTATATAGGAATGTTTCATTTCACATGGAAAAAAAATTAAATAAAATGTTTTCTCATTGAGGAGCCTACATAACCTATGTCCGAAGACATAATACCATATAAATTAACTATTCTTGTAAAATAAATAAAGGTGATTTAATTTTAAAAATATTTTTTCCCCTATTATATACGCTTTCACTTATAAATAAATAAATCTTTATTACTCGACCTGCTTCTAGGCACAATTCCTCGATGGCTATGTCAACCAAACATCAATACAAATTAACTAAAGAAATTAATAAACATCAATACAAACCGATTACAAGAAATCAACAATTAACAAACAAGAAAAAAGAAAAAAATAGAAATGTAAGTATGCTCATTAACAAATAACATGACCATAGATTACCATCAAAAGACAAAACGTAATTTAAATAATATTGCGCAAAAACCCGATACAAGGAGCAAACGACGCATTAGCCATCCTGGAATTTGCCATAGGTTGTTGAGGTTATGTTTGTCATGGTATATTTTATATAAATGTGTGATTATAGGGAGTGAGTGATAGACAAGCTAATAAAAAGGAGTGCCAATAAATATTAAAACAATATCTCGCTATTCCTATTAAAATACTCATTAGTATGTACGTCTTTAATGGATGTTATCAATTTAAAATGCTTCGCTGCATTTCCATTTGTTTCAATGCAGTTGATTAA
>JALMQS010000152.1:2984064-3180520 GCA_024734495.1 Forficula auricularia | reverse complement strand
CAGATGGATTGTATTAATATTTGGAATTAAAATGAGGGAGGAGATTTTGAATCTGTCAGCGTTTAGAAACTGCATAACTTAAAATTATGAAAAAATTTCAAAATTCACTGATTTTCTCCTCAAATTTTGAATATGAAGTCTCAAAATTTTGTGAGTTAACATACAGAACTCTGTCTTGCTCACAGTTAATAGCCAGCTTATTTTATAATGCTTATTGTCTGACTTGGAATGGTTCGGTACCACAAAATATCGATACAACATGAGTTCACATTAAAAAGAATAGATTAAAGGTAAAAGTGAAGAAGAGGTATAAAAATAGACGTTTCAAATTTAATGTAAATAAAGTTATTCCTTTAGCAAGATGTGAGTACAACTATATGATGGAAAAAGTGGGTGACATTTAAGTACTGTGAATTGATAATATTTATGTTATTTAAAAAATATTTGTTCGTAAGTAGGTATCCAGGGCTTATATTTTATGGATGTAGCTTATAATATATCTAAATGTATATATGAGCCGTTTATTTTGAAAGTGGCTTAAGTCCATTATTTGTTATTTTGAGATATTTGTATTTATATTTTTATAAATACATATATTTATGTATATTTATTTCGACGAATTCATTAGAATATTGTACTCATTTGGCTTTGATATTATAAATATGAAGTCTAACTAAATCTGTCATTAACTTTTTTTTTTAAAAATTGGACTTAGGCCACTTTCAAAATAAACGGCTCATATGTATAATAAAATATTTTATAATTTGTATTCCAATATTTTAATATTAATATAGGTACATGTAATATTTTCAACAAATTATGATTTTTATTATTCAAAAAAATCACTATAGAAAAAATTCTGGATATGTCTGGATGTGTGCTACTCATATGACTTCTTGGATTGAATTGTTATCGATAACAATTTTACTTAATGGAATAAGTGCTTGAATTTATTTGGAACGAATGAACCCTAGGAAAATCCAATTCTCTCTAATTAGAAATTAACTAGAAATTGCAAAATCTCGTTGGCGCCAAGGGGTCGCCGGAGCAACAAGTGCCGAAGCCGGCTTGCTACTTGATCCAAGAGAAGAGAAACAAATCAAATGGGATGCTGACCTTGTGCTGGATGGAGTCCTGGATCTTGGTACACACTGTTCACTGACACTGGCACTAACACTAAAAGAAAAACTCTCTACACTCACGAATAATCCAAATTGAGCATTCCTAGTCTCTCAGCCAGCGGCTGACTAAATCACTAACGACTGGTGAGGACTGAGCGGTGAGCAAACCAGCTCAAGAAGCTTGGTGGCGAGCAGGCCTCTCGCACCTCTCAGTCCTGCCTCCCCTCACTTGCTCGACTCCCCCGCGTACCCTCCCCTCCCTCATGGACCCCCCTCCGCCCAGTTAGGCGACTGCAGAGAGAGCCAGGACCGGACCGGACAGTAACCATTTGAAAAACATTGACTCGTGCTCATCATCAGGCACTTTTTCTTTTGCTTAACAAGACAGAGGACCCTCGACCAGCGCCAGGTTAGCTGAAAAATTTCAACACAGGAGCCGGAACCACATGATTTCCACCCCTCCCTTCCCTCCCTCCGTACCACGCAGAGCGCCAGCCACACGTTGCCTATTGTGGAATGTCTCGCCCGCCAAATCACATAAAAATCTACTGAAATGGAAATTTTCTCTCAAGAGAGAAGGAAATAAGTCGGACCAGTATACTAACTAAACATATCGTCTCCTTAGAGTGTAAACCTACTAAATCCATTTTTACTTTACCATACAGGGTATGGGCAAGTATTGTAATCGTGCATGAAAAAAGTGTTTTTTTTCCTTCTTTTTTTCGAAATATCTCAAAAACGGCTGAAACTATTTTGATTAAAAAAATTAAGCGATACCATGACATTTCGCTCTACAAAAAAGCTCTAATAAGTGAACATCGACAAAATTATATTTTTTGAAATAATAATTGTTTTGTAAACATGTCTGTTAGTTTGTCTGTCTGGTTGTCTGGTTGTCCGTTAGTCTGTTCATTACCAATTTTTGTAGACGAGCTAGCTCAAAAAACTAGTGTGAATATCGAAACCAAATTTCACACGTAGTTTTGATCCATTGAGATTAAGAGCTGATTAGATTTTGGTACATATCGACCCAAAATTAAGGGGGTGGAAGGAGGTTAAAAATTAAAAATCTAGGCCGTTTGAGCAAACTCAACCAAATTTTGTATACATAATCAGTGGGACCCCAGAAGTCTAAAAATGCAAAAACTAACCCCCCTACATGATTATAAATAATTTTAGGGGCCAGGTTGTATGGCAAAGTCAAGTGGATGGCCAAATCAGAACACGTCAGCTTATTTATCATATATGACATATTAATACCGTTCGAAAAAAAGAGACGCAGCATCGTCCAAGTAAAACTGCTACTTAAAATTACGATCGTAAGTTGTAGAAAAAAATGAGAAAAATAGTTTCTTTCCATAACAACAATATTAAATTTTGTTTGTTTTTTCTCTGCCCTGTAAAATTTCCTAGTTGTGAGTTAGCAGGTTTACACTCTAAGGCGAGGATATATAATAATTGATTCTTAAATAAATAAATCTTTATTACTCGACCTTAGAGGCACAAGTCCTCGGTGGCTGGGTCAACAAAACATCAATACAATTTAACTATAAATTGAAATTGAAAGTTTTTTGCCAAGAGTAGCAAAATTTATATATATTGAAGGGGACAATAAAAGAGTGTGTCTTCTGCAGGAATTATACATTTTTAATTTATTTCTCTCACCTCAGCTAATCTCTGCTTGTGAGAACTAAATAAAATTTTGAACAACTCTAGGACATAAGGACTTGACGAAATTTATAATTGACTTAATCATAGGGGGCAGAGGACTATAATCCCAAGTAATAACAAAGAGACTGTTTCACAAATCAATGCCAGATACTACAAATGAATGTAAACCGATATTTTTAAAGAATCTTGGCTTACGAATCTTTTATCTTATACAAGTTTAGTTTAAGAAGATTTTTTTAAGTTCTAAAATCCTGATAAAATACTGAATTAATATTATAATTATTATCAATTAATATTAAAAAATATGTATGAGAAATATTCCCATATATTCTAGCTAGGTCGAAAATATTTGATTTGACTGCTCATTTTGCTAAGACAATGATTAATCTTCCAAAGTACTTGAGATATCACATTCGTTCTTATTTCTCGTTAATAATGAAAATGTCAGTGTAATTTTTTCATAATTACAAATTTAAGTATTTATCACTTAAAAATTACAATTTTTCAACTCTCTTACACCATCATTTTAAATAGAAATAAATTTTAAAAAGATCATGCTTTTTTTAATTAAAGACATATTTACACACTTTATGACAAAAAATTAATTTTGACTCTAGATTAACTTTGACCCTCCCCAAAAGAATTATTTGATTAAAATTTTTATTCGATTTTTAATTTAAGTTAGAATGACTAACTTGTAAATTTCAAGTTTTTACTCTATAAATTTTACGACTACATTGCTCTGACAGACAGACATTAGGGCAACAGAAATAGGACGTTTGTTGTATGGAACCCTAAAAAATAACCGCTCAAAAATGACTATGAACTACCTATAAATTTAAATACATATATTTAAATGAGATTTTTAAAGGCATATCAAATCTTTTATCTATCTAAGAAAAAATATTATGTAATAGTTTATCAAGATCGTGGACAAAAATTTTATAAGGACTGGTTTAAATTTTTAAAACTATTTTTAAAAAAAATCTCTTTTTGAAAAGATAACTCTTTTTTAATTAGAACTCAATACTCAATAAAAATGAAATTTAACTTAAATTTAAAAGGGAAACTTGAAGACTAGATATATGCTAATTTTGATGATTTGGCAATTTTATTTTGTCAGTGAACTGTTTAAGCTAGAAATGTATAGTTTAATAATACAAATTTGTGTGTCAAATTTCAGATCATTGCCTACAAGCTATATACAAATACCATATGTATTGAGAGATTTGTTGACTTCATTAACTTATTATTTACCCTTCAATATCAAATTCGTATAATAAACTGACTAATAATTCATACTATTAATGACAATTTTTTATCAGAATGCACGACTTATAATTCTGGAATCCTTCTCATGTGCTTGTGAAATCAGTACCAAGAGTTGAATGTTGAGAGTCTAAGTAAAAAAAAATAATAATAAAATATTATTAACTTTAAAATATTTCTATAACTAATCATTGAAATATTGATATTGAATGTCGCCTATTTTAATTTGTCGATAATATATTATAGAATAAAAATCTTCTTGGTCATTTTGAAATAGGCCAATACTTGAAATTAAAAATAATTTTATTTATGTATAAATTTTCTAAGAGTTTCTAGTACAATTTGAGCTTGGGAATTCATATTAGGCGAGGTGGAATGCGAATTTGCAAAGGACGGGGGCCATCATTGAGTCAGGAGGCTTCTAAAAAAATAATAAAAAAAGGTATAAACTTTTATGAATTATATATATATAATTAATAAGATTAATATTTAGCATTTAAAGTATTTGTAATAATTATATTTTAGTAAAATAATTCCCAACTCTTGCAATTAAAATTAAATAAAACGTTTGGTTGGAATCCACGAATACATCTTTGCCGACCCCTGCTATATAGGCTTTCAGCGCGCAGAGCTGAACATATAGTTGCATAACTTACTTTTGAAGGCGCGAAAGTTTTTCTATATTAAATTAGAGGCAAGAATTTAACACAACAATCTAGTTGCAAAAAGTTTTCCTCGACATAATTATTTAAAAATAGAATAATAACTATAGAATGCTGCTTACCTTTTTGATTTCGATATTGTTTTCTATATAGTATCTCCGATTTAGATCGTCTCTCACATTAATCTGATTTGTTATATTTGAAACATTTGTGATAGTATCAAATAAATTTAAAACTTTTTCATTCTTTTCCAAATCTTTTCCATTGCTATAAAGAATTAATTTTATAATTAATTAAATGAAATTAATCTTGTCTTTCTTGTTTATTTGTATAGTTTTATTTCCATTACAGAAATAATAGAAAAAGAAATATTGAAGGAGACAATAAAGAGTGTGTCTTCTGCTGAAATTATAAATTTTATTTTATTTATAACTCGTTATAAATAAATAAAATTTATAATTCCAGCAGAAGACACACTCTTTTATTGTCTCCTTCAATATATAAAAATTCTGCTACTCTCGGCAAAAACTTTCAATTTAATAGAAAAAGAAATAGTATGTTGAAAACAATTTTCATTAGCTCATTTTTTTTAAATGTCTATTTTTGTTAACTTTTTTGTTAATTTGACCGTTTAATCATCATTTATGAAATCTTAAATTAACTAATAATGAAGGAGTCTAATTTTTAAATTTAAAATTTGGCCTTGCACTCTCTGAGACTCGTTGGATTGTTAAGGGATATTTTGTAGAATGTTAGATAAGAAAGATACCGAAATGGGGAAGACCTATTTTAGACTATTTTATTCAGATGATAAAGGAAATTTGAAAAGAAAGAAAGAGTGACCTACGATATCGTCGCCTTAGAGTGTAAACCTGCTAAATCCATTTTTTATCATATATGACATATTAATACCGCTCGAAAAAAAAGAGAAGCACCATCCCACACGTAAAACTGCTACCAAAAATTACGATCGTAAGTTGTAGAAAAAAATGTGAAAAATAGTTTTTTTCCATAACAACAATATTAAATTTTTTTTCTCTGCCCTGTAAAATTTCCTTGTTGTGAGTTAGCAGGTTTACACTCTACGGTGACGATATGTGCCCATAATTATGAACGTGGTCTAAGTCATTTATTGTTGGTTTCGAGATATTTAAAGTTTTATAAAATAAACAAGATCGAATTCTGTTTAATGAGACAACTAGAAATCCACTTAACAGCTCAATTTTATGCGATTTTTCAAAACAGACATCTTATTATTGTACTTTTTAAATGGATGGAACATAAAAAATGGAAAAAAAAAATTTAATTTTTTGACACTTTCATAATTATGGGCACATAGGTATATAGATTTAAGATGGTTGCGGATGGTTGCGTATATGACATATTAATACCATGTATATGACATATTAATACCGCTCGAAAGAAAAAGAGAAGCAGCATTCCCCACGTAAAACTGCTACTGCGGATGGTTGCGTCAAAACGCCTCAAAACTTATAATTATGAATAATTAAAAAAATTTCAAATAGTCCTGAAACTATATTGAATTGAAATAATTGAAATCAAGATTTAATTCAAAAAGAAAGGAGGTTGTCCGTTTCTGCTTGACTTGTGTCGACACTAGCCAAAGATCAGCTTTGTTTATGTTTATTTTTTGACACAGAACAAGCTGATATCACCTGCATTCTTTCTAAATTCGGACTAAAGCCTCTGATTTTAACGAAAAAGGAATTTCATTTTGTTATTCTTATACAAAATTTGACCGCAGACTAACAAGGAAACTCTCCCTCATAGCAATTTTAAATAAGATAATATCCACATTGCCACCTGCTCTTCTACTATTAAAATTTAACAAAAATAAAAATATACTGCTTATAAATCGCTTATAGTCGAGTTCGTGAGCTTTGCTTCATTTTTTAAAAATATTTCAAAGACGGTTTAAAATATTTTGTTAAAACTTTTATAAAAAGCAAAATTAACGTTTTAAACATACCTTAATGGTATATCAAGATTATTTGCTTCTTCAAGCGCAAGAATTTGTTGACACTTATTGTTGTCGTTCAATATTTTCAATTTCTTTAAACTCTGTTCGTTGTCAAATTCTTTTTTTGCGTTTACAGCTTGGAGACAAATTTGATCCATATCTAATGGTTTTGGCTTAGAATGTTCCATTTGAGATCCAGATTCAAAATAACTAAAATATCATTGATATTAATATTAACTTGAAAAAATATTTTTGATTAAAACAATTTTGAATATTTCGTATTAACGTATTTTGTTCTGAACTAAAAATTTACATATTTTGTTTTTTGGTCGTACAGCTGATTGTAGTTTCGGTGAATTTTTAATTTGAAATAATGATAAATATCTAAATTTCGATTTAATATTTTCTTACCTAGAGTCAAAAAAGGCCGTTCCTACAATAATAGAAATTAAGAAATTAATCTTTAATAGTCTGAAACAGGTTAGAACTTGTATTTGAGCATTCATGAAATGGCTTAACTCTAAAGGAAAAGAGATCATGCTATCCGTGCCCTTTTTAGTAACTTTCCTCGATCAAATTCTAATGCTCACCTGAACATTTATTAAATAATAAAAAAAAGCAAAACTTATTTATGCTAGAGATTCCCTTTTAAGTAATTAATAATAAACTTAAATATAAAATAAATTTATATTTATTTTTATTTTGTAAATTAGGAAAAGAATAAATTTTAGTTTCAATGAGTAAATCAAGAAGTTATTTGTAGTGTGGGCAAGATGGATAGGTCGTTTTAAATTAAATACAGTTTTAATTTTTTTTTTCACGATTAGGTTTATTTAGACAACTTTTTAAAGCGCTGATTTGTACTGTTTCGGCTTGAATAGAAAAGCCATCTTCAGGTCTATAATTAAAATAACTTGTTCACTTAGGCCTATATTATAATATTGCCTAAAAATCTGAATAAATTCTTTCAAAAAATGTTGTTTTCTAAATTTTTGAACCAGAAGTTGTAAAGCTAGAAACCCTATAAATTCTCCGTATTGGAAATACAAATTTTTATCACAAGAAGGAACTTTCTTAAAATTCAGGCACACAGAAGGAAAAAAATCATGTTTGAAAATGATTTTTCTTCCCATTTTAGACACTTTTTAATAAAATGAGCAAAAAAAATGAAGAGAAGCCTGCCTGGTATGCTTACCGAGTAATAGGAATTGATCAAGTGTAATCAGACAGTGCTGTCTTAAAATCAGCAGTATACTGCCGTATACCCTCCACTACAGTCCTGATATTAGATCCATGGGCTGACCTTTTTTTGTTTTTTGATCGTACAATGGGCAATCCTTTTACAAATAATTGTTAATAGGCTACTGTCAACCCGCAGAAATTGAAGTTTTTGGCCGGGAAAACCGGGAAATAACTGGGAATTTGAAAATTGTGTTTGAGTTGCCATCGTGGGGTGGAACCCCGATTGTAATTAGGTGTGCACTGTCTTTGGAATTATTTGGAATCACTTTGGAACTCATTAGATAATCTATTGTCATCCAATTGGAAATGAAAGTAGAAGTGAAAGTAGGTGTACAGGATTTTAGGTCGCGGTTCACCCCTCGGTTGCCACCCTGTTCCGGATTTGCTACCCCCCCCCCCTGGGTACGCCCATGCCTGAACCGCGTGAGTTTGGAGCATACGCGCCAAATCCCTCCATGTAAATACAATATACAAAGGTTTTGGAGCGGTGCTTGGAGTTTCCGACCGGGTGGAAATAAAATAAAACCATTGATACATAAGATTCCGAAGAACATCACTATTATTGTCTCAGTGATACCATTTCTGTTGCTCTAAAGTTTCTTAACTTTCTTATAATACAACGGTTACGTTACATTAATAACAAAATGAAAACATCATTAAAATTGTTTTAGTATTATTTTGTTTTTAATGATAATGACGTTTGAAATACTATTGCTTTTCAAATAGATGAGAATATTATTTATGAGTATACATTGAATATGTAAAAAAAAAACCTGTCCTATCCGAAAGGAGTATAAGGGTATCCCAATGACAGTACCAAAAAATTTAATAATAAAATTCATTAAAATAAAAATGTTAGGTATTGGAATTTTTTGTACTCAATTTCCTAAAATCAAGAAAATTTTTAAAATCTGGCAACACCGTCATAAGCGGCGGTATGTTATATTTGAAAGCTATAAAAGTAGCATGATGTTGATATTTTGACGAAAAATTATAATATCTCATATTTTAGTGTTAGGGGGTTCTTCAGAAATAAATATAAGTGCTCTAGGTTCCTCGCTCTACAAAAGGTTGAGAAACACTGCGGTTTATAACTTAAAATTAAAGTAATAATTGTGAAAAAATGTATTTTTTGTTTATATTACCTTTCTATTTCTTTTTCCGGAACATTCCTCGAGGATTTATCATTTTCTAAAATCATTCTAGCAAATGGAACGTAATTCAATATTTTCTGTTTATATTTAAGATACTCTCTCGATTGTCCTTCTAGAATTTCGAATTCAATTCTCGATTCTTTTGCTGTATCTTTTAAAATATCTAACTCTTTTTCTAGAAATAACAATGCGTCTCGCATCTCTTCCATATGCTTTTCGTTTTGTGTAAACTCAAACTCTGCATCCAACACGAGTTTTGCTAAATAACGTTGATGCTCTTGAATTTTTTCCGCGAACGCATATTTTGTATTTTCTCTTTGAATTTCACGGGGCTATTGTTTTCTCGCTCCGGTTCCATGTCTGTTTCAGCTAACAACATTTCAAACTCTTTGACGGTTATTGATAAATTATGACATTCGGTATCCAAAAGTATAATCATTTGACTAAAGTTTTTTGAATAATTTGTCGATAAATTAGGAAATTTCAATGTCTGTTGTTGATAGTCCATGGATGTTGTAGGTTTTTCGAGATTATTTTGAGGCTCTAATGTTTGATTTTGTTGTATTTGTTTTGGTTTCTAATTTGTGATGTTCATTTTCTAATTTCCGTGAAATATTATAACCCAATATATCAGCAATTTCACCATATAAATCACCAATATTACTATCCAAGTTTTTGTTAGATTTAATTTCTTTAATATTATTTTTAATTTCCATTAAAAGCTCTTTTAAATTAAGTTTTAAATCATCTTTATTCTCCATTATTTTATCACTATTTTTACCTATCAATTGGGAAACATATTTTTTCTATTCTTTTTATCTTTCTTATCATATATCTGCTGTTGTTCACGAATTGATTTCAAATTTTCTGCAACTTCAGTGAATTGACTACTGATATTTTTTCCAATTTTATTTTGCTCTTGACACCAATTGCCTAATATATCCATTAATTTATTCATAGTTTGATTTTGTTCTAACAATAAAGAAACTATCTTCTCATCCATTTTAGATTTTTCTAAACTGTCTTTCGTTTTATTGTTGATATCCTCAATCTTATGATTTTCTTTGTTCTGACTTTTAATTACTCTTTCCCTTGGTGACATTTTTTCATTGGTAATTAATAAATCCTCAGTCTCGTTAAGCTGCTGGGTAGAATTTTTTATGGTTTGTTCTTTTGCTTCATTTTCCGCTATTATTTTTTTTTCAAGAGCTATGTAATCTTTAATTCTTTGTTCTTCTTGCTTAATTAGAAAGTCGTCAATTAACTTATCAAGTTTAATATTTTCAACGAAAAACTTTTCAATTGGTTCATTTAATAAATGTATCGTTTCTCCTATCATTTCGTCCTTTGGTTTAATTTCATTAAAAAAAATTGATTTTTCAAAATTTGTTTTGAAATTAAATTTTGATTTTGTTTTTCCCAAAAAGAATCATGATCCTCGAAATTTATTGAATTCAAATCTTTTTCATTTGACTTTGGTTCGTTTATAAAATCATCCAATATTTCTTCAATTCTTTCTTCATTGTTAATATTATTATCTTCAATATCTTTCTTTTGTTGAATAGAATAATGTTTCTTCCCTAAATCTTCATTTTCATCACAATCCATTTTATTTTTACTTGTAATTTCATTAAACTTATTTAAATAACTTATTGATTCTTTATGGATTAGATTAATAATTTCTTTCTCAATTTCAATCTCTTTTCTTACAACATCAATATCTTCACGTTGGTCT
The DNA here is from genome assembly GCA_024734495.1 of Forficula auricularia. Classification (NCBI taxonomy): domain Eukaryota; kingdom Metazoa; phylum Arthropoda; class Insecta; order Dermaptera; family Forficulidae; genus Forficula; species Forficula auricularia. The sequence goes on along the minus strand of JALMQS010000152.1, from coordinate 3,169,685 downwards.
AAATTTTCAATTAAATCTTTCAAACGTTGTTCTTTTTGTTCCCAAATGGCCTCGAATGCATTTTTTTCGACCGGAATTGATTCTTGAATCGTTTCAAAACGTTTCAACGTTTCCTCGCGCATCGTATTCATTAAAACCTTGACACTTTTAATATTCTCACTCAAACTGTCGGAGTTGTTTGATATCTGTTCAGGAGTTTTGGAATCTAATTTCTTCTTCATGTTTTCTTTTAAATTTTCCAGAAATTCTCTTGTTGTCTCCGCTAGATTAGCTTTTGGCTGTAGTTTTAAATTCTTCATATATTTCTCGTAATCACTCAGTTCTTCTTGACGATTGATCAATTGTTCAAACGAAGAATAAGTTAAAGATTGGATAGCTTCTTTATCTTGTTGAATTTCTTCAACAGAATTACTTAAACAATTTCTAATCTGCAATTGTAATAAAAGAGAATCAAGACTTCTTATCGCTTCGTTTGAAATTATTTGAATAATATCAATATGTTTGTCAGGCACAGATATTTTCTCAATGTCCTGATTTTCTTCAATAAACGTTTTAAAATGATTATAAGTACAATTCGAGAGGCTTCATATGCTTCTTTTATAACATCTAATTCTTGTTTTGTTTCATCAGACAGATTGGATGGTATTTTAGTTTTATCGGATATTGATTTAAGATGTTTCAGACACATATCATTTAGTGTATCAATTATTTGCTTCGTGACTAATAATGGCTCCGAAAGAAGTGATTTCTGTTTCCAAAAGTTTTATCTATAAATACAACATATTAAATATATTAGGAAAAATTGTGCAAAGAGGTTTTGTTTAATTTAAAGTAATTAAAAAATTAGTCTTCATATTGTAACATTTTACAATTATCTTTTATAAAAATGAATATACACATCCGTAGGTCTGCTAACCAGTGGCTCAAGACTCAGAGGACAGAGGAAAGTTATTTTCATAGTATTAGTATTTAGTTGAAATCATTTATTATTTTATTATGCTATTATAAAATCACAAGGTGAATTTACTATGTATATTTTATTCACTTCTAAAGAATTAGAAGTTTTTTAAAAAAGAAGTCTTTTTGCTTCGTTTTTTCTAAATATCTTAAAAACTGGTGAAACTATTTTGATAAAATAAATTGGTCGAAACCATGCCATTTTTATCTACAAAAAAGATATAATGAATTAGCCTCAAAAAATTATATTTTTCGAGATATTAATTGTTTTGTTTCTTAGTAAGTACGTATGTCTAAAATCAATAGTTTACGAGGTATGTACCTAAATGTAAAAATTGTCCATATTAAAATTCAAGCCCAATGAATTGGCCAGGTAATTTTTGAATCAAAAAATATGGAATTTGGTTGATGACACGGATTTGAATAAAAAAATTCACATTCAATCTAAGGGGCACCCTTTATCTAAAACGCTTTTATTTTTGTAAAATAATGTATACTCTGAAAATTATTTTACTTTGAATGTTTAATCATCTCTACTCTAGATATTTAAATAGTCATCGCTAATTATACATAATGAACTTTCTTTTAGTAAATTAAATTATCAACATGTTTCTTCATTAGAATTTTTTAAATGTAGAATATCTAGGGCGCTAGAGCAATATTCATCCAACTTTCCACTTAAATTTCACCATTAGTCCCTAACCCTTTGAGATGCACACATTTATATAATGAGCTTTATTAAAGAAGAATTAATTTCCAACAGAAAAGTTCATATAAGTGAAATATCTAAAATCAATATTTTACGAGTTAAAAGAGAGATTCCAATATTGTAGAGTGAAAATGAACATTATGAATCAATAACAAATAATGTCTCTGATCTCAACAAAATCACAGACCAAAAGAAATATAAATGAGAAAGAAATATATCTTATTTTATCAATTTCATCTATCGGGTGGTTCTCAGTATCTGTCTAATATAAGAAAATAGCATTTTGATTAAGAATTTTGTAGTTTAAAAGAAAGTGTATGAAAAGAATCAATTTCTTCTCTCCGGGAGCGAATCAACTAGAAATGACAAAAAGTTTTATTTTTTTCTAATTAGATATTTATTCAAATCTATAGAAATTTCATATCTGTGTGTTATTTACTTTTGTCTTTTATATCAAATCATTTTTATTAGGATATTTGCATTGTAAAGGGTAGTATATAAATAAAGCCTAATTTGAAAAAACGCTAATAACTAATTTTAAATAACTTTTAAAAATATGAAATTAATAAAAATTATAAAACAATTAATTATCAATAATTTAATTCAATTTTGAACGAAATCGATTCAGTACTTTTTGAGAAAATCGTCAAAAACCCCGAATACCGTCTATGAAAGGCCGTTTTAGAAACATTTTAAAATCCACCTCCATGTCACAAGTCAATGTTTCGTTTCATATGGTTTTTTAAACTTTTTTCGAAGGCATCTCGCTCTTTCAAAAAATATCGTTTTTGAGACGGTTCAGATGGTTTTTGACCATTTTCTCAAAAAGTAGTGAAGCGATTTCATTCAAAATTGAAATAAATTATTAATAATTAATTGTTTTATAATATTTATTAATTTTATATTTAAAAAAAAATCAAAATTCAACGTTATTAGCGTTTTTTCAAATTGGACTTAAAATGAACAATCCTTTAAAATGCAAATTTACTAATAATAATTATTTGCTATAAAATATAAATAAAAATAACACACAGATATGATATTTCAATAGATTTGAATAAATATCTAAGGAGAAAAAAATAAAACATTTTGCCATTTTTACTTGATTCGCTCCCGGAAAAGAAATTGATTCTTTTCATGCAATTTCTTTTAAACTACAAAATTCTTAATCAAAATGGTATTTTTTATATAATAGACATAGTGTGAACCTTCAGATAGATGAAATTCATAAATTAAGATCGTTTTCTTTCTCATTTATATTTCATTCTGTTTTATTAAGAGGCTGGGTCGCAAGTCATCAAGTCATTGTTATGGTTTTATTGCTTTTTCCATTTTCTTAAAAACTAATCAATCAATTTCGTTCAAAATTGAATATAATTAATAATAATCGATTGTTTTATAATATTTATTAATTTCATATTTTTAAAAATTATTTCAAACTATTTAAGGTTTTTTTAAATTAGACTTCAAATAAACTACCGTTTAAAATGGAAAATTATTTGATATAAAAGTTAAAAGAAAATATATCATAGATATGAAATTTCAATAGATTTAATTGAATATGTGATGAGGAAAAAATTAAACTCTTTTGCCATTTCTAGTTGACTCACTGTCCCGAGTGAAGAAACTGAATTTTTTCATCACATTTCATTTAAACTACAAAATTCTAAATTGAAATGCTATTTTCTTCTATTAGAATGATTACGTGTACCTTCACATAGATTAAATCGATAAAATAAGATCGTTTTCTTTCTCATTTATAAATCTTTTAGTCTCTATTATGGTTAGGTTTTGAGACACAAGCCTCTCGGCATAGGAATAACGTCATTTCATCAAGCCTATTCAATATGCCCTAGTGTAATATCTTTTTATTTATTTAAATGTGAGAATATTTAATATAATAAATACATATAAAATAATTTAAATATTCGATTATATGTATTATACATAAATAATGAGAATTAGAATTAAACTGGTAGAATTTTTTGGCCATCTGTTTGTTTGTTTCATCTTGTACGAAAATCCAGAAGTGACAATATTGATCGAATTTCTTTGAGAGATTGGCCTTGAAGATATCTTTAGAAGAGTTCAAGAACTTTAAGTCTAAACCTCCTTTGGAAATTCGTTAATATAAACTTTTAGACCCATTTAGAGAAGAATGCACTCCTAAAGTTACAAGTCACATATTTATGTTACACTCTGGCTACTGTAAATCTATAAGTGATATCAATCTTAATACTTATTTAATATATTATCTTTGTGATTTCAAATACTTTATCTAAACGTGAAAATCTAAACCGAAAATTAATTTGTACTATAAAGTTTTATTTTAATTTAGAAATTAAAAAAAAAAAAAAAAAAAAAAAAATATTTCGCTTACTTGATTATCTGCCTGAAGGGGTACAATGCTCTCTTCTGTTTCACTTACAATGGAAGTATTGTCCTTTTCTTGAAACTTATTTATATTTTCTTTAGATTGAATCAATTGATCTTTATCCTTTTGTTCTTTTGTTTCATTTATTCTAGCATTGAAATAAAATATATTATATTTTTAATTTTAGAAATTAATTAAAAGAACTCACTTTTCGACATCAGCTTTAGTAAAAATCACTGGCTCTCTAGAAGCTATGAGCTCGTTTACCTCCGGAACGTAGAATTTCAGCATATTTTCAATTCCAGACTTTAATGTTTCCTCAGAAGAAGGACAATTTTGACATGAGCCAAGTAAACGTATAGTTACTGTACCAGAAGCGGGGTTGAAATCTTGTATATTAAAATAAAAAAAAAACATTTTAATGTTATGTTTACTTTTATTTCGTCAAATTAAACTATTTAATGGGTCAATTCTTAGTCGCAATGTAAATGTTCCATCATTGTACCTGGATAGAATTTATTTATATAGTGGAACGATTACATTGCGTTTCAGAATCGATACATAACATAAAATGGAAATGAAAAAAAAAGAAAATATGTTTTCAAAGCTACAACACTTCTTCACGGTCAAATATATTAAAAATTCAACAAACCCATTCTCTTATTCGTTTATCCATACAATTAGAGACTTGTACTCCATTTTTCCGCTCCTATCTTTCTTGAGCTCTAAATCTTGTATCAAAGTCTATATTTGACGCCAAGACAAATCCGTCTTCTGTTAGAGTTTTAAAGTTAATTCTGACTTAAGGTAGTTCTTTCACAAATGCAAAAATTCAAGAAGTCTTCGAAACTTGGAATATAAGTCATTAATACCATAATTCACACACTGTTAAAGTTTGAAGATGATTTACAACACCAAACATGAAATAATGGCGATTAAAAATGAATTTTTTTACATATGGTAGATAGGGTGGGAAAACGATCATTATTTTATTTTTTTTCATTGAAGGACTTTCACCATCTTGATGAAAAAACTAATATTTGTTAGAATATCATATTCATAGTAACTTAAAAAAATTGAAACTATTTACCACGTAGTTTTGATAAAAATAAGAAAACAACCACAAACATATTTGGGCGATTATTTTTAGTGGAGGGGATAAAATATCAATGGCTTGGAAACGATCCATTCATAAATAGAATGTAGTAGCGTAAAATGTACAGTCACGTTAAAAAACATAACCTAAAATTTTAAATTATTGGATAAAAAATACTTGGTAGGTTTCTTAATGTGAAACCTACCAAGTATTTTTTATCCAATAATTTAAAAAATGTTTCACCAAGTACCAACACCAAATTCCTTAAAAACTACTAAAATTTTAACACCGTCCATATTATTTTATAGAGTGGTTACGAGGCTAAAACTTTTTCTGTGGTTTGTCGCTAAGGAACCTCCTTAAAGATATTGCACCTTCTTGCATCTTTATCATTAAAAATGTCTTCCTCTATGTCTTTCCCTCTTTTCACAATGCGGTGTTTATCCTGATCTATAAGGGTCGAACCTTCTTGGATCAATAGAATGTAAGAAAAAGAGAAATTAAACAAATCTACATTTCTAAAATTGGAATTTTTAAGAATTAATTAATCTTTATAAGAAATTAATAAATATTCAGTAAATTTTAACAGAAATCTGATTGTAAATAGAGGACAAACTCTTTTTATACATCCTCTTTTGATTGTTTTGGAAGTAATTATACTAGGATGTAGAGTAAGTAGAGTTAACATATTTCTAGAATTTTATAGGATACATTTGTATTTAAGCTGAAACTTATATTGAACCCCAATATTTGGAAGAATAGCTTTACATAAGGGGTGTCCAACCTTTTTGGGCTTACACGGGCCACATTTGAAGGAAAAATTTGTCCCGGGCCCCAGATAAAATATACTAATTCTACCGATTTTGTTGATGAAAAAAGATAGTTGATAATATTAAAAAACAAAACAAAAAATTATTGATTGTTAAAATAAATACAAATCTTTTATAAAACAATGTTTAAAAGTTTAGTCAAACCCAAAAATTTCTGGAGAATTTCTCTCTTTCTCAATGGTAAATTTTCAACAAAGACTAGCCAATAAATGTGTTTATTAATTGAAATTTTATTATTTTATCGTTCCATTTTATAATTATATATTTTTACTCTTCAATCAAATATGAAAAAATAAAAATGAAAAATATATATTTTTTTTTATTTATTTATTGTCACCGGGAACAAAGCCCATTTAGACAGCACATAAGTAAAGTGTTAGTAGGGTTAGTGAGGGAGCCTAGTTTTTAGCCGGTAGAAATTTTTATTTGCCAGCCAGGATCGAACCCCCGGCCTTCCGCTCCAACATCGTCATAATCGATCGATGCCGAAGCGAGGCCAGCGCTTTAGCCGGCTCAGCTAACCCGGCTCCCAAATATATTACAGTCATGCAAAAAATGTATATATAATCAGGAAACGTTTTCAAATAAAAAGCTAAAATTTGGTGCATTGTAAGATATTAGCGTACCAATTTTCAGCTCATTAACTAAAACCTTTCATGATTGGCATTTTGTACTCTCAGGAAACAGTTTTCAGGTAAAAACAAATGAAAATAATAATGTATCTTATAAATCGATATTTATCTTTTACGTAATTGATATTTTTCCATCAGAGAAAATAAATAATTTGAAATATTCAAGAAAACATTTTTTTGCAAATTAATCCCCCAAAACGTCTCAACTTGTCCATGCGTCCCTCGACTTGTTTGAAATAGTCGAGTTTTCATCATTAAAAAATCTATTGAATATTTGTAATTGGAAATAAGCAAAACGGGCAATTCTAGAGCAATTGAGTTCTGATACTATCTAATCCTTTGCATTATAATTAATGTTAATAAAATCATTCATTTGAAAAATTAAATAGAATTGTTTCTGAATTGCACTTACCTTCTAGTTCAATATCACCTCCATCTTCTAAGAGCATTGGTCTTATTTTATTAGTGATGATTTCATTAATATTACAATAGGCTTTAGACGATTCTTCAGGCAAAACCGTCTGCTCGAGAGATGTGAGTGTCTTAGCCACCTCTTCAGCCTCCTTTGTTATTGCTTCAGTATTTTCCAAAGGAGGTCGCGAGTCGAAAAAGTCGCTTAATAATGACACAACCTGAATTTATAATATAAATTAATGAATAATAGATCAAAGAAAAATCTATTTTAAATATACTTTCGGTTTTATGTCATTCCAATCCCAGATATTTTGTTGCAATTTAGTTATAGTAATAAAATCAGGTCCATAAAATACAGATGAAACTCCAGCAATTAAATATAGTTGTTTAGCCAAAGGGCATCTGCAACAACAAAGAAGCATACTACAAGTAAAATTAAAAGAGAGTAAATGTGCTTAATATTATTCTCTAAAGCCAGTTGCCATGTCTTGATAGAGATGGGATTAACGAAAATAATCAATGTATAAACTAAATAATTACAACATTTATTAATTACTGTGAATTGAATCGTTCATTGTAAAATTGAATTATCTACTTGTAATAAAATTTTGAAATAACGAGGTTTTTGCAAATTAATGTGTAGAAAAAAATATATGAAGTATTCATTCAGTGTAGTTTATTTTAGTGATTTTAGTGCAATTATTGGAGATGCTTCACTCTTATAATGCAAGATATGACTAAATGTGATACCATTAAGCAAAAAAATATTTCGGGAGAATGGTGTAGGTTGTTGTATATTTCGGGATACGAGACCATATTCAGGAATTCCAAGAGAAAATATTCTCTCTTAACAAAATTGATATTGTTAATCAAGCATATTTAATGGTGTTATACAGAAGATTACTGATCAAAATAGAAAAGTGCAATAATCATCTTTGGTTACTTTCGAGATGCCAAAAACAATAGCTTACAACTAAATTAATTAATAAAGAAAAGAAAATTTAAAAAAATGTTAAAAAATTTAAAAAATATAATATTCCAGGTAAATTTCAGAAAAATAAAAGACAAGATCCTTATTGGCAAGACTTTATATATAATTCGGGGTACGATCCCATCTTCAGGAGTTCCAAGAGAATAAAGTTTTCTCTTGGAACTGAAGAGAATAAAGTTTTCTCTTGGAACTGAAGAGAAAAAGTTTTCTCTTGGAAGTCCTGAAGATGGGCTCCTACCCCGAAATATATATACCATAGACCAGCGATTCTTAACAGGTGGGGCCGCGGAAAGTATATAAGGGGTCCGCGAAAATATTCGAATTTTTTAAGTTTTTATATCTTTACAAATAAAAAAATAAAATATGTTACTAGTTTTTAAAAGTGATACACAATTATGTAAGTCACAGATGAATTTATTGACATCTCAATATTCTTAAACATGGTTAAACTAAATGAAAACGTTTAGCGCATAGGTAAATTTGACCCAAACATACAGATAGACAAAATGACAAGTTGAATAAACCCGTGTAAATGTTTTTTAAAAGTCTAGGTTTACAATTTTTATACTATAGCAAATATACTTGTTCATTGCAAATATACCTATTTTTCAAGAAATATGTTATTACTGACAATCTGATAAAGCATTTTTTGATCATTGCATTTCGCATCTGTGCGACACTTTGCCATGAATTGTAAAGAATTCCTGAGCCCGTTAACGTTAAAAAATATACATATATATATATATATATATTTATATATATATAAATGTTATGTTAAGTTCTGTTTTTCGATTTATTTATGATTTATTGTTACATTTGAGAGTTTTTTTATACAATTCATAACGAGTATGTTACCTAATGGTTGGGAAGGAGGGTACTGGCCGCGAAAATATTTTAGGATTTTAAGGGGGCCGCGAATATACTTTCTGATTTTAAGGCAGCCGCGACTAATAAAAGGTTAAGAACCACTGCCATAGACCATAGAGCAATGGCGGGCGGTCTTTTCAACCAGGGGATGCTGTTCAAAAAATAGACCTTCATTTTTTTTAATTTTATTCTATTCTTCACTCCTTTTTGCAAAATTTATCGATAACCGCACCATAGAACTTCTAGTTAATTTTTTCAAATTTAACATTAGATTTTTTATCAGTTGATATTTAACCATAGGGGATAATTCATATTCATTTCAGCTTCTTCTGGTGATGTTTCAATTCTTTTCATAGTTGAAAACTGACTGAGGCGGTCGTAGAAGGCACAATGCAAATTAATTGTATTAAATCAAGCATAAAAATAAATATTTGCTCATTGTGCTTTAAAATGACTGAAACGCGGAGAAAAATATTTTTCAACTATGATTTTTATTATCTTTGTGTGTCTGAATTCCGATATCCACGAGAACCCAAGAACAGAAAGTCAAAAAGTTCTTTTGTATCAAAACATGAAACCTATCTACTGATTAGATTTTGCAAAATCTGGTTCAAAAGGCAGAAAATATTATTTTTTGATACTCTATTGAGATTTTAAGAAGATGTTATATTTAGTGTATAGCCTTAAATGAACAATTTATATTTAATTTGATTAATAATTACTAAGGCAGCTCTAGTGAACCGAGCCTTGAAAAAGTTTTCACTTTTTTATTATTTAATATGCGGGTGAGCGATTCTTTCATTAGAATCTGATCAATGAAAATAACTACAAAGAGCGCCGAAGAATCATCTCTCTTTCTTTAGAGCTAAAGGGTATTGAATGATGCCTGAAAGAGTTCTGGACATGTAAGTGGCATCCACTTACAAGAACAGACCTGTTTCAAACTATTAGAGATCAATTTCTTAATTTCTATTATTCTAGGAATGGCTGATTATTTTTTTTAATCCAGTTTATAGATTTTAAATGAAAGTCATGGGACGAATACATGTAAATTAATTCACTTTTTAACCTCATAAAATCAAATCATATTTTCCACAAGACAGCTGAAGTGATTAAAATAGGAAATCTGTAACATTTTTTTCATAATATTCTTTAAATTTGCTAACGTTAAAAAGCCGCGAAAATTTTATATAACTTTAAATGATTTAGTTGTATAGTATTTATTGAAAGTATTTTTAAAATTTTCAAATATAACACGGATGAAAATACTTTTGAAATTTGCGGGATGCGCCGCATCCACAGAGTCCATGGACCGCACACCACTGATATAGATATAGATAATAAGCATCTTGTCTTTTATTTTTGTGAAACCTACCTAGATATTTATATTTTTTAAATTTTTAAAATTTGCTTTAGCTTTAAAAAATATGTATTTTAAAAATATAGAGTTGCACCACTTTTACAATGAACGACACAATTTACATTTTAAATTGATTTCATTGATTTCACTAAAACAATTTTAATTTTTACTTTCAGGAATCTAAAACGTGGAAACAAATTCCAAGTATTATTTTTTGCGTACGAACTGGTTACACTTCGTTGTTGTCGTCTACCTCCATAGGAAATAAATCACTGGATATGTTTGATTAAACTCATGCTAGAGCTAATTTTTGAGGAATGTATTTCTTTCAAATCCAGTCTTTGAGAAGATTATAAAAATACTGGTACTTACGTATTAACGCCACCGCAGTAGTAGCTACAGATTTGGCGGTTTTTAAATTTTGCCAATCTACACCTAAAATTTTTGAGATAAATAATAAAATAGAATAAATCAGTTCCCCTCTGTCAAAAAACAACTTGAATATTCGGTTTATGATCTCGGTTCGATTAGATAAAAAAATGCGTTCCCAAACAAACCTTGCAAACAACTTGAATATGTTCGGTTTATAATCTCGGTTTGTTTAGATAAAAAATTCGGATACATTAACGCCACCGCAAGGTTTGTTTGGGAACGCATTTTTTTATCTAATCGATCCGAGATCATAGACCGAACCTATTCAAGTTGTTTGCAAGGTTTGTTTGGGAAAGCATTTTTTTATCTAATCAAACCGAGATCATAAACCGAACCTATTCAAGTTGTTTTTTGACAGAGGGGAACTGATTTATTCTAATTTATTATTTATCTCAAAAATTTTAGGTGTAGATGGGCAAAAGCCAAATCTGAGGCTGCGGTGGCGTTAATACGTAAGTACCAAAATACTTAAGCTTATTGATTTTCTATGATACCTGACTTCGGTGTTTTGTCCGAAATTCAAGCCCTTCCACTTGCCCATAACTTGTCTTCCTTCTGGTATGAATTTAATGGCATGCTCGTTTGGAGTTTCCACAACACGAATGTTTAACCAACGTAAACATGGAAACTGAGCTACAATTAATTTCGTTCTTAAAATGATGATACGTTGAATGGGACGAAAGAAATACATTTTACGGTATTTTATTTTTTATATTTTTTTGCGGAATAATTACTCTATTGAATTAAAAATGAAATAGTGTTAAAATTATTTGATCCGAACGATTTGAAAAACTTTTGTTAAAAATGAAATCAAATAAACAAACTGAACATTAATTTCATTGAATATAGAAAATCATTTGACATTTTCAAATATTGGTCGTCGTTGTTTATATGGATATAATATTTTTCTATCTTAAAATAAATGTAAATATTATTAAAAAATAAAAAAATAAAAAATAAAAACATTAATTTCGAAAGTGAATATCTAGAAAAGGGAAATATAAAAAGCAATGATTAGGAAAAAAATTTAATATGAATCGTCTCCCAGAACAAAATATGTTCATGGAAACCGGCGATCTCAATATTCTCAACTTAATTTTAATGGCCATGCAAGTTCATAAAGGCCCAAAAGGGTGCTCAAGAGGGCAAATTATCTCCTTTCTGAGAGGGAGAGTGGATGCTATGAGACAGCGGTGGGACCGATCTCTCTCATTAAAGGTAATAGCCTTCAAGTTAATTTTTGTAATTTTTAGTAAGTAAATTTCATCTTTTCCACATTTCAAAATAAATTTTCTCCCGAGCACTGTTTTTGCTAGTTTGCTGTGAAAATAGATAGGGCTTTCAAAAATGTAACCCAAATTGAAGTCTATCATCTATCTTTTGTATTAGCTAATAGCGACGAGGTTTGTATTATATTATAGAATAATGGATTTTGAAACTCTTCATGGGAAACTCAAAAATTGTTTAAAAGGGCAAAAAATCTTGGTAGGTTAACATTAGTATATCTACCAAATGAAGTCTATTTAAAAATAAAAAAAAAATTGGTTTTGTCCACAATTGTTGATTCATAAAGAGAATTCAATGCGGTTGTCCTCTGCTTGATGGAAATAATAATATCGTTTGTATTGCTAGCTTTCTATAACAACAAAACTAATTTTCCTATATCCAATCGTGTAATTGATCCCCATGGGAAAGAACAGATAAAATTTTTCTAATAAAAAAGACTGATGCTGAAGGTCAAGCCTTCGAAATTATAGTCTTAAACAAATAAATTATATACATACATATTTATATTTGATATATATATGTCAGTGGCATACGGTCATTGGATGCTGTGGATGTGGAGCATCCCTAAAATTTCAAAACATTTAGAGTATTTTCATAACGTGTCATAAAAAAATCTGATGTTAAATTTGAAAAATAACGAAAAATTCTTTGAAGCCGTATTCGATGAAATTTGCAAAAAGGAGCGAAGAATAAAATAAAATTAAAAAATAGAGGGCTCTTTTTTGGACAGCATCCCTTGGTTGAAAAGTCACCGCCCGCCATTGATATATGGTATGTGTATGTTTATTTGCAGATATTCTCAAAATGACATTTAGAGCGTTAATGTATTAGGATCTGTTTCAAATTCTCTAGCTCAAAAATCAATTAAGGTATCAGATTGAAACTTTATATTTAGATATTTTGTATTGAGATTAGATTATGGTTTAAATTCAAACGAAAATTAGAGAGAGGGGCTAAGGGGGGGGATTAAAATTTGAACTCTTTTCTAAATTGAACCTAATTTTACATAGTCTTTAGTCTTAGTAAACTATAAATGCAAAAGTCATCTTCATAAGTTGAACGTATAGGGGTAAGGATGGGGGGGGGGGGGTATATTGTAAAATCATGCGATAGTCACATCATATATTTTTTCAAGTACCATTTATTTAATTTTATTTAATTTATTTAACGGGCAGTCATACCCTTTTTTACAAAATTCATAAATGTATGTATATCTACAGTAATGGAGAAGAAAGAAGAAAAATAAAATAAAAGTAAAGTAAAAATGACAAAGATGATAATGCAAGGGGAAAAGATAAATAATAACATTAACATAATACAATTATTATAGAACATTGATCAATAATAAATGATTAGGTAAAAACTTATAAATAATTTAGACTCTCTTCAACAGAATTATATAAATGAGCAAGGGATGTCTTATAAGACAAAACATAAGATGAATATAAATATAAGCAGTATATATAATCATTTACAATTTATAAATAGTCCATATGAATATCTTAAATCATCAATTGCCAAAACACAATTAACAACAACTAAGATTTGATTTGATTTGTAAGAAAGTATCTTCACTATAGTAAACTAGGGAGCTTGGCTCGTAAAAGTTCTCAGACTATCACTGAAAAAGTCAACATGGAAACTAACTTTGGTTACAATATTCTACGGTAAAGTAAAAGCGCTATAAATATTTGTATGGAATATTCAAGATGATGGAAAAGCTTTCGAAATTATAGAGTCAAATTAATAATATATTTAACTATTTACATCCTCAATCAGAAGACACACTTTTTGATTTATTCTTTTTAATAAGAATAACACTTTTTTTTCTTCTATTTACAGGTTTATAGAATTTTAGATGCATGTACTATGGAGAAAGTCTTAAAATTAAATTGTGGTCGCTACTTTATCAATGACCCTTCAGGACCTGCACGCCCAATAATTTCCAAGGGAAATTCTCACTTCAAACAATCTCTCCGCCATAATTCCATTAAAAGACATTTTCGTAACAAAATAAAAAAACATGTAGTTAGAAAAAGAATCAAAAAATTACTCAGAGCGAGAAAAAATCGAAAAAGGTCAAAAAAATCTTTCCATGCATCAGGGAGTAGAAATTCACCGTGCCCCGCTGCTGTAAGTCAAAAAATCAAAACAATTAATTAAATACATTATCTATTAATGGAAAGATGATGATTATATATTAATAATATTCAAAAAGTAAAACAATAAATTATATTAAAAAAAAAAAACTAAAAAACGCGCTTCTAAAAAGTACAAAATAATGTAATACTTAATCAAAAAGTATGGGGCGCAGAAACATGTAATTTTAATCAATTTCGACAAAGTGCCCCAGCTTTTTGATTAAGTAGGTATTACATTATTTTGTACTTTTTAGAAGGGTGTTTTTTGGGCCTTTCTAGCCATCAGCCAATTTACGATAGGTCCTATTATTATTTTAAATTTTGTCTTCTATCTAGGGATCAGATTTTAGCCGGTTATCGTGAGTCGGATTCGAGCCCGGGTCCACTTGATTAGCAGGCTGGTACGCTATCCCTCGGACAACCCGACCCCCAAACGTGTTTTTTTTTTTTTTTTTAATATAATTTTTTTTTTACTTTTTAGTCTTAATTATTTTTATAGACATTTTTTTTTGTGTGTCTATGTTACCTGATATCTTCGCCAATTGTCAACCGATTTTGATGATTTTTTTTGCATTGGGTTCAGTCTAGTTTCCGATTGGTCCTTTTTTTTTCATTGGTATTGGACTTTTTTTGCTATCTTTGTTCAGGGATAACTTCTTTGTTTATGAACCGATTTCTATGATTATTTTTATATTGGAAAGAGGGTACCTTAGGGGTGGTACCATATTAATTTGGTCAAGTTCTGATGATATGATCAATGACGAATTAACGTAAATTTCCAATTCTTATGAGCAAATATTCGAAATTATAATAAATAAAATCTTTTATAAAAAAATCAATCTTAAAACGTTCATTTAAAAATAATTTTTAAGAAAAAAATAAAACTGACTTCAAAAAAATTAAATGCAACAAAATAAAATACACTAAAAAGTATAAAATAATTATTATCTTATTTAGTTACAACTAAACGACGAAATATTAACATGAAATTACTTTTTGAAGTCGGTGCCAAACATATACATTTTATGAATCGCACTCGACGGATCTTACTTAGTACGTTTAGCGGATACGCTCGCTTATAGGTATAGTTTGTTTGGAACCGACTTCAAAATGTAATTTCATGTTAATATTTCGTCGTTTAGTTGTAACTAAATAAGATAATAATTATTTTATACCTTTTAGTGTATTTTATTTGTTGCATTTAATTTTTTTGAAGTCGGTTTTATTTTTTTCTTAAAAATTATTTTTATTTTTCTCTTTTTAGTGATGTTATTAATAGTGATCATATCATCGGAACTTGACCAAATTAATATGGCAACATCCCTAAGATACCCCCTTTCCATTAAAAAAAGAATCATCGAAATCGGTCCATAAACAAAGAAGTTAGGCCTGAACAAACCTAACAAAAAAGGTTTAATACCAATAAAAAAAAACGAGACCAATCGGAAGCTAGACTGAACCCAATGCAAAAAACAATTTCAAAATCGGTTCACAATTGGCAGAGATATGAGGTAACAGACACAAAAAAAAAAAAAATTCAGTCGAATAGAGAACCTCCTCCTTTTTTGAAGTCGGTTAAAAACCCACAAACGTTTCTAGAGAATTTCTATATTTATGATTTTAATTTTATTATCATTTTCTGATTCATTCGCCCGACTCTTTCTCTTACGAGATGAATGCAAGGTATCATATTACGAGGGGGTGGGGGGTTATCAAGGGGCAAGGGGGGGCAATGTAACTCATGTACTAGGGAAATTGGGCTTTATTTTGTTACGTTAATCTTAATTTAATCTGCTTCGCTATTTGTTGATGGGGTGGGTGTGTCCCTCAGTGTCTGATCCAAGTGGCGCGTCCCTAAAATGGAGAATGAAATTTTAGGTGATGAGTGAAGGATGTAGGGAAATGGGCTTCCTGGTACTAATGCTATAAATAATGATATACAGACCAGCGGTTATGAGAGACAATGAGATAGTTTTATTGATTGACTGTACAATGCACTCTGGTATCTGTATTGCAAGCGACGTCCTGGAGAGGAGCCTCGGTGTGTGTATGGGCTCGTTGTATAGTCCTTGTACTAGAGGAATCAGCGCGTAGGTGTGTGTGTCGCGCCTCCGTATGTGTAGATATGTATATTGTGTATATATCCTGTCCAACTTGTGTGTATATCCACTTGTAAGGCAGAAGTCTATATATATATATATATATATATATAAGAAGTCTGTATTCTTGCTTCTACTCACTATCTGAAGTCAATCACGGCGGCACTTGAAGGTAAAAGTATAGGTATTTGTATATCTTCTCTTCGATTCCCTGGCAGTGTATGTTCACTCGCTAGCCTCTCTCAAGTCAAATACTGCGGAACTTGAATATAAAAGTATTTGTGTAGGTGTATTCTGAGCCACTTCTATAGCAGTGTATGCTCACTCGCTCGCCTCTCTGAAGTCAATGCTCTTCTCTGTTGTTAATCACTGGTCATTTGCTATGTTTTCCCAGAACTCATAAGTTTCCCTTGTTCGTTGACTAATAGATTGCCTTAATTAGACTTAATTATAAATAAAAATAAGAATTTAATTAATTATCAAAATAAACTCCTGTTCAACCCACAGGACCATTGCAAGTCACTATTAATAACATCACTAAAAAGAGAAAAATAAAAAATAATTTAAAAAGTCAAAAAATTAAACCGACTTCAAAAAATTAAATGCAACAAATAAAATAATAAGAACTCAAAAATAAAATTAAATGCACTAAAAGGTATAAAATAATTATCTAATTTAGTTACAACTAAACGATGAAATATTTACATGAAATCACTTTTTGAAGTCGGTGCTAAAACAAACTATATAAGCGAACGTACCCGCCAATCGTACTAAGGTAAAATCCGTCGAGTTTGATTAATAAAATGTGTATGTTTGGCACCGACTTCAAAAAGTGATTTCATATAAATATTTCGTCATTTAGTTGTAACTAAATTAGATAATTATTTTATACCTTTTAGTGCATTTTATTTTATTTTTGAGTTCTTATTATTTTATTTGTTGCATTTAATTTTTTTTGAAGTCGGTTTTATTTTATTTTTTTATATAATTTCATTTAAATTGAATAGGTAAACAATTATTTTTATAGAGAAATGTTTGTGGAATTTAACAGAACAAAAGTCACATTGATACATATATAAATACATAAATACAGGTGAAGCTAATATAAAGCATATACTATATATATTCATCTAGATTAATTTGTAACAACGCTTAGAGAAATTTCTCTAAAAAAATTACCCTCTTGCCTAGAATCGAACCGACGAACTCTTGAACTATGGTCATCAGCTCTTTTTTTTTTAATAATGTCTTTTTTTATTGAGCGAATTTGATACAATATTTACAGATTGATCCCAAGACATGTGGGATTTAAGTTTACAGAGTGGAAGAAAATCGTACATTGCCCTGCAAGGGGCATTCGCCGATATGGCTTATCTTAAATTTATTTATACAGTAATCATTTGGTAAGTTTTAGCCTATTGATTATTAGGTGGAGTATCGGGGGTTTTTTTGTTATTTTTATCTGGGAAAGTGCTCAGGAAATAAAAACCCAGTTTTTTTGGAATGTTTGAGAGAGGACCTTAGTGGGGATTTTTTGGAAGGACGAAGGATGCGGGGAGGGGGTTATTAGGATGTGAGGTTATATATTTTTTTTTCTATAACTATTGTATTGTTATTATGCTATTTTTAAACTACATTATACAATTTTTACAATTTTTTTAGTTATCAAGCCACCAGTATTTTTTAACCTTCACTGTTTCTTTCCTGTCCTTATTGGATATCGCTTTGTTGAACCGCCAAAATCTGTATAGATCCTGACCGTCCAGGTGAGGGTCATATACGATTCTTTTGTCGTTTCTTGTTCGAAAAAAGTGGTAAATGATTGGAATATTGTTTTCATCTTGGATGTAGCCATTTGTATCGAGGAAGGGAAATGCTTCTGGTGGGACGTAGCCCGAGATCATCGTACTTCGTATGTACTCGTCATTTGGGTATGCAGCCCCCGAAATTAGGCTATTTTCAGAGATATTATTAATTTGCGAATAGTGATTTCGAATTAGTTTTATGATAAAACAGTCGATTCTGTTGAGGTTGGCCGAATTGTATAATTTTGTATTGCTAATATATTTCTGAAAATTTGATTCCGGGGATCTGTAGGTACCCATGCAGGCCCTCAGGCATTTCCTCTCAAAGACTCTTAATAATTCCATTGTGCCGCAGCTCTGGTTAAACCAAATGCTACATCCATATGTTATTATTGGCCTAATTAATAAACTGTAACATTGAATTTTGATTTTTTTGTTCAGGTGTTGACAGTAGAATAGTCGTTTTTGGGACATAAAGGCCGCTCTGGCTTTTTGTAGTTGGATTTCTAGGTGTTTATTAAAGTGTAGGCGATCGTCTAAATGGATTCCTAAGTATTTGACGAGTCTTTTGTGTGGGACGTTTTGGGAGTTAATTTTGATTTGGAAGTTTTTCCAGTTTTTTTTGGTATCGCGATTTGTATTTATAAGAGGTGGCCTGAAGAGGATTGTTTCGCATTTGTTTATGTTAATTGTGAGTTTCCATGTGTGGTAGTAAGAGTGAATTTTGTTAACTAGTGTTTCTAATTGTTTTTCTATTTCGCTTGGTTTTTTTCCAGCTATATAGACAATTAGATCGTCCGCAAAAGCCAGGGCGCTCTTGTTTGGGTCGGTGTTCAATCCAAACAAGTTCAGGATTCCACTGATGTAAATGTTAAATAATACTGGTGCATTAACAGTCCCCTGTTGGAGACCGTTTTTTAGATTAAATGACATAGATGATTCTGAGCCTTGATCAATGGTGGTGAATGACCTACCTTCTATCATATTATTTATTATTTTAATTAAGTTAATATCAAATTTTTTTCTTATAAGTTTAAATAGCAGTTTACAGAAAAATTTCTGAGCATAGCCGGGAATCGAACCCGGGACCTCCGGGTTGCCAGTCAGTTACTCTGACCATTAGACCACGGAGGCGTATTGGTCATCAGCTCTAACCACTAGACCAATGTCACATTAATATTTATATCTTGATTTCTTTTACTAAAACTATATATTTTTGATTTAGACTTTGTGTCTAGATAATATTGTATTCATTTGAACTCGAATGAAAATGAAAAAACACCAATAGATTTTAAATTTTATTTATTTATTTATTTATTTAAGCCTTTCTTTGGTAGATTTTGTATATTTATACAGTATTTAGAAAATAAAAGATAACTAACAAGATACAAAAAAGATTTTAGTATTATTACATGTATAGTATAATATATTATTTAAGTATTGTTCATTCGTTTTGCACCAGGCCCGTTTGGGCGTAGGCCTCTCCCTTTTCTTTCCATATCGGTCTTCGTCTGGCAGTTCTGCTCCATTCATTTCCCGCTATCTTCCTAATATCGTCACACCATCTCTTGTGTTGTCTTCCCCGTCTTCTTTTTCCTTCGATAGGCCACCATTCTGTTACGATCTTGGTCCATCTTTCGTCGCTAAGTCTGGCTATGTGACCTGCCCAATTCCATTTTAATTTTTTTATTAAATATGTTATATTTTTCAATTTTGTTTTTTTGTATATATATTCATTTTTTATTCTATCCTTTCTTTTGATATTAAGGATACTCCTTAACATGGCTCTTTGTGTTACTTCTAGTTTATTAGCTATCTTTTCCGTAATGGGCCATGTTTGAGCTCCATAGATCAAGACCGGTATTACACATGCTTTAAAAAATTTTATTTTGGAGATTAGGTCGATGTTTTTGTTTTTTAAGATGAATTTTAATGACCAAAATTTATTCCAACCCAGGTTAACTCTTCTTGCAACTTCTTTACTTGTTCTGCCTTCGAAGCTAATTATCTGTCCCAAATAAATTATTTCAGATTTATATTCTATATGTGATTTGTTGTTTTCTAAACCGATATCCGATTCTACCCTGTTTGAGACAAATGCAGACTTTTTACAATTAATTTCTAAGCCAAGTGCTTTGCTTTTTATATTAATGTCATTAATCATTTCTTTTAGTTCGTCTTTTGAAGTTGCTATTAGAACAAGATCGTCGGCGAACCTGAGATTATTTAGATATGCTCCGTTTATTTTTATACCTTTGTTAGTCCAATTTAATTTTTTGAACATATCTTCAAGAGCACAGTTGAATAGTGCCGGTGACAGCGGATCGCCTTGCTTAACACCTCTATTAATTGGAAAATAAGGCCCATTTTCTTCTAGAATTATTCTTGCTTCTGAATTTGAGTAAATTTCTTGAATTAATGAAACGTAATTTGGATTTATTCCCTGAGAGAGCATGGACTTGAATATATAGCTTTGTTCAATGGTGTCAAATGCCTTTCTGTAATCAAGAAATGCTAAATATATATCTATTTGATATTCACGAGTTTTTTCTATCAATTGATTGATGACTTGTAAATGATCACATGTAGAAAATCCAGATCTAAAACCAGCTTGTTCGATCGGTTGGTTAAAATTTATTATATTTTTTAATCTATTCTCCAAAATTTTCATAAATATTTTTCCTATGTTAGAAGATAGTGTAATTGGTCTATAATTGTTAATATCGTTTCGGTCACCTTTTTTAAACATAATGATAATATTTGATTGTTTCCATTGGATAGGAATTATTCTAGATTTTATTATATTATTAAATATTAAAGTGAGTGGTTTTGTAATTATTTCTTGGGCATATTTTAAAGTTTCGTTTTTAATACCGTCACTTCCAGGTGATTTATTTGTTTTTAACTTGCTAATTATATTTGATACTTCAGATTCCAGAATACCTGGGATATTTTCAGGTATATATTTTGATATGTCAATTTGGTCATTAATTGTATTAGATGTATATAAATTTTTGTAAAATTCTGTTATTATTTTTAAGATATTTGATTGACTGTATTGAATAGTGTTATTTTTATCTTTCATACTTGGAATTATATATTTATGTGGAAACATATCTTTTTTCATTTTTTTAACAGATGAATGTGGTTCAATAAGCTTTTTAATAATGTTATCGTAATAGTTTTTTAAATCTGTCTTAATTTTGTATTTTACATATTTGCACATTTGATTATGTTCGATTCGACCAATAGCTGTGTTTCTCTTTTGTTTTAAATTATTTCTTATTTTAATAAGATTTTTAGTGTCGTTTGATAGTATTGGCTCATTTTTAATTGTTTCTAAAGATTTGTTTTGTATTGTTTTCAAAATTAATTCAAAATCATTATATTGCTTTTGAGTATCAGTATATAAAGGGAAATTCATAATTTTTAGTTGTTCTTCCATATTATTAATTGTTTCATTATCTAGTTTTGAGAAGTTTGTGATAGGTTTACCATTCCATTCAGGCCGAGGTCTTTTTCTTATTGAGTGTGTAGATATTTCTGTATATAAGAGTCTATGGTCTGTGTAAAAAGAAAACTTGTTTAGAATTTTAAACTTGATTATTATATTGAGATATGGTGTAATTATATAATCAATTTCCGATTTATTATATCCATTTGGATGGAGCCAGGTCCATTTCATTCCTGCTCTATTTTTGAAATAGCTATTAACTATTTTCAAATTATTTTCTTGGCAGAAATTTATTAATTTGTATCCTCTTTCGTTTCTAATTCCATAGTTGTAAGGTCCCATAACTCTTTCTTCATTAATTTCTCTTTGTCCAATTTTAGAATTAAAATCACCCATGATAATTAATTGGTTGTTGTACTTAGGTGTGTTGTTTTTTATTGTTTCGTTAAGTAATTGGTAAAATTCTTCGCATGCTTCTTCATTTGACTCTGACGTAGGTGCATAGACTTGAATTAGATTTAAGAAATGTTCATTTTTATATTTTATTTTTAAAGTTGCGATTCTGTCGGAGATACCCTTAAATTCTTCAATCCTATCTGCTAGGTCCGGACTTATCAAGAATCCCACTCCTCTCTGACCTGCAATTGTTCCTTTATGATATAAAGTGTATCCACTTTTTCTTTTAATAATTTTCTCATCAAGACGTCTTATTTCTGCCAGTCCAAGGATATCTATTTTTGAATCGCTCATAGCATTTTCCAATTCTAACAATTTTTCCTCACCTTTTAGACTTCGAACATTTAATGTGCCAATTTTGGTAACATTTTCCATTCTCTTGTTTATCTTAATTTTGTTTTTATCTTTATTTGGATTAATATCGTTACTGTTATTATTATTATTATTTTTGCAGGAAATGTCGCTTTTATATTTAATACTTATATTTTTCTGTTTAATTTTATAATTCATATTATCATTTTTAATAGAGCCAAAAATAGTATTGCAATCGGGATTAATTGATTTATTATTAGAATTATTCGGTGATGTATAGTTAAAATGTTTTGTATTTTCGGGATTATTATACCTATTTGGGAGGTTTTGGTCTAAATCACCCGGGTTGACCAGACCTACTGGGTGGTGGATGGAGCTCTTAGCCGGTGTATTCGAGGGCCCACGCCAATAATTCTATACTATAGTTCCGGGATTAGAATCAGAGTTTGAATCTCTTTGTGATCCACTTCCCTTAAGAAAAGTAAATTGGTTCAGTTTTTGCTTTTGTTTGTAAATAACATCGGTCTTCCCCCTCTTTTCCGCACTCTGTATCACACATCCATTCCCCTCTTCGCCCTCAACATCTCCTATCGGTGATGTTGTTAAGGGTCTCTTTTTAATGTTGTTGTTGTCTTGTTTTGGGGAATCCTTTATGATAAGTTTGTCGTATTTGATGATAGCGAACTTTCCCTCGCCTCTAGCGATTTTAAATTAAGAAACATTAAATATATATTAATTAACGAGGCAAATTTGAAATATAATTCTCAGCTCGGATTTTAAACTGATGGCTCCAATCGATTTTTCATTAACCAGGCAAATTTGAAATATATATATTCGAATTTTGAAATGAAAGACTCCAATTCTTTTTAAATTAAGAAACATTAAATATATTGATAATTGTTCCACCCCCCCCCCCCCCTCGCCACTCAAAAATTAAAGATGCGAAACTTTTAAGAGACGATGTATTTTCGGTAGTTTACGGGTATACATTTGGAGTGTGGTTTTTTAAGAGGAATAAAATTTTTGGACCGAGACGCTGCCCGCCAGGGCACTCAGCCCGGAGGACCGAGCTTCGAGGGCGTGCCGAAGCACGCACGAAAAGCTCGTTTAATAAATATTTACCAAAGCTTATTTATGTGTAAAACAAAAGTAGGGATCGGACTAAGTAGAAACTCAACTTAATCATATTCTATTATTAAGAATATTACATGAAATTTCAAAGAAAATTGGTTTAGATTTTTATTTAGCTTAGCTATAAAAACATTCAAAATGAACAGTAATGTTTACATAATTATCTATATCCATTCTTCGGTTAGATTTATGCCTTTACTCTAAAAGATTGGCCGTTGCTAATAATTGAATATAAAATGTTATTATTTCTACTATCGTATTTACACCTCACCAATTAATGCAAATAATACGGCTTTGATTGAGTCGATAAGCTATTTAAAAAATATTTGAGATTTGATGCTTTGGTGGTTGAATTATTTATTGAAAGAGAAATTTCCGTTAAAACCACTAAATTAAACATAAAATCTCATCAGAATGGTCGACATTTATTTCTGGAGTTTTCAAGTGTTGTGCTAATAAAGTATATTGATAAACTGACTCAGACTTCACTTTCGATATCAATGCAAAACCCAAATTTATGTTTCTGCCTTTGTGATCCAAAAACAACCAGTACTTTTAATATGATTTTGTTGAATGTATAGATCAGTGTTTCTCAACCTGTGTGCCGCGAGAGATTGTCAAATGTACCGCGAAGCTTTTTGACAAATAATTAAAATTCCATGGGTTTTGTAACTTTTAAATAGTATTTGTAATTACTTCAATTTTTTTTTTTTTTTGTATAAACATATTTTTATATTCAGGTGTGCTACAAATGATTCCAGATATTTTTAGTGAGCCGTCAACCAAAAAAGGTTGAGAAACACTGCTCTAGCTTTAAAAGTTCCGGTTCAAAAATGCACAAAGAAAAAAATTTATTGAGATTTTAATGCGAAGTCATAATATAGGCATAAATAAACAATTTATATTTAAGTTTATTATTGATTACTACGGCATATCTAGCGACCCGAGTCTTAGAAATTTATTCACTTTTTTTTCTTAATTAATAAATGTGCAGGTGGAGGGGGGGCGATTATTTCATTAGAATCCGATCGAGGAAAATAATTAAAAAGGGTGTAAAATCTAACTTCTTCCTTTATAGCGAAGAAATGCAAGACCTGTTCAGACTATTAAAGATTCAATTTTTAATTTCTATTATTCTAGGAATGGCCTTTTGCTCTTGGATCAAAATTATACTCGTTATAGAGAGAGCAAGTATTTAATTGAACTTCAATAAAATTCAGACAATAATGTGAAAAAATACATGTTATAATGCCGAACATACTGGGTCGTGAAAAGTTTTACTTTTTTCTTCATTTTTATCAATAGAAAAATTAAATTCATAAAAAACAAATCGTCTTAGAAAATTTATTTTGTAGCAAAATGTTTGTATTTTCAATGCGGAGAACTGTTTAGATTTTGGGCTTTCTTAGCCAGTGTTTCTCAACCAGTGTGCCGTGAGAGATTGTCAAATGTGCCGCGAGCGTTTTTGACAAATAATTAAAATTGCATGGATTTTGTAACTTTTAAATATTTGTAATTAGTTTTTTTTTCGTATCATACAACTTTTACTTTTAATTTATATTTAGGTTTGCTACAAATGATTCCAGATATTTTTAGTGTCCTTATTCTCAACCACTGGTATAGATAAATGAATTATTCCAGGACAGTCATCAAACAGATTGAAAATATTTTTAGATTTAAAAAAAGAAAATATTTACTTTTTCAATCTGTTTGATGAGTGGCCTAATATTTTCTTTTTTAAATCTAAAAATATTTTCAATTTGTTTGATGACTGTCCTGATATGTTTGCTAAGAAGGAATATTGATAAAATGACAAATATGTAAGGAAGTTAATTTATTTGAGCCCTGAGGAAGTCAACAAAGTTGACGAAACGTTGGCAAAAAACAAAAATTATTTGCATAAGCTATTGTTCTTATTTCCCTACAACACTTTATTAATTTAATCGATCGACTTTAAATAAATTCTTAGTTTGGTAAGTTTCGATTCTTTGAGCCCACATAATAAACCCTTACCCAGCAGGAATATATTTTTTGGAGTGATGATTAGAATTGTAAACCGACTTGCGAGATCCAGGGCGTCCCGTTTCTAGAGCTCTGGAAGAAATGTCCAGCGAAAAGTGGGTGCGGGACGCTAATTATTATATGATCGTAAAATTATGCAATTCGATCATTAAATAAAGATTTACGAATCTATACCAAATCAAGTGTGCTTTATTTTACTAACTCTACTGATAAACCTTGCACTGTTTCACTGTATCTACAAGTTTCATGCCTTCCTATACTCAAGGCAAAATTTTTATGAGTCTCGCTTTTTTCAACTCCGTTAGAATTGCCATTTTTCCCAAATCTGTGCTCCAAAGCTGACAACGATACTGCATTCCTTGATACAATTTGATGGCTGTATATGTATATAATTAAGTAATGGAGAGGGATTCAGCCAATGGGTAGCCTCTGCTGAATAAAAAACTCCCAATTATAGAAAACGTTTCGGCTTTAATTAAATAATGCCATCATCAGTTCCTAAGAGCTGAAAAAAGCGATAGAGCACACATGTAAAATTACAATAAAAATTTTTTACAAAAAAAAATCCAAACTTGTTAATTACAAAATTATATCTTACAGTATTAGCGACACAATTAATTTTATAAATAAATTGTCCGCAGGCAGAGTTGTTGTGGATTTTATCATAATATATACAAAATTATATGAATTACAAAATGGTACATAAATCTTGGTGTGCTCTCACTTGATATGCGCAACGTCTCAAGTACAAATATAGCAAATTTCAATTTCATTCAATTAATAATAATAATAATTATGAGGACATTGATCTAATTAGGATCACTGACCCCTCACAAACATCTCTTAATTAAAAGATTTCTCAAAATAATTAACAAACATTAAGAATAACAAAAATTCGAATTCAAAATGACAATATATAAAAATAAAAATAAAAAATAAATTTTTCCTTCTCTACCTTTTTTACAATTCTTTCGCCCCTTTCTCAATGTTTATTATACCTGGGCATCAGTATTTGTCAATATTGACAAGTAAGCATTGCTAAGCCCAATGCAATCAGTTTGAAAATTAAGAGCCCTTTGCCCATATGTCTTAATAAAGCATTTTTCGGCCAGCATACGCTTATAATTGTTCCCCAATCTCATCAAGATGACAGCATCATCAAACTCAAATCCATGGGAGGTGTCGATATGGTGTGTGCTCAGGGCTGTCGAAGCTTTTTTATTTATTACACTTAATTCATGCTCTCTTTTCCGCAAAGAAAAATGCGAGATGTTTGACCCACATAAACACTTGTAGGTTTCGGGCAATCGCGGCACTTAATTAAGTAAATCACATTATGTTGTTCGTGGGGTGGAACTCTCTCACCTATATGCCAGGGTTGTCCGAACAAATTCAAAAAAATATTTAAGAACTATAATGTACGCACGGCCTTGGCATCAACTGGTAATATGTCCTTTTTATTTAATAACAAGGATGTAGTTCCACCCCACGAACAACATAATGTGATTTACTTAATTAAGTGCCGCGATTGCCCGAAACCTACAAGTGTTTATGTGGGTCAAACGTCTCGCATTTTTTCTTTTGCGGAAAAGAGAGCATTAATTAAGTGTAATAAATAAAAAAGCTTCGACAGCCCTGAGCACACACCATATCGACACCTCCCATGGATTTGAGTTTGATGATGCTGTCATCTTGATGAGATTGGGGAACAATTATAAGCGTATGCTGGCCGAAAAATGCTTTATTAAGACATATGGGCAAAGGGCTCTTAATTTTCAAACTGATTGCATTGGGCTTAGCAATGCTTACTTGTCAATATTGACAAATACTGATGCCCAGGTATAATAAACATTAAGAAAGGGGGCGAAAGAATTGTAAAAAAGGTAGAGAAGGAAAAAATTTATTTTTTATTTTTATTTTTATATATTATTACGATTATATTAATTAATACTCGTAATCTTATTCAAAAACATTTATTTAACAACAATATATAAATATAAATATAAACAATAGAAAGATTAACAATACATCAAGTAAGCTTTGTACGCATCAATTCTCCCCTCCTTAGAACACGGACGCAGCTTCCCACAGGATCATTCTTCTTTCTTCCTAGGTTTAAAATAACTCGAATGATATTTAACTAACCTTCCCCTTTCTTGACTGTTTTCAATAATTTTTGCTCCATCCATCGATTTTTCTAAATATAATTTTATTTGATGAAGTAACTCTTCCTTATTTTGATTTAATTTCATCTGACCAGCATCTAGTTTCTCCTCTTCCATTATATTCAACTCATCCTCCTTGACTTCCTTCAACCAGTACGGAATTAAATCATCTTCATTAGTTAATGCCCTTCTACTTTCCTCTATTTGTAATTCCATTGATGGACTAATGATTTCCGAAAATTTATTCACACAACAAATAATATGACTACCGATCTCACTTTCTATTCCTACTTTCTTAGGGAATCCTACTGCTTTTTGGACAAGGAACTCCCTTTTTCCTTGCCCCTCCACTCGTTTCCCTTCTTGAAGCAAGTGTCTTCCCCATGTCCTTCCCGCCTACAGAATCCACAAAAACGTCTATCCTGAATGCAACTTCTATCCTGAGTGGGACTTGTCTTCTCTTCTTTATCCATATCCTTTAAATCCCTTTCTATTTCTTCTACCGTCTGCATAAACCCTTCAATATCAGTGAATTTCATTCCCCTAATGGACGATCTAACACGTGGAGTAATCATCTCCACTAAAACTTGAAGGATTGAACCAGCATCTTCGTCCGGAAAAACTCTCTTATATAAAGCCATCTTATTCTCAATAAATAACCTTATAGGTTCGTCTTTTCTTTGTTTCTCCTCATAAAACATAACCTTTAACTTTGAGACTACGATTAAACTATCGTATTCTCGGAGAAATTTCATTTTAAAATCTTTCCAATCCAACGCTGGAAATTGATTGACCACCCGCCACCATGTCTTGGCCTTATCTAACAACTGATCCGAAACCACCACGAGCCAAACATCTTCCGGTACTTTATATTTTAATAGAGTATTCTCGACCTTTTTTTAAAAATAACTTCGGATCTTCCTCTGGGAGAGCTCTAAACACCGGAAGGAATTTTCCCACGTCTGCTAATTGAATATTCCTATTAATCTCGAAATCACTTCCCTTTTCCGAATTTTCCTTCCTTTTTATTATTTCTTCCAACTCTATCCTCTTGTTTTTTTCCTCTTCCAAATCATCTTTTAATTTTTTTATTATTTTTTCGAATTCATTTTTTAATTTATTCACCTCCTCTTCCAAATCCATTACTCTATGCTCACCTTTTTTTATATGATCCTTGATCTTCGATATCTCCTCCCTCGTTATTTCCATATTCGCAAAATCATTTTTCTTATTCCTCTTCGCTAGTGGTCTACTAGGTTTTCTTATCATTTTCACATTGTTCGGGCGCCAATATTACGATTATATTAATTAATACTCGTAATCTTATTCAAAAACATTTATTTAACAACAATATATAAATATAAATATAAACAATAGAAAGATTAACAATACATCAAGTAAGCTTTGTACGCATCATATTGTCATTTTGAATTCGAATTTTTGTTATTCTTAATGTTTGTTAATTATTTTGAGAAATCTTTTAATTAAGAGATGTTTGTGAGGGTCAGTGATCCTAATTAGATCAATGTCCTCATAATTATTATTATTATTAATTGAATGAAATTGAAATTTGCTATATTTGTACTTGAGACGTTGCGCATATCAAGTGAGAGCACACCAAGATTTATGTACCATTTTGTAATTCATATAATTTTGTATATATTATGATAAAATCCACAACAACTCTGCCTGCGGACAATTTATTTATAAAATTAATTGTGTCGCTAATACTGTAAGATATAATTTTGTAATTAACAAGTTTGGATTTTTTTTTTGTAAAATTTTTTTATTGTAATTTTACATGTGTGCTCTATCGCTTTTTTCAGCTCTTAGGAACTGATGATGGCATTATTTAATTAAAGCCGAAACGTTTTCTATAATTGGGAGTTTTTTATTCAGCAGAGGCTACCCATTGGCTGAATCCCTCTCCATTACTTAATTAGATACTGCATTCCTATTTTTTTTTTTTTTTAAGCTATTGCATAGCTTTTATCGCGGGCTTTGAGCGCGGCGACCGAATCGAGAAATTTCGTAACGAAAATAACCTAACAATCCCCTCCAAGCGGCCAGCCGAAAGCCAGCGGAGTCGCCCGACTCTTGGCGGAGAGGCGGCTCGAGCAGGGGAGATGTCCCTCCACGCCGCCGCCCACCACTCCTACACGAGACTCGAGCGACTCGACTCACAGCCGACCGGCGGAATTAAGAGGTGGGGAGGGGGCTTTCAAAGGATCTCATTATGGAGGGGATTTTGAAATTAAAGGGGGGGTTTCTTTTACAAAATTATAATTTATTAATTATCTTATTTTTTACAATACATTTAAATTATAAACTATAATAGTAAATAATATAAATGAATAATAAATAATTTTCTGGAGACGAACAGTGGACAGCCGGTACATCTTTAAAAGAAAAAATATATTTTAAATTGCATTTTAAAGTAAAAAACGCGGAATATAGAATATTTTTTTTTATTAACATTTATTTTAAATTATTTTCAGACGGACATGAGAAAACACCGTGGGATTATTATTATTATTTGTATTTCCTATGCATTATGCTATTCAAATAAATAGGATTAAACAAAAATAATTATTAAGCTATTGCATATTAACCTATTGCATAGCTTTTATCGCGGGCTTTGAGCGCGGCGACCGAATCAAGAAATTCCGTAACGAAAATAAACCTAACACCCCCACTCCGACCGGCATAGCGGTGCGGCGTTGAAAGTCCAGTTCGGCAGACTTCGACACGGTGTTTGTGTGCGTGCGACTAGACGTATGCGTGTGGACTGTACGAAGCTCGCACGGATCGAGACGAGCTGTTCCGAAATCGGACGAATACGAAAGCAGCTGTTTGTGAAAAAATATTGCATAAATATTATAATTGCATAAGTTGATAAAAAATGCTATGCAATAGCTTTACCGCGGCAGTCCCCGAGTGCCACACATCTATTTTTTTTTTTAAATCATTATGTAAAAATAATTATGTATTTATTTAAAATATAGGGATGAAAGTAATATTAAATAGAATTGTAAAATGCATAAGCATGAAGTGCTTATCTAATTCTAGACTCATTTTTAACCGACTTCAAAAAAGGACGAGGTTCTCAATACAACTGAATTTTTTTTGTGTCTATATTACTCGTTTTCTTCGCCAATTGTAAACCGATTTTGATGATTTTTTTGTATTGGGTTCAGTATAGTTTCCTATTGGTACCATATTAATTTGCTCAAGTTCTGATGATATGATCAATGACAAAATAGCGGAAATCTCCAATTTATATTAGCAAATAATCGAAATTATAATAAAAAATCTTTTATAAAAAAAAAACAATCTCAAGACGTTCATTTAAAACCCGCTAACGTTTCGAGAGAATTCCTTTATTCATGAATTGAATTTTATTATCATTTTGTGATTCATTCTCATGAATCTTTCTCTTACGAGATGCATGCAAGGTATTATGTTAAGTCTCACTATTGTCAACATCACTAAAAAGAGAAAAATAAAAATAATTTTTAGAAAAAAATAAAAAGCCGACTTCAAAAAAATTAAATACAACAAATAAAATAATACAACTCAAAAATAAAATCCACTAAAAGATATAAAATAATTATCTAATTTAGTACAACTAAAGGACGAAATTTTTACATGAAATCACTCTTTGAAGTCGGTACTAAACATATACATTTTATGTATCTCACTCAACGGAACATACCTAGTAGGCTTGGCGGGTAATGAAGACAACATCGCGTAAGCTCGCTTATATAGTTTGCTTGGCACCGACTTCAAAAAGTGATTTCATGTAAAAATTTCTTCGTTTAGTTGCAACTAAATTAGATAATTATTTTATATCTTTTAGTGCATTTTATTTTATTTTTGCGTTGTATTATTTTATTTGAATTTGGTTTTTTTTTTTTTTCTATAAACTATTATCGATAAATTCTTACTCTACATTTAACTTAAACTCAAATTGTCTTTTTCAAAACAGAAATCTAATAGACATTCTACCCGTCGCCGAAGTGTGCGTAAAGGATCAAAACAAAAAAGTCCATGTCCTAAAGGTGCAGGTTCATCAGGTCTCAAATCCTTGATTGAACTACAGCGGAAAGTCGATCGGCAAAGGTGGAGGCAACGAAGCGCCGCTGCTTGCGGCTGCGAAGTACCAGAAACGAACCAATGAATTTATTTGAATATACTTTTGTTCAAAAAGAAGCATTTTGGTATCAATCCATATCATGTAATAAAGTCTTTTATTTTGGTTTCTTTGGATTTGTTCAAGATAGAAAATTTGTAAAAATTAAATTTTTAAGCAAATAAATACAAATAGAGAATTGAAATATGTAGCAACTATATATTATTAACTTTAAGCCTTTTATTAAAATGTAATTAAATGAGAAATAGTAGTATATCTAGATACCTATATAAAATTAAGGTTTTGTCTGTACATTGCTCCAAATCACGCCAAATTTTGGTTGCACACGTTTTAAGCAAAATTATGAACGAAAACACCCTCAACAAAATTCCTGTATGTCTGTCTGTATGTAGTTTCCGTGGTTTCCAAAAAATGAAAATTCTTACCCTTAGAGCCAACTTAACCAAATTTTGTATACATAATCTGTGGGTCACTAGAAGGATAGAATTGAAAAAACTGGGTGTAGGGGTGGAGTGATGGTGCGGAGGCGGGGAGGGGGGGTGGGGAGGGGTGGGGTCCGAAGTGTTCAGGGTGGAGTGGAGGGTTTAGATGAGGGTCCAAGGGCGTAATGGGGGGCTCAAATGAGGGTTCAGAGGCGTAGTCGGGTGTTGCGGGGTGGGGTCCTGGTTGGGGGTGTGGGGCGTGGTGGGGGGCATGGGGGTGGGGTGTAGGAGTGAGGGTTCAGGTGAGGATCCAGAGGCTTAGTGGGGTGGTGCAGGGTGGAGTGGAGGTTCAGGTGAGGGTCCAGAGGCGTAGTGGGGTGAGTGCGGGGTGGTGGCGTGGGGGCGGTGGTTGGGCACGGGTGCATGGTGCGGGGGTGAGAGTGGGTTATGAGGGTGGGGTTCGTGGGTTGTGGCTCCAGGGGGCGTGCCCCCTGGTTAGCAAGAGGGCCGCCCAAGGCGGGCCTTGCAACTAGTATTCTATAAAGCGGTGTTTTTCAACCTTTTTCATGACGCGACCCCCTTAGTATGAAAAAAATTTCGCCCCCCCCCCCCCCCTGTTTGTAACCTGTATTTTATCATCTTACAAATATCAAATCCGTACAACATTTTTATTAATTTTTGTAATTATTAGGTATCGGCTAAATACACAATTAAGTACTTATAACAGACATATTTTTCTTCGATTCATTTTCGTCGACTCAGTCTTTTATTGGAGAACTGAGGTCTGAGAAATTTTCTTAATAAAAATGGGGCATTCCTCGCCAAATCGGACTGTTTAAAAAATTTCAATTTTTGATTTCCTTCATTTTTTGACATTTTTTAGTATCCATCAAAAAACTCTTCCTGATAAATTTTGAAATTTTTTTGATCACCGGTTTAAAAGATACCGAATTTTGGTTTTTCTCTCATAGCTTCTTCAAAAATGGTCCAAATTCAAATTTTTTGTTTTTTTACATACTTTTTAGAAAAAAATATTAAAAAATTATTTAAACTGATTTTATATGCGATGTTTGAGTTTGAAAATTTTAATCTTATTTTTGAAACTGTACCTACTTTTCGATTTTTTTGATAATTTTTTATTTTAAACTTCTATTCATTCTACAAATTTTAAGACTGGATTGATAGTGGTCCTAAGATAATTACTATTTTTTTTTATTTAGATTTTCTTTCAACAAACTAAAAACTAATTATTTATTTTAAACACCTGTTAACGATAACAATTAATTCAAAATAACTAAAAAAAGAGAACTCAATACCAAAAAGTGGTTGTAATAATGATTATTAGCGAATAATTTTTTTTCGAAATTTTCAAAAATAGAAAAAAAAATAGATGCTAAATCTTAGGACCACTATCAATCCAGTCTTTAAATTTGTAGAATGAATAGAAGTTTAAAATAAAAAATTATCAAAAAAATCGAAAACTAAGTACAGTTTCAAAAACAAGATTAAAATTTTCAAACTCAAAAATCGCATATAAAAACACTTTAAATAGTAATAAAAATAAAAAAACTGTAATAAAAATAATCTTTTCTTCGTTCTCTAAATTTAACTTTGTTATTGATTGTATTTACACGGCCTCGTTGTGGTCGCGCCCCGGGTGAAGAGAAAATTATTTTCGACCTTTGGGGTCTGCGATAAAAAGTATGTAAAAAAACAAAGATTTCAAAAAAAAAATTTGAATTTGGACCATTTTTGAAGAAGTTATGAGCGAAAAACCGAAATTCGATATCTTTTAAACCGGTGATCAAAACAATTTCAAAATTTATCAGGAATAGTTTTTTGATGGGTACTAAAAAATGTCAAAAAAAGAAGGAAATCAAAAATTAAAATTTTCAAACCGTCCGATTTGGCGTGGAATGCCTCAAATATATTTTAAACTTTGTTTTTTTTTCTTTTTTTGCTGAGGCTCCGCCAACCCCTTATA
The DNA here is from genome assembly GCA_024734495.1 of Forficula auricularia. Taxonomy (NCBI): domain Eukaryota; kingdom Metazoa; phylum Arthropoda; class Insecta; order Dermaptera; family Forficulidae; genus Forficula; species Forficula auricularia. The sequence goes on along the minus strand of JALMQS010000152.1, from coordinate 3,135,592 downwards.
GAGGCTTCGCGATCCCCCAGGGGTTCGCGACCCACAGGTTGAAAAACACTGCTATAAAGAAATTCCCAGATTGACTGGTTTCGATAAAATCCAATATGATATTTAATTATTTGTACAATCTCTCGTGTTATTCATCTTTGCTTATTGTGTTTGTATTGTATTTGCATCAAGCAGAGGACAACCTCTTTGTTTCTCTTTGTGTTTGCTTATTGTGTTTAAATGTCTTAAAACGTGGAGAAAAATCATTTATATTCATGATATTTTTCTGTACCTGTATTCCGACATGTAAGGTAATTCAAGAACGTATTTTCCAAATGAAGAATTGATTTGATTTCGGGCTTTCTAGCTTTAAAACTTCCGTTCTATAATGCAGAAATGTCTTTTTTGTGGTTTTTTAATATTTTAACAGGTCGCCAAGGGTAAATCATAAATAACATACTCTCAAAGAGTAAGGACCCAGAGATGCCATCGCAATAGTTCGCCATTATATTGTATAGAATATAAATGTGCAAGTAATAAACAAGTGTTTAAAGAAATATATCTTAGGCGGGCTCTTACTCCTATAAGTGCCCGTGACAGCTCAAAGCGCCCTCTCATCTTCAAAATTTGCGTAAAGTGTAAAAAAGTAAGTAGGAAAAAAAAATCAAATATGGCAATTTCAAGCTTTGTTTATTTCAATAAATAATCATAATGTTGTTTCACTTTCCCTCTTTCATTTAATTAAAAAAAAAACTATATATATATATATTTAGGATGCACGCATCAATCGTTTTATTTTCAATAATAATTTTCTATGCTTAAATTAAATTTTATTCATAACTTAAAATTGTATTAGGAAATTTTCGCGATGTATATCCTTAAAATAAGCAAGAAATTAATTTAAAAATTTATAGAATGCATCGGAAATCATGAAAAAAAACTTATTTCTTCAGCTCCATTGTTTCATTTCTATTTAAATATTGTGTTCAATGAGTTTTTGTTTTTTAATTCAACACATCAACCTTAAGAAAATAAGTGATCAATGTGAAAGTTTCTGAATATCGAAATATTCATGAAATCAAAGAATTCCAGAAATAACAGCTTTCGTGCCAGAGTTTCCGTATTGGTTTTATTCCTTTTTTAGGTCAAGCCCACATGCAATGTTTAGGAACAAAATTAATCGCATCTTTTATTTCTGGAGCAGTTTCCGATTTTTCTGTTGTTGTCCAATATAAATTCAATAAAACAAATACAATCCAATAAAACACATACAATTCAATTTATTTTCAGAATTGTCTTTTTATAATAAAAATCAGAAGCTTTTTTTCTGATTATTTGGTTCCATCACAAAAATCTTAAGAAAATCTTCATATTCCACTCTATGAATTATTGATCATAATTGCCACTTTGAATATGAAATTAGTTTATTCATAAAATAGATTCGGGATCAATTTTGTTTGTGGAGCGAAAATAAAAGTGCATAAAAACAGGAGGCGCCAGTTGACTTGGCGGCGTTTAATGTTCGCGAAGAGAACTCACGTGAGACAGAGAGATTCACTCGTTGGTGGCTAGAACGGCAGAAGCAAGAGAACCTTTCTACGAGACACAAGAGTAAATTTGCCCTTGTGTACCTGCTCGAAGCCGGTTTTATTTGAAAACTAAATATATTAAATCGTGAATAAATAACAAACTATTTTCGATATGATTAGTGAATGACATTGACTTGATTTAGTCATGCTTCGTTCGAGGCGACTATTTATGCAATTGCTCATCAGTGGATTCGTTCTTTTGACAATCATCAGCTTTTATTCCATTTGGGAGGCTCTCTTCTTCAAGGACGATGGCGATACTTTGGCCGAAGTACTAAAAGACACGGAAGGTGGCCGCTGGAGAAAATTATCTACCTATAAGGTATCTATTACTACTCATCATCAATCACAACATTTTTTAAATGAATAAGTTTTTTTCTTTTGGAATTTTACATTAACTTAATAATAATTTTCTTTGCTAATTTTTATCTCTTTTGATCAATATTTATTAGTATAGAAATTGAATATGTATTGCAAATGCTAGAAGAACATGTATATGAATATAATTAGTGATTTTTGATTTTACTATAGGCCCAATATATCTCTATTATACTATACATTATCTATACTATACTCGAATACTATCAGGGACGCCCCAAGTCCCTTTTGAGCCATCGTGCGAAATGCTGATTGGCTCCTTTATACGAGTATGCACTGAGCCCAAATTACTGCGGCCGCAACATTTCATGTTTCAAGGTTTTTTTACAAAAACAACTAATAGGGCGAATAATAAATAGTTTAAGCCGTTTTTGAGATATTTTGAAAATACATGGCAAAAAAAACAACAACTAATGCTCGATTACAACATTTCATCATACCTCATATATTATGTAATAATAACGTAATCAGTGTATTGAAGGAGACAATAAAAGAGTGTGTCTTGCTGGAATTATAAATTTTATTTATTTATAACAAGACTATAGCTTGAGGGCTTTGCCCTCTTCATCAGTCTATTACAATGGATTCACAGGAATTAATTTATAAATCCATTGTAATAGACTGATGAAGAGGGCAAAGCCCGCGAAACTATTGTCTCGTTATAAATAAATAAAATTTATAATTCCAGCAGAAGGCACACTTTTACCCTTGTATACACCCTTCAATATATAAAAAATTCTGCTACTCTCGCCACAAAAACTTTATATTCAATAGTAATCAGAGTAGTTTAAAAGAGGTTGAAAATGTGAATCTTTTAAAATAAGAGACGCTTGTAAGTGAATTCAAATTTTCTTAATTTTCAAAATAAATTTGTTCCTTATTTCTTTTACCTTGTTTTCGTCTGTTTTTGACTTTGAGCACGTCCAGGACCCGGATCGTCTTCAGTTGTTTCACCTCCCTCTTTAAGCCGTTTAAACCACTCAAAAACTTGTGTTCGTGCTAAACATTCATTTCCATTATTGTCGCCTTAGAGTGTAAACCTGCTAACTCATAACAAGGAAATTTTATATGTCAGATAAAAAACAAACAAAATTTAACATTGTTGTTATGGAAAGAACCATTTTTCACATTTATTTCTACAACTTACGATCAAAATTTTAAGTAGCAGTTTTACTTGGACGATGTTGCATCTCATGATAAAAAATGGATTTAGTAGGTTTACACTCTAAGGCGACGATATACTTCTTTTAATATTAGCATAAGCTTCTGAGGCAGTTTTTCCCAATTTCACAAGAAACCTGAGGTTAGTTTTTAAGGAATTTGGTGTTGGTACTTGGTGAAACATTTTTTTTAAAATTATTGGATAAAAAATACTTGGTAGGTTCCACATTAAGATATAAAAAATAAAACGAATTTATTTTTGGAGAATCTTTAATCTCGATATCACTTTCTGTTTCTCCTGAAGATGGGTTAGTCACCCGAAATATACCTATACATCGAGATTAAAGATTCTCCAAAAATAAATTCGTTTTATTTTTTATATCTTAATGTGAAACCTACCTAGTATTTTTTATCCAACAAACCTGAGGTTAACCCGTTGCTCCATATCACCACTTGGCATTTTTACTGACTCGTAGACTACTGCGGACGATTGCTACAGAGGGTGGGCGAAGAAACCAACACCAGACACAATCATGTTCAAACCTGTCGTGGCACGCTCGCTGTTTGTCAGTATCAGGCGGTCATTTGATAGCCATTTAGGAGCCCCTGGTATTTAGATAACTAAATTGCCACATCAGTTAAGGGTATCACTACCCTACAAAAAGGCACAAGCCATTTCTCCATTTATACTTGATCCAATGCGTAGCAGATAAAGTAGTGGATCGGTTATCTTATTTTTATTGAATTAGATATCAGTATCTAAGTACAACAGAACATTTGTTTTTCGTTAGGAGATTTTCATTTCATTAGATTAATGAAAGAGTTTATTTAAATTAGTTTTTTTATAATTACTTTTTACTTAATTAAAACTTGATGAATTAAAAGTGACTATATATAATATTTACCAAATGAACTTACTTGATAGGAATCACTCTTAGCTTATTAGCGTTAAATTTCTTTAGTATTTAAATAATTAGTTTGGGTGATAAATTAAAAAAAACACCCAATCGAGTAGAGTTGGATAGTTCTTTTAGAATCTTATTAAACATGTAATTTTTCTTACGCCCTAGGCAGGCGCTATAACTCTACAAAGTTGTCTTGAAGTATGTTCGCTCCTCTAGAGGCAGTGATCTCCAAACTTTTTTGAACGCGTACCCTTATGACGAAAATATTCATAAATTGCATCCCCTAATTATATAAATATATATCGTGTGTTCGTGAGACTGTGTGTGTGTCAAAAATGATTTTTTTTCAGAAAATAAACGGAAAAAATGCAGAATTTTTTAAAATTTATTTTAAATAAAACAATATATCTATACATATACAATATATATGATCTATTTTTACATCTTCAGCAAACGGATATTCATGACCCATTTAAACTCATCTGGCATTATTTTAGGAAGATCTGCAAATCGATTAGAAAATTTTGCCTCCAAATTTTTTAAATATGTAACATTGAGTAGGTAATCTGTTTTAATAATTCTTTTTTTAAATTATCGGCAATAATTACGATTCGCCTGGCAACGGTATTTGCCGACAAGGGAATAGATTTTAGTTTCTGAGCATATTCCTCTCCGTGAATTATTTCCACCATTTTTATTGCTACAGGAAGAACTGTTTCTCCAATTGTGTGTGGCTTTTTTTTAATCTTTCTTTATTAAGTAAGAAATTTCAAACATTTATCATAAGTGAAACAAATTTTTTCTAAATGACTAGCTTGAGTATTGCATGTTTTTAAATTTATAATTTCGTGCCCGCGAGAGGAGATAAAGTATTTTGAAGAGATTTGGCGTACCTAAATTTTCTGTGTACCCCACCTTTAAGACCACAACTCTAGGGAACCCTCGGTATGTCCATTTTTTTATAGTTTAACTTTACAAAAAGAATATTCACTATGCTTCAGTTCGCCTTTCAGTAACTGTCATCTGATTGGCCATCCCAGTCCCTCCATTTACCATCTACCCTTTGTCACTTGTAAAAAGCATTTACTTTGCGACATACAACACGGCCCTTAATGTTATACTATTATAATAATAATATTTATAATAATATCATTATAATTATATTACGTTAAATTCAATATTCATATGTTTAATAATTGTTATTCATTAAAAAATAATAGAAATATATGTGAGCCTCTCCCACATAAGCTCACGGGAGAAGTGAAACTTGTTTATCCCTATACCCAACACATGCTCCTTTCCTTATTTCCCCTCCATTGAGTCATTCCTTTATTGTAACAAAAATTTCAAACAGAAACGTCGCTAAAAAAAGTTTCACTTCAAAAGAAAAAGAAAGAAATGACATTTTATTGGTTATAGGTTTCTTCGTAATTTTTCTCAGAATAGAGAAAAAACTTTCAAAATCGATTTGATAAATACGGAATAGTAAGCCCTAATAGAGAGGCATTCCCTAGGCTTAATTCTTTTGCTAACCATTAAAAAAAAAGCCGAGTAGGGAAATAACATTTCAAGTAGAGTATAGGGTTCAGGAGATCTCTCTCTGTATTGTCTAGTTTAGTTTCTTGCTTTAGAAATAAAATTAAAGGAAAATTTTGTGAAAAATTGTCTTTAAACGTTGGGTTCAGTCCCAAACAAATCACATTTTTAATAAATTGTTTTCTCTTTAATTTGGTTATTGACCTCTTAAGCTTAGTGATGGTTATTTTGTTTTTACAGCGTGAAACATTTTCCACGCTTGGTCGAATCTTATTTCTTGGTGAGCCTGTCCCTAAAATATATTCCAAAAGATGGCAAGAAAAAACTATACTCATTTGGCAGTATGGACTCCAACTAGAGCGAAGATTTATTTATCGATTTTCTGATAAAAAGTAAGTTAAACTACATATATACAATTAAAATGTCTTAAAATTAATACACAATTAATATTACAATTAATAAAAGTATTAAAATAAATGTTTTTTTATCCTTTGTAGTTACTATGATTATTATCAATTTTTCATGCGTTGTTATTTTGATCGATAATATAATATAAGCCAGGGTTAAAGTGTAGGTGATGCAAAAAATCCATAAGTATTGAAGAAGAGTCTGCTTAGACTGAAAATTAATTTTTGAAAAGCAGTAAGACTTTTTTAAAATTTTAAAGTAGTAAATTGAATGCCTAAAAATTATTTCAAAAAGTAATTTCCGTTCATTTTTCAAAACATATGCTATTTTGTTTTTAAATTTCTCTTTTGCGGGTAAACTATCTCCAGAAACTTAGAGGATTTGTATCTAGGTTATTTCTACTTCAGGAAAAAAAAACTCATATTAGATTGATATTTTTTATTTGGTATAAAGCGATAAATCATTATTGTTGTGAAAATCCCACCCATAATAACGGAGATTGAAATATAAAATGTTAATAAATCATAATCTTATCATTCATGAATGATGAACTCGCAATAAATCGACCACCCTACAAATATCACTTAAAAATAATGTGGTTATCTTATGTCTTTATCATACATCACCCCCCCCCCCTCGTATATTAAATCAAAGACATTTTGACAAAATAATTAATATTTTTTAAAATACAAATTTTTGTATGTTCACTATACAAGGTTTTATTGTAAACTGAAACGTAATAAATTTACTATTTTTTTTTCTCAAAATAATGTTAGATTTAGGTATTTTTGAAATATTTTGAAAATTAGAAGCAAAATAATCCACTATTTTCATGAATGATTACAGTACTTTACAATACCCCACTCCCACCATGAAATACAATAAATAAATAAATTTTATTCTTATAATTATTTTGGTTTTTAAATTGTATTAAGATATAATTTATTTGAGCTGATAATGCCCATTTGCTGAAACATCGACGTAACTAAATGATTTTTCAGGAGACCTAGGGATTTCCCTATACCAAACAATAATGACACAAATGTCCTTTCGAGGTAAATTTTAAATATAAGTAGAGATTTTCCCGTTTCCTGCTAAAATTACCTACACTAGATCCAATCTACTCATCGGCGCAGTGAAGAATAAAAAAAAAATTATTAAAATGATTCATCAAAATAATAAAAATTTAGTATCAAATTTATCCAGGTGGATGGTTTAACGTGCGTCAGCGCCAACTCTTAGAGCTATTATTTCTATGAACAACTTCCGATACAAGTCGACACCTGTTAATGACTTTCAATGTTCACAGGAAATTTATTTTTTCTTATTACTTAAAAGGAAAAAATCTAAATTGCATGGTTTAAATTAATCTTCGAAAATAAGGAACATCTTAAGGACGTCCCCTAATATACCTCAGATGCAGTTCGCTCTTTCCCCTACTCTCACATGCGCAGAAAGGCAAAAATATTTTCACTGCGTCGTTTCTCGGATCTGGCAACATTGCATTCTTACCGACGCTAAAAGACAAAGAATAAAAAAAACACTTCATGAAACAGCTCAATGCGAAATTCCAGATGAGAACAGTATAGTTAGGTTGAGAGAATTAGCTAAAAATCTCAAATGAACCAGCTGCAGAAGTTTGTTTGATATGGAAAAATTGAGTGATTTTAGTGTGACGTTGCCTCATCTCTCACTTGCCATGCCATGAGAGAAAAAATGAAAACCATCAAAAATACCTAACTTTAAACATTTTTCATACAAAACAAATACCGCTTGATACAATTATTTCAACAGAAAAATATTTGTTATATCTTCAGTTAATGATTCCCAGAATTTCAAAATAATTTCAAGAAAATTACGATTGTTATTTAATGAAACAGTCGCTTTAACATTAATTGGAATAGGGTTTGCATGTTAAATATGCAAATTTCAATGGTCACTATTTAGAAATTTAGTGCCGCAAGGACTATTGAAAAAATTTTATACGTATAAAGGACACTTATAAATATGTGTATTCAAAGTTTTAAAAGGATTGCAAGAAAATCGATTTATGAGGGAACGTCCTTAACCTACACATGTTATCACCAAACTACTACATAAATGAGATATATATTTTCAATTATGTTAAGAGAGATTGGTGTAGATTCTTGGGGAAACATATTTTAATAAACTAAAGAAAATTAAAAAAATTAAAAAATATAAAATTCTAGGTAGGTTTCACAAAAATAAAAGTCAAGATGCTTATTAGCATGACTCTATATAATATACCTAATAAGCACCTTGTCTTTTATTTTTGGGAAACCTACCTAAAATTTTATATTAAATTTTTTTAATTTTCTCTACTTTATTATTTTCAATTAATTTAAATTCAAAGTAAATCTTTGTTGAATGATTTTGAGGGAAGCATGGATCCTTTCTAATTGTAGACTTTTCAGAAAGACACCAGCCAACCTTGAGAATGAACATTATTTATATTCACACAAAAAAATAAACATTTCGATAGAAATAATCAATCTAAAGTTACCTTGTTTTTGAATTGTAGGCATGACCCGTTCAATGATTGCTCGGTTCGTTGTCACTTGATCTATGATCACAAAGCTCTTCCCACTGCTGATGCAGTTATTATTCCAATGCATTTGGGTCCTTGGGATCAAGAGCTGGAATCGGCATCGCTTTTATCCAAAAGACCTTCTCATCAGCGTTGGATATTTTGGTCGGATGAAAGTCCTAAAAATATCCGTCATTATTTACCCAAATCTGCATCGCGACTTAATTCCCTCTTCAATTGGACAATGACCTATAGGTAAATATCATATTTCCTTTTTTATAAACAGTTTTTCTCGTTGAAAGAGTCACACACATATCGACTGTAATTTCTCATAAAACTATTAGTTAAAAATAATAATAAACTCCAATCACAAATTATCGCATATATATATCTCTCTAAATTTCTGATAATGAGCTAATCACACAAAATATATCCAGATATAGAACTACATGTTTTCTCTCCTTTTATTTTCTGTGAAATTCATTCTCCAAGTCGTGGGTTTTTAAAAACTTTTTCGCACAAAATTTTAAAAGTGATTAAAATGAAAAAATACATTATTGTAAATATGGTCATGGGAAGGGAGTGTTGCTCGATGGCTAAATTATGTTAAATAATAAATAAGTACGTAATAAGATTGAAATAATTTTTCGGGACGGACTGATAAGTGAATTGAGGCAGTTCAAAAATTCAAAAAAAGATGATAATTTAAACTTTCATTTTATTCATAAACCGACGTTTCGGAGGCTTTTTCCCTCCTTCTTCAGGGTTTCGAAAGGTCAGTATAGAAAATGTCCCATTGGATTTCCTTCAATGACCTTTTAAAACCCTGAAGAAGGAGGGAATAAACCTCCGAAACGCCCGTTTATGAATAAAAAGATAGTTTAAATTATCTTCTTTTTTGAATTTTGGAATGCCACATCAATATCCAGTATTTAAATTCTAAATTGAAAATGAAAACATTTTTGTTCAAAAAAATTTACTGTGAGTCACCACAAACCTCACACACAATACGACAAATTTTTTATTCAATTTTAATGTAATCAAAAGGTTGTCTTTTTGTAAAGCTTTGGATGTTAGACTTATGATCTGGAATATTCTTTCGAGCTCAATTCATTCTAAAATTAGAAAATTAATTAAAATTTTCCAAGATGATAGCTATCACGAGAGTCAACATACATCATCTGTTGAAATCAATTATCTTCTAGTGATGGTAGATCAAGTCTGATCAACGATTTTAACATAATATCGATGTTATGAATTAACTATTAGCATCACTTGAAAACAACTTCACAAATTGAAGGAGAAACGTCGTGGAATTCTCTTAATTAATTCTTAAAAAAACTTCTAAAATTTCAATGCTCCAAGCGAATAAATAATATTTTATAGATTGATTAGATTGCGCATTTCAACTTTGTACTTTTCGGTCTAAAGCCTGCAAGAAAATATTATATAAAAAAACAGGGAAAAACTTTTCCCCAATAGATAAAAGGGTCAACACAAATAATCGATTTGTTAAAATTGATGATGTGAGTTGATCTGCCATCACTTGAAGGCACTTTAGGAAATCTATCAAAGTTGACTTTATAAATATATATTATTCAAGACCCATTGTATATTATATACTAACAAAAAATAAATAAATAAAAAGACTTAAGTGAGTATCGATGAGGCAGTCCACAAAAAAGAAGATAATTTACACTATCTTTTTTATTCATAAAACCGACGTTTCGGAGAGCTACTCCTCCTTCTTCAGGGTTTTGAAAAGTCAGTGAAGGAAATCCAATGCGACATTCCCATCTGTCTCCTCTTTCAGTGGCAGTAACAATAATATATTGTATTTTAAACTCAGCAGAATTTAGTGTACCAGAATGAAATATACTATCTAATATTGTTATTGCCACCGAGAGAGGAGACAGAGGAGATTTCCTTCACTGACCTTTCAACCCTGAAGAAGGAGGAATAAGCCTCCGAAACGTCGGTTTTTGAATAAAAAAAGATAGTTATAATTATCTCTCTTTTTTGAATCATGGACTACCTCCAATATATTATTGTTACTGCCACTGAAAGAGGGGAATGTCGCATTGGATTTCCTTCACTGACTTTTCCAAACCCCGAAGAAGGAGGGAATATCCTCCGAAACGTCCGTTTTATGAATAAAAAGATAGTGTAAATTATCTTCTTTTTTTTGGACTGCCCCATCGATATCCACTCAATTTCACTTATCAGTCCGTCTCCAAAAATTACTCCAATCTTAAAAAGACTTAAAGTTGAAAACACCCGATTCGCCCGATTCCTAGTCTCAGAAGGTTAGGATGTGACATCCGTCTACTATTGAAGAAATAGGACTCAGAGGGTAATCTCAGATATGATTTTACTCACTAAGACTTTCTATAGATACCCATAGGGCTGGCATTGTCTGACATTATGAGAATCCCGGAAAGGATCAAATCAAATTTTCTAGAATATTGTATTGTCATTAAAAATATGTATGGGTGAAATTTTCAATAGAAGTGGATCAAAATTGGCTAACAAGTATTGATCCAAACAGGCACAGGAACTAAGTTTTATACTTAATAGACTGTAAAAATAATTGACAATTTAAAGACCTAAATATGAAAATTACAAAATTTCATATTTTTTAACCAAGGACAAAAAGATATTATTAATTATTATTCAAGATTCTCGAATCATCTTTATTTATTCCTTTTTTGTATTATTTTTATTTTAATAGTTCCTCAGTGAGAACAAATTTTATTCGACTAAAACTCGTCTGAACTTGTCTTTGACATGCTTGAACTGGAAGGAGTTCAAACCTTCTATCCGCACCCTCCGGAAAATCTCTCATTTTAACTGAAACTAAGCGATAATTTTATTTCATTTCGAGAATCAATATACTTTTCAAAACAAAAAAAAAATGTTTTTTAAAGAAATATTTGAAAGAACGGATAATAATTTGAAAATTTAAAGATCCTCCTGAAATTTTGAACTCGAACTTATATATTTTTGAAAATATTCTAAATGTCTGAAATTTTAGGTATGCGCCACATCCACAGCATCCATGGACCGCCAGCCACTGATACATATACTATATTTTCCCTTATGGTATCTTACTTTGATTCTTTTTGATTTTTTTATTAAATCAGATTCAATTCTTATGCTAGGTTATCTAAGTATTTCTTTCTTTTGAATCTAATATTGACTTTGCGAGACTATTTAGTTTCTATGTGTTTAGTGATTTAATTGGATTTTATGCAATTCAACCATCAATTCAAAATTGAATATATATTTTAATTTTCCTATTCAATTTGCTAACCAATAAAATGTTAACAAATCACTCCTTCACATAAACGAGATTAGGATATGCTTTATTCTATAATATATGGAGATTTCACTCAAGTTTATCATTCGCCTTTTTGCTCTTCGTTCCACTGTTTCCAGTCAAAATTGGCCTAATATAAATAATTGTTGAATATTTCGATATAAATGGCAAAAAATAATAAAATCTGGAAATTCGAGTGTGTGTGTCTTTTCTCAAAATAATTTTATACTAATATAAAAAAAAACTTTATTTTATTTTTTCATTTTATTGTTCCTTTAGAATGGATTCAGATATTCCAGTGCCATATGGTCGAACAATTTTCAATGCAGATAAAGCCTCTGAATTTGAATTGGCAGCTGGACCACCCTCACGAAGTCGGGGGCGTAAAAAACATCTTGTCGCAGCTCTGATAAGTAATTGTCATTCAAAGCCTCGACTTGCATACATTGACGAACTAGCCAAACATGTCACGGTTCATTTTTATGGAAATTGTGGTGATAGAAAGTATGAATATATAATTATTATTTTTGAAAATTTAGAGTTGTTTTATTAATAATAATTTTTCATTTTAGTTGTACAAATCATTTCGATACCGATTGTCCAATTTTACAAAATTATTCTTTTATTCTGGCATTTGAAAATTCGTTTTGCGCGGAATATATTACAGAAAAAACTTGGTGGAATGCCTTTTATCATGGATCCATACCTGTGATACTTGGTCCTTCTTGGCATCAATGTATTCACCATTTACCTCCCGGTAAGTTTTTAATTATTCCAGCCAATTAATGAGAATAACATATTTCATTTCTCTTAAGATTGTACGCTATACTAAATAATGTATATACAATACATATATACTATATATCTACTTATACATATAATTATATGTGTGCGTTTTAGCTAATTAACTTTAACCATTATTTAATATCTGTTTAAATGACGAGCTTAAAACTCGTTTTTGTCAAATAGTTTTAACTTTTATTTAATTTTTAATTATCTAATTGATGAGGCTAATTGAATTTAAAGACGTAGTGATTATAAGCTATTCATAATTAAAGCATGAAAACTCGTTAAATAAAAAAAAAAGTATATATTTACTCCATGTTTAAAATTTGAAGGCTAATTGACATTTACAAATATTTTAGTGAATTCCATGCGGTGAAAAATATAGCTATTAAATATCTACCTATTATTAATAGGTATATTTTAATAAATATTATTTATTGTAAAAATTGGATTTTTATCTAAAATTTCTCATTAATTTGGGTTTATACTCTAAATATTTATTTTTTCTTTTTGTTTAGGCATAAAAGTAAATTTTAAATAATTATTATTTATTTATTTATTTTTAAAGAGCCTCCACATCTCCCGTTATAGCCCTCTGATCCTCCCACACATGATCCTGATTAGGATTATCAAATCTATTTCTGAATACTAGCTATATTTTTATCTTATTCAGATTAGTTTATTATCTAGAAAATTCTATAAAATAAAATAAAAATTATGCTTAATGATATAGTTCTAGTCGAGGGATGAACCGCGACCTAAAATCGTGTACATCTACTTCCACTTCCACTTTCATTTCCAAGTGGAAGCCAATAGATTATCTAATGAATTCCAAAGTAATTCCAAATAATTCCAAAAACGGTGTGCACCTAATTCCAATTGCGGTTCACCCCTCTAGTACTCTAGTGCCTCACCTGCTGAATGTACGTAAACAGCTCGTATGATGTCACGATTGGAATTGGATCGGTTTTTTTTTTTATTTTTTAATGCAATCGAATGCAAGAAGGGGTGCACCAGTAAAGATGCAGCTCCTATGGATCTCGAAAGACCCTTGCATTACCGAAGAGAAGGGAAAGTTGATTAAGTGAGAGGGTGTAGACGTAGGTGTCTATGTACCCCGGTTTTTAAGGTTTGAAGATTATAGGTGCTGGGAAAGATAGAGGCTGGGAGAGAGTTCCAGTTCCTTGAAGTCATGGGGATATATGTATTCGCGAATGAAGTGGTCCGGCACTTTTCTAATTTGACCGCGAAAGAGTGTTGGGAGTCGGCAAAACGCGTGCTACGTGCAAAGCATGCTTTGGGGGGAATTATTGATTTTATCTCATCAGAGCACCTGCCGTGATAGTATCTATAGAAAAGGGAAAGGGCAGAGACATTTCTTCGATGAGCCAGCGAGTCGAGGGAGTCGGTGAGGGTAGAATCGTCAATTAGCCTTACGGCTCGTTTCTGAATTGCATCCAGTGTAGCAAGAGAATATTTTGAGGCTCCTCTCCATAGATGAGAGCCGTATTCGAGACAGGGGCGGATTTGGGCCTTGTAGATGGTGAGAAGTTGTGGGGGTTTGTAAAATCGCTTGGACCTGAATAAGAAGCCAATCTTCCTTGCTGCAGATTTCGCTACAGAGGAGATGTGTTCATTCCAAGATGCGACAGAGACGCCCAACAAGGATAGGTTGTCACACATTTTCAGGGTATTCGAATCGAAGTGAATATCAGGGAAATCTTTATTTTCGCCGTTCACTTTCGGCAGTCGTACATATCGTAGGTGCTTCCGTAATAGATTAATGTTGTATTTTTTCTTCTATATATCTTAGAAATTTTCCCTATGGATGCTGAATTAAATGTTTGCAAAATTGTTTCTTAGTGGAGAAAGGTCAAGACAGACAGAGAATAATTTTATAACTTTTATTGTAGTTCAACTGATCAAACTTATGATGCAGTCTGTAGTTAATATTAATATACATAGATAGTTAACATAATATATAACTGAACACATTCTAAATTATGGTACAACATGAAAACGATACGGAAAAGAAGAAATTATTGTAAATACCATGACAGAATTGAATTGTAGAAGATTTTGAATTTTGAATATTTCGTATTTAAAAAAAAAAATATCAAACTACGAAATATAATTGTAAGAAATTTTCTCTCTGGAAAGAGACGGACTGGTAGAATTTACAGTTGAAATACATTCTCCAAATAAGGTATATTTATTTGAAGTAAAGAAACTTTTTAAAATTTAAAATATAAAATACTAGGTAGGTGTCACATAAATAAAAGATCAGATGCTTATTTAGCACGACTTTTCAGAGTCCTTTGTGAACTCCTGAAGATGGGCTTATACCCCGAAATATATATAGAGTCGTGCTAAACAAGCATCTGATCTTTTATTTATGTGAAACCTACCTAGTATTTTTGTGTTAGTTCTCAGGTTCGACTCCTGGGGGGATGAATCCCCTCTGATATCGCAATTTAATAATATTTCTACTAAAATCTTAGAATTTGTCCGAAAAAGATTGATTGAATTCTTTCTCTTTTAAAATACATCTTGATGAACCCGAGCTGATTTTTGAAAAAACTACCAACTATTTTCGAAAAAAGATGCTCAAAACTTTAATTATACTAGTATTTTATATATATTTTTTTTATTTATTTATTTAATGTCACCGGGAACAAAGCCCATTTAGACAGCACATAAGTAAAGTGTTAGTAGGGTTAGTGAGGGAGCCGAGTTTTTAGCCGGTAGAAATTTTTATTTGCCAGCCAGGATCGAACCCCGGCCTTCCACTCCAACATCGTCATAATCGATCGATGCCGAAGCGAGGCCAGTGCGTTAGCTGGCTCAGCTAACCCGACTCCCCATTTTATATTTTAAATTTTCAAAAATTTTCTTTACTTTATTTAAAATGTTTCACCAAGAACTTCATTCTTTCAAGAACAACCATTCTCTCTTAACAAAATTGTATTTATTTGATTGTTATTACTTTCTTTCTTTCCTCCTTTCCTTTTAAACCGGCGTTTCTGAGGATTCTTCCCTCTCTTCACGGTTTCAAAGGGTCAATGAAGGAAACCCTTTGAAGCCCTGAAGAAGGAGGGAAAAATCTTCCGAAACGCTGGTTTAAAAGGAAAGGAGGAAAGAATGAAAGAAATGACAATCAAATAAATACACCTTATTTGGAGATATAATAATTTTTTCTTTCTTCACTTCTCCTGGGCTGCCTTCCATTACTTTCAGCTACAAATTATAATTATTTTAAACCTCTCATATAGTTTAAATTTTGTAATTTTTAAGGCTCTGAGTAGGCCAATAAACCCTCCCTCCTCCCCTTCTACTAAAAAGTTCCAGATAATAAGAATAAAATTATTTTTCAAATGTTAAATTATATGGTGATTATTGTTCAAGTGGTTGGTTATTTTGTTGTTTTTCAATCGATTTTATTTTATTGATTAATTAATTAATCAATTATTTACTTGTTCGAATATATATTGATTTTTTTAATTCATTCCATTTCTCATTCGCTAATGGAATCATTGATTTTATATTGCCATAGAAAAATTTTCATAAAATGTATTTTTATCCAGAAAACAAAAAAAAAATTATAAACACGTTCTGGCCATTAATTTTTCCCTTCTTATTGGAATTTTTTAATCTTCGAAAATATCTGGGTCGAAAGCCAAATTGGTCATCATGTTTACTATTTCTATTTTCCTTTGATTCTAATAAAAGCTGTCCTCTATAATACAAGGTGTACATTTGCTTTTGGATTAAGGATCGTTCCTGCATGTCGACTCGTATCCTAGCCCAGCCGCCCTCGGACGTCATCTAATTCGCCTCGCATCTCAACCGGCCACTCTCGCCTCTTTTCAAGCCTGGCGTAGACGATACCTCGTGGTACAGGAGCACGGCTATTTTGGCTCAGCGGCTACACACTATTGTCGAGTTTGTCAAGCTCTCTATTATAATTCACCAGAAAAAAAGGTCAGTAGACATCAAATTAAAAATCTGTTTTAACCAATTTTAACATTGAAACTTTCATTTTCAAATTAGTGTGACTGAATCGATTTTTAGGGTTTCATTCAAACGTAAAAGGGGCCATCCATAAATTACGTAGCCTGAATTTCAAGATTTTTAGACCCCTCCCCCTGTGTCACATTCTGTCACATTTTCATTGAGTCTCCACCCTTTTATTTTGTGACGTCACATATATTTTAATTTGACTTTTGTGACACGACAGTTTTTAAGATCCCCGGGCCCCCCTGTCACATTTTGTCACAAATCTGAGGTGCCCCTCCTCCCTTACTTTGTGACAATTTCTCTACACATTTTCATTGAGCCTCCCCCTTTTATTGTATGACGTCACATATATTTTAATAATATTTTAATTTGACTTTTGTGACATGACAATTTTTAAGATCCCCGGGCCCCCTCCCTGTCACGTTTTGTCACAAATCTGAGGTGCCCCCCTCCCTTACAATTTCTCGATGGCCCCAAACGGCACCCTAATAGTGACAATAAAACGATTGTTTATCCGTCTCTAGATTTTGTATGTCTGTCCGTTTTCCTGTCGGAGAATTGTTGATCATAAACTAAATATGATAAACAAGCTTTATCTTAATCATTTTACTAGAAAAAATGATCAAAAATTATATTTAAATTTTAATCAAATTATTATTAATAGTTTTAAATATAATGTATAATAACTATATTTTTATTATATAAAGCCTATAATATTGAAAGCGATGGTTAATATTTTTTTAATTTTATCAACTCGGTTTTTCAATATATTTTGCTTAAATGCTCAATTTAGCAGGTTGGGCGAGAATAGATTTTAGAAAAATAGAAAATGAGCTCATGGGAGATGGCCGTCAAATTTTAAATATTATGAAAAATATTCATTTAACAAGGACGCCTGTAGGGTAGGCTAGTGCGATCCAGAGGCGTATTTCGGTTGCATAGATATAGGCGGACAGCTTTTCTAGACTATTCTTTATACGCACTACCTGTCTTTAGTTAAAAGCACAACATATTAATATTATTTTAGAATTTGAATTCAGCTAAAAAGGTCGAATTTTATTTGCAGCTATAATTGAAAAAAAATTATTTATTTATTTTTTCAACGTTTTGACCCACTACTGCCAATTTATTCACAAAGTTTTGAAATTAAACTTTATTAAAAATAATATTAATAAACAGATAGGTTCCTACCTTGACCACTAAAACCTTGAAGAAAGAGGTATGATCCTCCGAATTGTCGGATTTTCTAAGAGGATTAAAATTACCACCTAATATATTCTTTTGTTCGACATTTGTGGTTTTCATTGTCTTCAGGCATGCTTTTGCATCAATTCAGCATTGAGTTCTACCATCGCGCTTTGAAAGAAAATACCTTTTTTTTTTAAATTTTATTGAACCAATTATTTTACATGAATTAATGTATACATTGTATTTGAGCTTCGACTTCGGAGATTACTTCTCCACCATCGACTGTCCTTGATCATCATTTTAGTCCTTGTTTTTAATAAGAGGAAAAAACTAATTAAATAAAAAACCTCTTTTCCGATAATTATTCCAATTCTATAATCCCTCCTAATCGTGAAAGAAAAATACCTATAATTAATTTTTAATATACACTCGTGGACAAAATTAGCGGAACGTGGAATAAAAGCCTGAAAATATGATTACTTTATATAAATATGTATATATTTTTTAGACATTTATTTTTTAAGTAATTTTGATAATTTTGATCTAATTTTGACACTAATTAACAAATTGCAAAATTGTAAAATAATCTAAAATTAAAAAAAATATGTCTTATGTGAAATTAAGTGATTTAAGGTTTGACTGTATTTATTTTCTTTATAAAAAATTTAAATTGTTTTAATAATTTGTATTCCCTCCCCTGGCTCTGATAACACATTTAACTCTCCTAGGCATGCTCTTAATTGTGTTATCAATGAGTTTTTGAGGTATTTGTTACGCTTCCTCAAGAAGTGCATTTTTGAGTTCATAACTGGAGCTAGAGATCTCTTGGTCTTCCCAACATGTCCCAGACATGCTCAATAGGATTTAAATCTGGAGAGCGTGCAGGCCAATTCATTGTCGACAAATTCACTGCTGACAAATAGCGACAAACTTTCTGGGCTACGTGAGGGCGAGCGTTATCATGCATTTGAATAAATTGGTCGCCAATATAAGTTGCGAAAGACATTACATAATCTACCAGAATGTCTAAAATATACCTTTCAGCATTCATTGACTCATTTTCCACCATGTTTAATTCCGTACGTACCCCACCATAACAGAGCCGCCACCGAAAGCCGTCCGCAGAAGAATGTTCCATTGATGGTACTTCTCATTGTGACGTCTCCACACTTTCCCCCTTCCATCGACTGGCTTCAGACAAAATCTTGATTCGTCTATGATCATGGCTCCAATCCATCTCAGACCAATTCTCATTGTTTTTTGCAAATTGAAAACGCTCTACTCGATGACGTGTCTCTAAAAGGGGACCCTTGGCCGGTCTTCTCGATAATAATCCAGCTAAGTTAAGTCTTCTTTTAACTGTCTTAAAAGACATAGTCACCTGTCTCACTTCTTTCATTTGATTTCGGATGTCACTTACGGTATGGGCACGATTTCTCAGAGCAGAGCTAACAATAAATCTATCGTCCCGAGTGGATGTAACCCTTTTTCTAACTTGGCCTTGACGTCTTTTGTATTGCCCAATGTTGCAATATCGTTATATAGTAGTTTTCGATACACCAAGTATTTCAGACACTTCTTGGTATGTCCTTTTGTTGTTTTTCAATTAACGTAACAGCTATGGCGACCTCAACTTCGCTCAGGTCCGTCATTTTGCTTTTAATGTCGATTTTTAATGTCTGACGAGCCAATTTTAATGATAAATCAACTTTGTTCAATCAATGTTTAAAAATAAAATTGTAATTCTAAACGAATAAGCAATTCAATACAATGTACCTAATAAAGATAAATTTTATAAAAATTGAATAAAATGTGAGATTTGAGTAAAAAATCAATATTTATGGGAATTATTAAATAAAATTAAGTTTAAAAATAATATTTTAACAAATTAATAAAGAAACTAAATGATAAGAGTCGCTTTAAATCGAATTATAGGTTTTTTTGTTGTTCCGCTAATTTTGTCCATGAGTGTATAATAATATTTGTAATCAACTATTAAAGGGTTTTAAAATTAAAAAAAAAGAATTAATTATTAAAAAGAAAAATTATTTAGTGAAAATTTAATTATAAATTTTTATTGACACACCTACTTTTAAATTAAAAAAAAAATTATCCGAAAAAGAGACCCTGTCAGATCCATTTCTCGACCCCAAAAACCACCCCTGGCGCCACCACTATGAAGCCTGCTTCTTGCTTTCTTTCTGGAATCAGCCTTTGAGTATTTTCTTCATAATACATAGTATGGAAAAATCGTTCACTATAGGCTGAGTTCCTGTTGTTTTCTGTGTTTTTCACTGAAGAAGCTTCAATTTTTTTTTAATTATAGAGGTCATTTATTTTTTTATTTTTAATTATGTTTTAATTTCTTTTTAGGTATATGAGGATTTGGAGCTTTTTTGGAGTGAATCAGATTGTCGCCTCGAGATAGTCAGTTATAATAATAAAAGCATCAAATCTTGACTCCTTAATTATTCTTATTTTAAAAATCATATGAATCATCTAAAATAATTTCATGTAAGTATTATGAAAATTTCTATTTTTTTCTCATAAATACCTACATATATTACATATTTGTAAATTAAAATTTTGCTTAATCACAATTTTATTCATGACCATCTCTTGGGACTTTAAATATTTTTATGCGGATCCAATCAACTCATATTTCTTTTCTTCTTTATTTAATTTAATCTTTATTATTCTCTCTTGGCTAAATGGGCATCTAGTAGTTCCCGAAGCTAATTAAATAAACAATATATCGCATCTTCAAATTTCAATTTTTCTTTCTGAATTTGTTAAGATCAATGATTGTACAATACTATTGGTACTTGGTATCATTACATCCTCAGTTGTAAATATATATATATATATATTATAATAAATAGGTAGGTATATGTAGAAACAAGATCATTTTCTTTTTCTTAAATATTATATTCATATAAATTCCCATTCATAGTGGGGAAGAGAGGGCGATATAATGCTTTCCCTATCTCTTCTAACTTTATTAGCAAATAAACTGTAAACACGCGTAATAATTAAAAGAAAAGCCATCCAAGGATATTTTGGTTTTTTAATAATATAAATAAATAAATAAAGTCAATTTGGTCAAGAAGTCAACCATTAGATAGTATCAGTACTCAATTGCTCTAGAATTGCCCGTTTGGCTTATTTCCAATTACAAATATTTAATAGATTTTAAATGATTAAAACTTGAGACTATTTCAAACGAGTCGAGACTCGCATGGAGAAGTTGAGACGTGTTGGCGAATTAGCTTTCATAAATGGTTTTAGTTATACCTAATGAGCTGAAAATTGGTACGCAAATATGTATTTTCACATTACAATGCACCAAATTTTCATCTTATACCTGAGAACGTTTCTTGAATATACAAAATGCCAAACCTGAATGGTTTTAGTTAATGAGCTGAAAATTGGTACGCAACTATGTTACAATGCATTCAATTTTTGCTTTTTTCATGAAAACGTTTTCCGAGAGTACAAAATTCCACTCTTGAAAGGTTTTAGTTAATGAGCTGAAAATATGTATTTTCACATTACAATTCACCAAATTTTAATCCTATACCTGAAAACGTTTCCTGAAAGTACAAAATGCCAATCTTGAATGATTTTAGTTAATGTGCTGAAAATTGGTACACAACTATGCACCAAATTTTAACTATATATCTGAACATCTTTCCAGAGAATATGAATTGTCAATATAGAATGGTTTTATTTAGTAAGCTGAAACTTGATTTGACACAACCACCCGTCTCCACTCAGCTCTGCCAAAGACAGCTTTTTGACCTCTTTAAATGTCTCGCATCCCATATCCCTAATTATTTGGTCGAAATATTCTAATCTGGGCCTTCTTCCCCTCCAAGATATCCCTAAGCAATCCCCCGTGTCTCAGGGTGTGCCTCATCATCTGACCTCTTCTCTACCTCAGACTCTTCCACAAGGTTCTTATTTCTCCGATTCTTCCAAGAACTTCTTCTTTTCTAATTCTATCCATCCATTTGATATTCACCATTCTTCTGTAGCACCACATTTCGAAAGCCTCCAATCTCTTTCTCTCTGCTTCTCCAATCGTCCAGGTTTCACATCCGTACATGGCTATGCTTCATACATATGTCTTATTAAAAAACTTTTCAACAAATTTATTAGTTGGTCTATTTGGAAATAAAATTGAAAAATTATTCATTTATTATTTAAAAAAAAGATGGTTATTTCAAAAAGTTATAATTTAGATGAATTTATTAAGAAACCAATAAATCTCCATTGATTTTCTATCAATTATTATTGGAGTAAATTAATAATGTATTAATAATGCAAATTAATCATGTTGCATCAAACCAGTCTTAGGACTGTATACTCAATGATGATGATAAATTAATAAAAGAGTAGCTCTAGCACTTAATGATTTTGTGCAACGCTGCATATCAAACTGGATTCTAATGGTATCATCATTCTGTAATAAGTTAATAAAAATCCGTATTTTTAATCGGGTAATTTTCGTAGACCGCAGGGCCTCTCAAAACGCAAGGCCGGGTTCCGGCGAACGCGCTGAACCTGCCTTGCGCCGGTCCTGCTTAAATGGGTTTCTTAAGGCTAAGAGTCATCGGACCGCAAACATCTCTCTAAAATAAAAAAATAAAAAAGCACTTTTATTATCTTATTGTTTTAATAATTTGATTTTGATTTCTGAGCCCGATTTTTTCGGATCAAATTACCCTCCATGAAATCAGGAAATTGTTTTTTCTTAATAAATTAATATTAAGACTTTTCTTCGAAGAAAAAATTCAAAGTCCGTAAAGAATATAGTTCTTGAAATCGATACTAGATGGAGACTTTTTGTATAACCTTAACACAACACCTACAATAATGTCACTGTCTAGTTTTGCCTATTTTAAAAGTTCCTTTATTATTACTTATGTATATTTTTTTATTTTTAAAAAGATTTAAGTAATTATCTATTAAATAAATACTTAAAATGACAAATAAACAATTAAATACACTTCTCTATAATTACTCTCATCGAATTAATTTACATTCCACATTATCAATGAGATAAAAAGGTATTGAAATAAATCTTCATAAATGTATTATTCATTTTTTTCAAATATTGAATAGAAATCTTTATAAAATCTACTAAACTAATATATTTAATAAACTTAATATTTAATATACTTGTGATTTTTTGCAGATCTATCAGATTTATCTTATATTTTCTTTCCAATTTTTTGATAATTGAGACCAAAAATAAAATATTACTTAGTTTTTAAGGAATCCTTGACTTCCAATGTACTTTAATTTAATATACCTACTCATAATATAAACCAACCTTTTCTCGAAAAATTACTATCCCACTGAGTAATCTCAAATTTTTATAATTCATATCAGAAAATGTAATTAAAATACCTATTTGTTAGCTTTATTGACAGTTACTCACTTTTTCATTAATGTAATCGGTCATTTCAAAAACCCCATAAGTCAAGATTTTTCTAAACATGCTTTTATTTCTAGCGAACTCTTTCTTAAAGGTAAACCCATAATCTGAGTAAAAACCATACACGTCAGTAGATTCCCTCCATTTCAAACAATACCCCGAAGTCGTCCTTCATTTCCTAAACGACACAAGTCAGTGACTTATTGTGACAGTTGTTTCGAGACAATACTAGCAAAAAGTTAATGCTAGAGTATATAGAACAGACAATAAGGATTCATAGTTCATAAGCCCAAAACTTTTTGCTGTTTATGTACCAATTCTAACCAATCCCGTGCTCGTTTGACAAATCTGGCACCATTGTAAGAGATTGAATATTTTTATATTAAAATGACAGATAAAATACATTTTAAATTTCTATAAAAATCGTTTTATTTTTTAACAAATGTAATCAACGCCTACGTTACACCTTATGAAAATTATAATTTTGAAAAAATCTAGCGCATGCATCTTTCGCTGGTTAAATAAATGCGCTGTTGCCAAATTATTTTTAGTCAAAAATTTTTTTATACATTTTTTATTATTTATTCCTTATTATCTCAGAAACTGTGTTGTAACTATGAATCAAAATTGTCTCAAAATATGTATTGGTTATTGTTTAATGTTGGTTTAGTTTTTTATAAAAATGGTAAGAAGGGTTTCTTAATTATAATTATATATGTATGTAAATTTTCCGATATCCCGTATAGTGTAATGTTAAAGAGCCTGAAAAACTCGATTTTTGAAATTTAATATCTCCGGAACTGTATTGTTCATAAATTTCGTTTTGCCACCAATCGATGCAGAAGTATTTAAATAATAATCTGTATAAATTTCAAAAAAATCCTAAGAAAACGCATTTGGAGGAACAACTACCTTAAGTGTTTTTTGAAATGACTGATTCAATTCTTATTCAGGGTGATAAACAACAGGTGTAAAAAAACTTGTTGGGAAGATCATTTCAAGCAAAGATTTTTAAATGAACATAGCTTCTTTCAATCCCTTGCAGACTACAGCTGATCAGAATTTTATTAGAAATATATACATAAATTTAATAAATTGAAAAGTTTTTTCCCGAGAGTAGCAGAATTTTTATAAATTGAATGAGACAATAAAAGAGTGTGTCTTCTGCTGGAATTATAAATTTTTAATTTACCTATATTTATAACGAAACTAGTCTTGTTATAAATAAATTAAAAATTTATAAAATCATGAGTTTCCTATATTTGATTCATTCGCGAATCTATTACAAATTGATTCACAGGAATTAATGTATTAATGGTAAGTGAGATTTACATGCGGTCTGGGCAAATTATGATTCTCTATTTGAATCAATTGTAATAGACTGATAAAGAGGGCAAAGCTATCGAAACTATAGTCTCGTTATAAATAAATTAAAAATTTATAATTCCACCAGAGGACACACTCTTTTATTGTCTCCTTCAATAAATTTAATATTTTTCAACAAAGAAAACAACACTTATCAATTCTTATTTAAAGACAGAATAATACCTTCGGAGTCTGTTAAAAGGACATGGTTCACATGGTTGAAATGGTTTATGATTCGCAGGTGTCAAGCTTGCATACTATGTCAAGGAGCAGTTTTTGGAAGCATTAATTTTGTTATCAAAAATAACAATTAATTTAATTGTTTTCATTGTCAAATAGATAATAAATCTATGTGCATATTTCTAAATAAATTTTGATCAACTGTAGCTCTGTAAGGGTTTGAAATAGGACCTATGTAATTAACATGTTTTTTGCTAAAAATGGCATACCAAAAATTGACCATTTTTTTTATTTATACACCTGAATCATCTGTTGATTTATGAAGAGAATTCAATGAGATTGTCCTCTGGTTGATATCGTTAGTTATATCTCCAACTTGCTAAGTATAACAACAAAACGAACTTATCTATACCCAATCGAGTAATTGAACCAATGATAAATAACAGTTAAAATATTTTTAATTGAAAGACTCATGATGAAGGTCAAACCTTAGAACCTATAGTTTATACAATATTTATATTCGTTATATACATGTATATAAATTTATTTGCATCAAGCAGAGGACAACCTCATTGATTTCTATTTATTGTCTATATTTCCTCACGCGTAATTGTAAATTAACATTTTTCTCATCTACTTTTTAAATATAATTTTAATTATTTTTCTCTTTCTATATATTAAAGGTGAAATTTATTAATTTTGATTTTTCGAATTCTTTTATTCTAGAAATGTTGCTTAATACGTCATAACCTCTCACAATGCGCCGCATTTGGCGCACTTGGCTGATTGCAAGCTTCGGCGGTTTCGTCTTAGGCACCATGCTCACCTTAAGCCTAACCAGGCTTGATGATAATCGTCGAGGTTGTTCCAATTCAGCAGTTTCTTCCTCAAACGGGAGATTTTTTTACAACAAATATAGTCGTCATCGTGAAGGACCTCCAGCAATTGGTGTAAAAAAAGATCCTATTCGAAGTTGTTATCTTGCTGTTTTAATTATAACCAGTCCTAATAATGAAAAACGAAGATTGGCGGCCCGTGAAACTTGGCTTTCTTTTTCAAGAAATGATCCAGACGTTTGCCATTGGTAACTATCGATACACTATATTATTTTAATATTTCCTTCTGCATACAGATTTAAGCCTGTAATTAATTCATGGCATTTATTAAAAATAATTCTTTATCCATACTTCAAATTTCAAAAATATTAAATTGTATTTTTCGGACCATAAGACACATTCAGACGAACTGATACGAACGCTAACATTAACGAGATAAGTGACAGTACCGAGAGTGAAGGTGAACAGAATAGTGCTAGTACGAATTATTTAAACAACAAATTAAAATTAATTAAGATTTTGAAAATATCCTTAAATTTCTAATAAAATATTATTTTCTAAAAATCGCCCCATTAAATTGGGGGGGGGGGGGGGGGGCGGTCTTATGGTCGTAAGTAAAAAAAACTTCATAATTGATTAAATTTCAAGAAAATATAAGACAACAGAGCAGTGACTAAGGCACTTGACTTGACTTCCTAATCCAGAAGAAGCCAACGGGAAACAACACATGTGAAAAATTTCCCAGGAAAATTACAATGGAGAATTGGAGATGTTACTCTCTAATCGCCGAAGTTAGGAATCGAGTATGGCGCTTAAAGAAGAGTGCCTGGAGCACGTAACTTGTTGCCTCTAAATAGCTTAAGTTTCAAATTTCAAGGCTCTGCGACTTACCGAAGACGAGATATGAATGATTAAAATATTTATTTTGCGACATGTCTAATTTACACCTCCTTCCTTTATTTCAATCGGATTAAAATTTATACACGGCTAATAACTCATGAGACTTGATAAGTTCACCAATTTTTAGCGAAATCGTTAGATTATTTGTCAAGTCATTACCAAGATTTGGTAGATATAGTCAAGTCTCACCTCTTGCCTATAATGAAATTTGTGATGTGAAAATGTTCAGGGGTGATTAAATGTCTCTAAATCTTTTAAAACTAAATTAATAATTTGATCTCTGATAATGCTATATAAAAATATTCTACTAATAACAAAGAATTTAAGACCTTAAAAACTAAAAAATTTTAAAAAATTAATAACATTTAATAAAAATTTAAAATATTTTAATTTATTGTAACTTATATAGGGTGGGCCATTTAACTTTTAGAATTTGAATCGGCTATATATAAAAAAAAAAAACTAATGAATATTTTTTCAAAATTATGAGTTTATTAGAAAGATTGGACATTTTCATTTATGAATGAAACACAAAATCATTATTCGATTTCCAAAAACAGTGCTCAAAAGATCGATTGTTACGTTGGCTGTGTGGCAAGTGGTTCCGTCCTGTTGAAACCAAATGTCACTCTTGTCATCCTTTCCAATTTCTGGAAACAAAAATGTTGTTTTTCATTCTTAAATGAAAATGTCCAAACTCATAATTTTGAAAAAATATTCATTAGTTTTTCATAAAGTTAGATGGCCCAGCCTATATATAGGGTGGGCCATCTAACGTTTGGAATTTGAATCGGCTATAAAAAAACTAAATGGATATTTTTTCAAAATTATAAGTTTATTAGAAAGATTGGACACTTTCATTTAAGAACGAAACACAACATCATTCAAATGACTGCCACTGCTGGCTTGACAGTACCCCATCCGATCAACCCAATTTTTCAGTACATTTTCAATTGGGTTGATCGGATGGGGTACTGTCAAGCCAGCCAGTGACAGTCATTTGAATGATGTTGTGTTTCATTCTTAAATGAAAATGTCCAATCTTTCTAATAAACTCATAATTTTGAAAAAATATCCATTAGTTTTTTTTTATAGCCGATTCAAATTCCAAACGTTAGATGGCGCACCTATATATGGCAATTTCCTTTATATTTTATATATTTGTAATTAGATTAACAGATTTTTTAGGAACCGGAGATGGATAATAATATTCAAACACTATCTATGTAGTATTATAATGAGTTTATTAAAACATGAAAAGACAGACAGTCCATGGTTCTGTTTAGCTTTTTATAATAGCATCATCAGTGGCCGTCTGAGAACAAAAAAATGATTATCATAAATATTTATAGGTAATATTTTAGGATCAAAAATTATTTTCTTTTTTAAAAAAAGACACATTGAACATGATTAGTAAATATTTAAACTGCGTGAGACATGTTGCTTAGGTGGAAACTATAGTTGTAATTAGCATGTTTTTATTTTAATTTTTACATACATAATTCATGATATATTTTTGATCCTAAAATATTACCTATAAATATTTCTGTTAATGCAATTGGATGTTGATGAAAGCAGTCCACGGTGGTTGTAAAAAATAATAAGACTATAGAGGTTAAACCTTGTTTAACAAATAAATGTAAAATAATAAAACCTCTATAGTCTTATTATTTTTTACAACCACCGTGGACTGCTTTCATCAACATCCAATTGCATATTTATACCAGTCCGTCTCCTAAAGAAAATCTCTATCAATTTCTGTTAATATCATTTTTTTTGTTTTCAAACGAGAACTGATGATGCTATTATAAAAAGCGAAACAGAACCATGGACTGTCTGTCTTTTCATGATTTAATAAACTCATTATAATACTACATAGATACTGTTTGAATACTATTATTATCCATCTCCGGTTCCTAAAAAATCTGTTAATCTAATTATAAATATATTTTAATTTACTTGGTTTATGGCTGATCTAAACGAAATCATTTTCATTGTCATTAAAATTTCCCCATAAAGTTTTAATATTTTAATGTAAATTATTTTCTAGGTTTGTTATCGGAAATGCAGGCCTTGCAGATGATCAAATGTCCTCCTTGGAACGTGAACAGGATAAATTCGGAGATCTTGTGTTTGTTGATGTTCCTGACACTTATGAACAACTTGCGGGTAAATAATTTTAACTTTATTAATGAATTTAACTAGTTATTTCCATTACATTTAAAAATTGTTTTTTTAATAACAGGTAAATGGTTAGCGGCTATAGGTTGGTTCGATCAACAAGGTCCTAGTAATGTTCGATTCGTACTTAAATTAGATGATGATTCCTTTGCAAGAACTACTGAAATTGTTGGCGAATTACGACTCCGTTACTCTGACGATAGCCTTCGAAGTGGGTGGCTCTACTGGGGATTTTTTAGCGGTCATGCCAGTGTACAACGACAAGGCAAATGGAGGGAGCCGGGCTGGTTTCTTTGCGATAGGTAAACTAAAAATTGTTCAATTCAAAAATATATTAAAATCAGTGATTTACGAAAAATTATATCTAAACATCTCCATATTAATATCGACATTTATTCAATGTTTACTTTACTTTCTGGATAATGAACCTCTATAAGATAAAGTACTGTTTATTATCAAATTTACTAAAATAAAGGTGAATTAAATTTCTGAAAATATTAATAGTAGAGACAATTTATTAAAAACAAATTTATATCTATTAAATGCACATGTGCATTGTAATGAGTTTTTCCCATTAAAAATGTGCAATCCAGGTGGTTTCAGTAACAAATTTGAAATTATTTATACCATAAACAAAATATCTATACCTTATGTTAACATTTGAAATTTATTATCCCAACCAAAACATTCTTTGAAAAAATTTTAATTTTTGACACTCCCCCCCATTTTAAAGGGGTTGAAAGATAGAAAGTTTAGATTTTTGGAATTTTTCATTTTTTTGTGTCACAAACTCTACTAACAGGCGAAATTTCACGATGCTGGAATGATTGGAAGTACCCTATAGGTTTTGATGACCTGTCAATAAGTGAGTCAGTCAGTGAGTGAGTGGCAAAATTAGCTATTTTCTTAGGCCAATATCTCAGAATCTATTTAAGCTATAATATTGAAATTTAGTACTCTCTTGAAGATGGATTACATAATTATATCTGTATAATTCCAGATTTGTATCTCAAATGGGTTCCGAGCTGCAGGGGGTTCGAAATTGGCTCGAAATGG
Source organism: Forficula auricularia (assembly GCA_024734495.1). Taxonomy (NCBI): domain Eukaryota; kingdom Metazoa; phylum Arthropoda; class Insecta; order Dermaptera; family Forficulidae; genus Forficula; species Forficula auricularia. The sequence goes on along the minus strand of JALMQS010000152.1, from coordinate 3,105,817 downwards.
TTCGTGTAAATAGCGTACAGCATGTACGGCCTTGCCAATGCTCGAACTTGTCCTGCGCACGCTGTGCGCTTTGATATAATACCTTTAAAAGAGAATATTATATGCCCCTTTCAGGAAGCACAATAAAGTTTGAGATTCAATCTAGCATAGCATTAAACGAAAGGGGATTGATTTATTATAAACTGATTTGAGCATGTAAGCTTCGGGAGACAAGATTTAATTCACTCAAAATTTTTCAAATTTGTATTTACTTAGAAATGTTGTTTTTAGTGTAGGGGTGAAGCCCAAAGCTGGTAGTTTGGCAAGAAGATTTTTGTGACAGACTTGGTCTAAAGCAGTGGTTCCCAACCTTTTGTGGCGCATCTCCCCTATCTGGAGGTTGACTAACACCTATCGCCTCCTTTTCATTTTTAATCTATGCCTAATTTTAATTTGAATTAAAATGTAAATAATAAAGCAGTTTTATTATTTTAAACAATTTTATTACCGTATATAAAAAAAACCAAAGCAGTTTTATCCGGTCACTCTTAAATAAAATAGAAAAAAAATTTAAAATCTACATTTTTTACAGATTTTTTTTTAAAAACCAAGAAGTGAAATAATTAACTAAGATCATTAACGTACATTTAAAAAACAGGAGTACATGTTTTCATTTTTAAATTGGAATCTGGAAAAATTAAGAAAGACCGCTATGCTTGAAAATGATTTTCGCCTCATAGTCATACTTCAGATCTAGAAACTCCGTTTGCAAAGAGTTATCAAGCTAATTCACAGCTTCAAACAAGAATGAATCCAATCCAGAATTTGTAACTTGGTCAAATCTTGATTCCATGTCAGTTTTTAATTCCCCCCCCCCCTTTAATACTCATCGCCCCCAAATCGCCCCCCACTTATTTATTGCCTCCCTGATAACCCAAATCGCCTACTTGGGGGCGATCGCCCCCAGGTTGGGAACCACTGGCCTAAAGTCTTTGAAATATCTAGACCAACCTAGAGAGTGTATTTCCCAGTCTCATGAGGTCTAGAGTTTTATTCCAATTACACCAAGTTTCAATTATTATTATCCGAGCTCATGCACTTTCTCAGCTTGCGCTGGAAAAATTTCATCTATCCCTTCAGATCTTATTTGGGATTAGGCTCGATGTGGGAAGGGAATTCACCCTGACCCACATAAACGACCGGATAATCTCCAATTGAAAAACTTTCTCACTATGTGGTACTTTTGAAGAATAACTGCCTTCTGTGTCTGCCTTGAGATGGTGTTGTTTATTTATTATTATATTATTAGACCATTAGTTAATTTTATTACAAATTTCCAGATACGTGCCGTACGCCCTGGGCGGTGGTTATGTACTAGGCCGCTCGGCTATCCATTGGATGGCTGAAAATGCAGACAACTTGGTGCTCTATAGAAGTGAAGATGTATCCACTGCCGTTTGGTTGGCGCCCATGCGTTTCACTTGGCGTGTTCACGATCCTCGATATGATACAGAATGGACATCCAGGGGCTGTCATGAATCTTATCTCGTCACTCATAAACAAACTATTGAACAATTATATTCCATGGCTCGAAGACTTCGTCAAGATGTTCGATTGTGTGATCCTAATAATACACAACGAGTTCGTCATGGATATATTTATAATTGGGCAGTCTCGCCAAGTAAATGTTGTTATAGAAACTCTTCCATTCCTTGACAATAACAAAAAAAATTCAATCCAATAAAATATTAATAATAGAATCCATTAATCAAACTTTAGCATTATATTCAACAAAAACACAAATAGTGATATGATTCTATTTTCATCTTATATATTTAAATTTATTAAATAAGAAAATGTTAATTATTCAAAGGGAAAAAAACAATATCGCTTTACAAAAAATAATTTTTTATATTATAAATTATCTTCTTTCAAATGTACAACATAATATATTTAATATTTATTGTCTTGTTAACTTTTTTAATACACATTTGTTAAATTAATAAATAAATAATTATTATTCCTGTTTATTTTTATTTCTAATCAAATATAATAATAACTAGATATTACAAAAAGCTCTGAACTGCGTCCCTTGAATAGCGAGTCAGACTTCGCCTCGCAGTTAGTATTTTATATTTTGAAAACAGTACCATCAATTTTGTTGAAATTTAAAAATATTTTTCATAACAATAGGATTTCGGATAATTTTTTCTAAACTATAAAGTAACCATAATATTTATATTAAATCATTTTAAGATGAAGTTAATAAGTTGTTAAAAAATAAAATAAATTCTATTTGACTATAGTTATGATTTTTTTTATTTATTTATTGTCACCGGGAACAAAGCCCATTTAGACAGGACATAAGTAAAGTGTTAGTAGGGTTAGTAGGGAGCCGAGTTTTTAGCCTGTAGAAATTTGTATTTGTCAGCCAGGATCGAACCCCGGCCTTCCGCTCTAACATCGTCATAATCGATCGATGCCGAAGCGGGACCAGCGCGTTAGCCGGCTCGGCTAACCCGACTCCCCTAGTTATGATTTAAAAGCTAAAATTAATATTGATATGAAAGGTAGTTTGGGACTTGAGATCAGCCATTAATTAAAATTTCCATTTAAAAGGCTACCTTTGTATGACCAGTCTTTTTAATTAGAAATATTCTATCTATTAATTCTCTTCAAATACCCGATTCATGTAGGTAAATTCATTATATTGTTATAGTTAACTGCTTACTGAATATGCCATTCGTTCCAATTGTCCTTCCTTGCTCCTTTTTCACGACTCTTTGGTGTTGGGAAAGCTAGCCCCTCATCAAGTGACTAGCTTACTATAAATCGTATGTTTCCTACATTTGATTCAATCGCGAATCAAATGTAGGTGATTTTTGTCAAATATTGAGTGAAAATAATATCTGAACTTATATATTTCTAACTTGAAATAATGATGTTAAATAAATTTATAATTTTTCTCATTAATATATCAAAGAATAATTGTGCCCATAATTATTTTAGTTTCGAGAAATTTAAAGTTTTATAAAATAAACAAGATTTGAATTCTGTATAATGACACAACTAGAAATCCACTTATCGGTTCAATTTTATGCGATTTTTCAAAACCGACATCTTATCAGTGTACTTTTTAAATGGAACATAAAATATGAAAAAACTATTTTTTTAATTTTGTGACTTAGTCCACTTTCATAATTATGGGTATAGTATAGCCCGCAGCTTACTATAGGCGAGAACCTATCCGGTAGCGTCGATGGCCGGGATTTGGAGATGTGCGCGGGAGCAAAGAGCTCTTTTAATTGGATGCTGCGCCCAGGAGTTATTAAGAACAACATATTTATAGAATTTTGTAGGCTTAGATCGGGGTCCCTTCCTTCAGCCGTAAGAACCAGCAGGGGAAGACGGCCGGAGGGGCCCTCGATGTGCCGGGCTGGGTGCAGACGAACTGAGACAACGGCGCACATCATCCAATGTTGTGATAGGACCGCGGATGGGCGGGTTAAGAGGCATGACGCTGTGGTACGATGTCTGGCCGACGATTTGATCAAAAAGGGAATGCGTGTCGAGTTGGAGTACTTGTACTCCAGCTCGGCGGGCAATAGAAAGCCAGACATCGTGGCAAAGGATGCGGCGGGGGTGGTGTGGGTTTTGGACGTCCAGATCGTCTCCGCGCTTGCAGGACTGGGTGTTGCCCACCGAAACAAAATAGAAAAATATAGGGGCAACTCCAGTCTGGTGGATAATATTGCGGAGCGATTTGGCGTCGGGGCGGGCTCGGTCAGGGTCGAGGCCATCACAATCTCGTGGAAGGGAGTGTGGTGGCATAAAGCGGTGGAGTCCCTCATCGCCCTGGGTATATCCCAAAAAACAATAAACGATTTGACATATAGGGCGATGAGGGGATCTCTCCTTAATTTTTACATTTTCGGCATATGATTATTTTTTGTGAATAAAAAAAAAAAAAGAAATGTGAAATGTGAGCCAGGATTAATCCTGGCTCTCTCAGCCACCCGCTCTGAATCTGAATTAATTTGTTCTGAAGCTGAAAGTGTGAAAGATGTGTAAATAAATTTGTCTAATGTTCTTTTGTCTTGTAAGAGGCGGCCCGCTCCTCGGAGGCCCAATAAACAAAATATAACGTAAAAAATACAACAAAGCGTATTCACTTTTATCCATTGGGTATTTAAACCCATGAGAAATAGAAATATAGCGACGCCGAAACGGCTCTTTTATTTTAAAATTTAAGAGAATCCCCATTGCGATTACGATGATACCACCGTAGGAGATAGTTTCTTTCTTGGATGCGAGAAAAACCTGAAGTCAATCGACACACTATATTAAACAATTGGAAACCAAATCCAACTTCCCACAAAAATGGGACAGTTACTAGAATATTTTAATTTTAATTGTAATGATTTACCAATACAAAAGTGCACTAGCAAATTTTTAATATCCTCAAGACTGTTCTTGTGATTTTTCAATATTTATTTTTTTAAAATCATTGTATTTGATCCAAATGTTTTTTCGGTTTTGTTTATTGTTAAGTTGTTAAGTTTTTATTCTTGATACTCTACATAGAATTTTGTTTCTGGCTAAGCCAAGGCCATTAAAATAAATTTTTTAGTTTTAAAATTCAATTTTGGTAAGTATGTAGGTTTATAGTTGAAATATCTAGAAAGATTTTTTTTTCAAAATTTGACCCCTCAACCAAAAAATGTGGTATTTTTGATTTTTGGGATCTTAAACACAAAAGTACATCTGTGTTTAGGGTTGGCACCTCTCCGGGTTTAAGCCAGAGACTCCAGGTTTCAGGGAGCTACCTCCGGGCTCCTGGTTTAATTATTATTTCTCCGGGTTATATAAGTAAAATTGAATATGTACAAAATTATATCCGAACTGTCGCGTCTCGTTTACCGTGTAGGGAATAAGAATTTCTTCTTATTTGCCTGTTTTTATTTTATACGCAAATCGTTAAGTTTTTTTTTTATTAATTATATGCATAGTAACTAATCTGTGATCATTAGAATTGTATTTAATTTGTAGAAATGTGAGTTTTAAATTTGTTAATTTATATAAATAAAAAAATTGCATATATATGCTGTGTGTTTTTTTTAGTCATCGTCTCCGAGCGAGACTTAGTTCTGAGGTGCCAAGCCTACCTATGTTTTTAAATTTATTGAGTTCCTATTTGTGGTGTCTTTTTCAAATTACTAAAAAACAATTTAAAACCGTTTATTTATATAATATATATATATAAAATGATAATCATTGAAAATATATAAATAAATTCATTTTGCTAATGGCCCTAGCAGTCGATGCGCCCTTAAGAAAAAATAAAAAATAAATTCATTAACCCCACTCATGGCCCCCACATGAAATTTCGCTCCCCGGACCTAAAATCTGAAGCGGGCCCCCTATTATGGAATAAGTATGTTTTTTATGAACTGAAAAAAGTCTGCCCGGGGCCCAAAATCTGAAGCGGGCCCCCTATTATGGAATAAGTATGGGTTTTTTATGAAGTGAAAAAAGTCTGTCACTTAGAATGGGGTTTCTTTTTGTTATTTCGCCAATCACTGTGGCGTTGTGCTTATTATTAGTGAAAAATAAACTGATGTCGTTAATTCTGGCCATCCACATGACTTTACCATACACCTGCCCTCTCTTATATTGAATATTTAATAAAATCATTTATATAAATTTTTATAATTTTTCTCATTAATATATCAAAGAATAATTGATATATCAATGATAATTGTTTTTGACCGCGCTTATTTGAAAAAGATATTTATCGCGAGACTACTGCGGATTACGCTATTGAAGTCTGCGGAGTCTTAAGTCTGGACCAAGAGAGAAAAAGATGTGATCCACTTAGCTACAAAATCATTTATAATCATTTACGAAAGAACCCCCCTCTCCCTCACTTTGAATTTTGGGCTCATTAGCAATTTATGATATCTCCTTATAAATTAAAATCTGCTATTCTCAGATTTCTTCCACTTTTGTTTGCATATTTTAAATTATTTTTGTACCCCCCTTTTGGCTAACTATCAATTTCCCACAGTGAGTCATTTTCATAAGGTCGCATAGGGTGCATATGCGAAATTTCATTACAAATCGTCGTTTAAATCTTAATAATTAAAATTAATTAAGATTCTATGGATAGAAAAAATTTTCAAATTAATTCTTCTTGAAATAGTTTGAGAGATCCACATACGATGGCAGCACTAATCATCGAATTGGACAAATGTGTGTAGGTTTTGAATACCTAACCTAACCTTAACAATATAAACAAGTCTAAGTCTAACTAACCTTCATTGTCATTTTTAATGATTTTTTAATTATCATTTTAAATACTATTTGAATTGTTTTAAATATACAATATTTAATTAAATAATATGTCTGATGATAATGAAAGTCCTCCTCTAACATGTGAAACTAATAAAGACCTTCCAACTAAAGATGAAGAGGCAGCATTGAATGAAGCAGAAGAGCTAGTTCCAAAAGTTGATAAATTAAAAAGTTAGTATTTTTAAGATATTCTAATTTAACATATTTAATAATTAATATTTTTTCAGTTGATATTTTACTAAAAGCTACGGGTAATGCGCCAATAATGAAAAAGAAGAAATGGTCAGTCGATCCAGAAAAACAGATTGGTTGGATCATTGAATTTATTAAGAAATATTTAAAATTGGACCCGAGTGATGGACTATTCTTATATGTTAATCAAGCATTTGCCCCAGCACCCGATCAGATGGTCAAGAATCTTTTTGACTGTTATGGAACGGATGGAAAATTGGTGCTTCACTATTGCAAAAGTCAAGCATGGGGATGACACCTTGCTCTTTCTTAATTCTCTCTATCTCTATTAATACATACAATTCCATTTTTTGTTTGTATATAAAAATTTATTGTTTTTAAATAATAATTTGAAGATTATTTTTTAATTCATTTTTAATTTAGGACAGTACTTAATGATTCGTATATTATTTATAAGATCAGGAACGAGGCTTGATGAATCCGGTGGAAGATGGAATCCTTTGAGAATGATGGTTATTTTTCAAAAATAAAAAATCTTCATCATGGTTGTTAATTTATTTTATTTTGATCATGAAACGTTTCGGCTTCAACTTGACGCCATCTTCAGTCTGCAATTACATTCAACATTACCTTACATTAAATTTGATAATTTATATCTTATAATTCACAAACATTATAAACGTTTCATGATCAAAATAAAATAAATTAGCAACCATGATGAAGATTTTTTATTTTTGAAAAATAACCATCATTCTCAAAGGATTCCATCTTCCACCGGATTCATCAAGCCTCGTTCCTGATCTTATAAAATTGATTTTTAAATTTACAAACAAATATAACTACAGAATTAGAGGTTTTAACACGGTGTTTAATTGTTCCTTTTTTCCTCTGATTTGTTACATCTAATACTGATAATGGAACTTAATAATAATAATGATAACTACGGAATTTAAACTAATATCTAAAATCATTTAATAAAGAAAAATAATGTATTCACACCTCAAGATTTAAAATTTAAACTAATAATTTCCATTAATGACTTTTAAAACAAATCATTGATCTCTTCTACGATGCTGTCCCTGATGATTTTTGTGATTGTATTTTATATAAATTATGCTAAAAAAAATTGTATATGTAATACATATTATATATTAAAAATGTTTATTTAAATATACCTATAAAAAACTTTTTCCATTATAATATACAATTTTTCACATTAAATATTGTTTTTTAAATTTGCTATATATTTTATTTTATTCTTTTCAAATCACTCTCTCTTTACTCTCTTGTCTTTGAGATTTTCTAATTTAAAATGTGCAAACTAGGTGGTTTTAAATCAAATTTAGGGAACGCGGTGTTGGTTTATAGTGAAACATTATCTATCTATCTTATCTTATTTTATCTTATTATATTAAACGAGCAAAAAATTATATATATATATATATATATATATATATATATATATATCAATCGGGTTCTCGAAAACGGCTCTAACGATTTTGATGAAATTCACGGGTTAGGAGGGTTTTGTCTTGACGATTCGATCTGTCATGGTCTCATCTTCGGCTAAGTTGTTTTTGATGGGTTTTTTGTTAATTGAAATAATTATTCACAGGTGGTTGTCTCGATAAAAATGTATATTTACATTTTTATTCAATTTCCTTTTAATTATAAATTGGTTTTTTAATTTTAAATTCCACTAATAGATCATTACAAATATTAAGATTGGAGTAATTTAGTCAGACGGACTGATAAGTGAATTAAGTGGATATTGATGAGGCAGTCCAAAAAAAGAAGAAGATAATTTACACTATCTTTTTATTCATAAAACCGACGTTTCGGTAGCTATTCCCTCCTTCTTCAGGGTTTTGAAAAGTCAGTGAAGGAAATCCAATGCGGCATTCCTCTCTGTCTCCTCTTTCAGTGGCAGTAACAATAATATCTTGTATTTCATTCTCAGCAGAATTATAATGTAACATTACATTCTCAGCAGAATTATAATGTAATATTACATTATAATTCTGCTGAGAATGAAATACAAGATATTATTGTTACTGCCACTGAAGAGGAGCGAGAATCTATCGATTCACTGACTTTCAAAACCCTGAAGAAGGAGGAATAGCCTCCGAAACGTCGGGTTTATGAATAAAAGATAGTGTAAATTATCTTCTTCTTTTTTTGGACTGCCTCATCAATATCCACTTAATTACAAATATTATTATATATATTAAAAGTTAGCCAATTTAATTGATTAGAAATCGAGTTTTAAATCCCACAAACGTATTTTTTTCTAAATTAGAATTTGGCAATTTAATTGATGAACTCAAAAATTGTTATTTAATTAAAAACAATTATTATACGGTATTTATTTATATACCTATACATATACCATAAGCACAATCTGTGGGCCACTACAAGGCTTGAAATGCAAAAACTTGGTGCGGTGGCGAGGGTGCAGGTGACGGATGGGGAGATGTGAGGGGTGCAGTGGTGGAGGGGTACGGGGCGGTGCGAGGGAAGTGGTTTGGGGTGGGGGTGAAGTGGTGGGGGTCCGGGGATTAATATATAGCTTTTAACTGAAGCAAAAAGTTACCGAGCATCGCTCGGTGGCCAGGTACTATAAATTATATTAGGTTGGAGTTGGTGGTGTTTTATCTTTAGTCAATGTACTCCTGACGATTAGTTAATGAAATATATTGAGTAATTTTTAAAAAAATCTTTATTTTTATTTTGTGAAACACCACCAACTCCAACCCTAATATAATTTATGTGGTTTTAGCCTAAACTTCTCTTTTGATAAACAACTCAACCACCAAAGTATAAAATCTACAATTATTTTGAGTAAATTGCATGAATTGCTTATAAGAAGAATACAATTACAATTGAATATGCAATTTCGAAAAGGGCACATCTCACATATTTTGACAAATACACTTTTTTAAATAAATGTAGTCTAAAAAGCTCCTAGATACTATGCTCGAAAAAGGCAGAACTCCGGTATTAATTTTACTTTAAATTGAAAGTTTTTTTGCCGAGAATAACTAGAATTTTTATAAATTGAAGGAGACAATAAAAGAGTGTGTCTCGCTGAAATTATAAATTTTATTTATAACGATAAATATATAATAATAATAATAAAATTTTATTTATAACGATAAATATATAATAATAATAATAAAATTTATAATTTCCAGCAGAAGCATCACCTATTGTCTCGCTTCATTTAATTTTACTGCCCCCAAAATGTAACTCAAAAATAAATTTTATAAATTTTACACTACTTTAGAAAATAATTAGTTTTTTTTCATTCCTGAACATTTTCAATTTTCAGACATGTGAACTTTTCGAAATTGAATATTCAATTATATATTCTATATTGTATTCAATTATAAGATTATGAGAATTTGACTTGGAAATGCGTCTAAATAATTTTTAATTCATATTACCTGCCAGATTAGCCTGTTTTTAAAAAAAGTCCAGGTTTTTTTTTTATTAAATAATTCAAAAAATTCATTTCCGTTGTGACAACACCTCTTTGTACAAAAAATTGAATTTTACCTTTCCATTTTTAACGGCCATCCTAATATGTACCATATAATGCTCATTTGTATAAAGCAGATGAGAAACCCCATTGTTTTCCCTTATGAATCAACAACTCTGCTACTCTCAGCAAAATGAAATCTTTTCAACCAAAAAATATGTAATATGCTATTTCGTATTTCATAGAAAATTTCATTATTTTCCTCTATACCTATACACATATATTCTAGAATTGAATAATTTTCTCTTATATATTCTTGATAATACATGTATATTGGTAAAATTACATGCAAACAATACAGTATGTTTCTAATTTGTTTCTGTTGATTTTTTACGAAATAACTGTTTAATAGTATTTATAAAAGGAAACTCGTAAAGAATTTGTGAATCTTCATCTATCATGATTTCATCGAGCTCAATCAACATGTCGTCTATTGAAATTGCACTTTTTCCAGCCATAGTTGCATCAAGTTGCACTGCTGGTTCGGGCACCTTCAACGTCCTTACCCGAATTGCCAATCTTGTGTAGAAGGTCACCAATCCAAAAAGCCCAGTTGCCATTTCCACAGAAAAAATGGTTTTCAACAACTGAATAAAAAAATATATATAAATTAATTAATATATTTAGAGTCTTTTGGATTAAATAAATAAAATAATGATATTGACGTGTTTTGTTTGTAAAATAAATATAATTAGATCACCATCAATAAATTGCATATTTTATGAATATTACATCTATATCTAAGATTATTAAATGAAAAAAGTTCGCTTTTTTATATAAAACAGTTTATTTATCAGATTTGGAAAAATTTGGAAAACCCAGCAAAAACAATTATTTTCAGTGCAATTATAATACTTTCACAAAATGCGATTATTAAAGAAAAAGTCTTTCATTATCGAGTATTTAAATATCGATTTTTGGTTAAGGTGAAATGTCATTAAAACGAATATTCTCGATCAATCATTCTTAAATTATTTATTACAACAAAAGAAAAATGAGTTGGCAAGCTGGAGATATGTTGGAAAATAAATTTGGTTTTTCCGCTTTGAACTCATGGTCACTATAACAACATACCTACCAATAAGCAAGAGTGCTACACCTCAGACCAAGAAATCAAATTCGACGAAATTATAGGATTTACCTGAAAGAGACTATTAAAATCCAATTGGTAATCAGCTAAATCCTTTTTATCATCCTGATGTTCTGCTATATATAATGCGTAAAAACCAGATATCATTGTTGCATAACTTGATAAGAAATAGTATAGCTCCAACTAGAACAAAAATTGTGAGTTGATTACTTTTGAAAAAAAATAATCAGCCAAGCGAGGAGGTTTAAAATTATTATTCCTGTAAATTCCTTTATAAAATTAGATTACCACTATTTAATTTATTCTCAAAAACTAATAAAGGGTATTTTATATGTACCTAATTGTTTTCTATAATGAAATTGATACAAAAAAGTTGAACCAAAGGTACAACCTTTGTAGTCCCCAGTGGACTCTTGTATCGTGAAAAGAAGAAGAAATTTCACCGATTAAGTCGGGTTGAAGGTATCTATGGATGCGGGTCTTGAAAGAGTGAAGCCGGGAAGACGGACAGGAAATCGAGTTCCAGTCACTAAAATTCATAGGGATAAATGAATTGGCAATTGGGTTTGTTCGGTCCCAATTTTAAACTGTTTTTGAAAACATTATAACTTTGCAATAGTGCTTTCTTATTAATTTTAGCATAAAACAGTCTATTCTATTAATTTTGGCTAAGATATAAATTTTTTAATTGCTAATGTAGTGTTGGAAGTTCGAATGTGTAGATCTATATTTGTCTAAACATGATCTAGGCATTTTCTTTCGAAGACCGGGATACTAATAATAAATTATTAATAATTTGAAACACATAAATATGAATTCATTTTTTAAGAAAGAATAAAATGGCTTACCGGGCCAAACACCGCTCTGTTCCAAGATCCGCAGTAACAACAATGTAATATTTGGCAAATATGAAGGCGACGGCCTGTCTAAAATCAAACAAGTTTGGATTAAACTTCTAAAAATAAAAAGCGACTTTTGTTAATTGGTTGGAATGCATTTAATTTTTCAATAAATTCTCGCCAGGGTTAGCCTAGAACACAAAAAGCTCTTCTATGACCAGGATTTTTTTGGACGATTTCTGATAATCAATTATTTTTCATTCTCGACTTCATAGCAACCTCAAATATGTATAAACTATAGGTACTTATTAAAAAAAAACGAATTTAGTTAGCGGTAAAAAGTTTTAAGTTTTAATACCTTAAAATATTTATAATATTTACGTACATGTGTGTAGAAGCTTTTTCTTGTTGAATAAGTATTAAGCGACTTAGAAATCGTCTCCTTTCATTGGAAGATGAAATGCGCCTACATATACTCGAGAATCGGACCGAGATTCAACATTTATGGTATGTGTAAAATTACATATACAGATCCAAAGTTTCAAATCGATACGACAATTTTAACAGGATAAAATCGACTTTCTAGATTTGCTTAGCTACAAGGAAGTTAATATTAAAAGCGTTTAAAAAAGACGCAGATTTCACATTAATATTTGTTATAAATTGTTATACTAATAAATGTATTATTTATCTTTACCTAATTATATTCAGAATTATACCAATTGCATATGTTGCATTTAATACTATATAATATTTAATAGATTAGAGAAGAGAAATTTCTTAAAAACTTCTTTGCCTAGAATCGAACCTAGGAACTCTTGAACTAAGGTCATTAGCTTTAACCACTAGACCAATCTAACATTAATATTTATACCATGATTTCTGTTACTAAAACTATAAATTTTTGATTTAGACTTTGTGTCGAGATAATATTGTATTCATTTGAACTCGAATGAAAATGAAAAATCACCAATAGATTTTAAATTAAGAAACATTAAATATATATTAATTAACGAGGCAAATTTGAAATATAATTGTCAGCTCGGATTTTAAACTGATGGCTCCAATCGATTTTCATTAACCAGGCAAATTTGAAATATAATTGTCAATTTTGAAATGAAAGACTCCGATTCATTTTAAATTAAGAAACATTAAATATATTTTTTGTAATTAATTAAATTAATTGAACCGCGTAAATTTGAATAATTTCCATGATTCAGCCTGCAGATTTTTTGCAGTTCATAAATCATTTCATTGTTTTTGTTTTGAAAAGAAAAAATGAAATTTAAATTTTAAATTTAAATATATTCATAATTATTCCTCCCCCCCCCCCCCACCCCGGCCACTCAAAAATTAAAGAGGCGAAACATTTAAGAGACGATGTATTTTCGGTAAGTTTACGGGGTATACATTTGGAGTGCGGTTTTTTAAGAGGAACAACATTTTTTGGCCGAGACGCTTTGCCCGCCAGGGCACCAGCCCGGAGGCTCGCTTGAAATAAACGACTAAAAATGATAATCATTTTTTGTTTCCATTAATGATCGAAAATATTGTTATATGGACGCTGAGAGCGCTGGGGATTCCTAGAACTTTATTATTGTTACAAGGGTTCTATAAAAGTGAAAAAGTTGGGAAACGCTGCGTTATATTATTTCTTACAGTGGCGTAACGAGGTCACTTGCGGACCCTGCCAACACCTTGGCTGCGTCCTTCTCCTTCCACCAAACGAAATAATAATAATATAAATATAATAGATAGAATGCAGTATTTTTTATTCAATTTTTAAATTTGTTATATTTACTTTGACTTATGAGCCCCATATAGCAAGATTTATTAAAAATATTTAGGTATAAATTAATATTTGATTATAAAAATAACACTAGTATTTAAAAGGATCGTAGGGAGTTGGTCCAGAATTTAAATCAAACGAAAAGTTTTTTAATTAAATGGACCAAACGTTTCGTCGTTGGTTGGCGACTTCCCCAGTTGCTTTAAGTTTATAAACTAGAAAACAACTGAAGGAAGTAAACGCTAACCAGTGACTGAAACTTTTGGCCCATTTAATTAAAAACTTTGCGTTTGATTTAAATTCTGACCAGCTCCTACAACCCTTTTAAATGCAGTGATTCCACTCAAAAATTCGAATCCCCCGGAAATCAGAAATCTCGGGAAATCCGAACGAGTTTTTTTTGACAAATTTAAGTTTGGATAGGTGTTTTCTCGAACTCAAGGCTAGGCCAAAGCTTCTTCCAAAATCTCCGTAGTAAGTTCATACTTGTATTTGCCATGATTGTGCAACCCATTAAATAACGTCTTTTTTGTAACTTTCTTCAGATTCTCAAGGATAGAAAGAGAACCATTTTCTTCAATCATCATCATCATCATCATCAGCCTGTCGATATCGACAATCCACTGCTGAATATAGGCCTCTTCCATCAAATGGAAGGGGGTTGGCATTAAGTCACCACGCTTGCCAGACGGATTGGTGACTAGGAATCAGATTATAGCCGGTCAAATATCAATGCAGGGACTCGGACCTCGAACCCGGGACTCCTGCTTAGAAGGCTAGTGTCTTAAGCTCTCGAGCTAATCCGATTCCCCTTTTCTTCAATAAGATATCCAAACCACCAGCTTTTGGCTAATATGAACAAAATGAAAACCGAACAGGCTACAAGCCCAATTAGTTCGGATTTGAGTGGTTTCGCATCTGTATTTGATTATGGATGCGAACAATGAAATATAACTAGGGTAACGCCAGCAGTAGTTACTACAAAAATTCAAGTAGTTGACCATTTCGACATCAAAACTTTATATTAGATCGATGAAGGACTTCCCTGAAAAAATCTATGGACACTAGACAGAAGGACCTGTCCATAGATTTTTCAAGCGGGAATCCTTCCATCTGGATCCTTATTAATTAAAGTTTTATCTCTGAAATGGTCAAACTACTGGTGCATGGTCAACTACTGCTGCTGCGTTATCTTACTAAGGTTATTAAAAAAAGCTAAAAACGAATAATGTACTCTATTTTTATTTTATTATTTTAACTCATTTTTACTTACAAAAGGCCATTTTTTAGTTTTCTTATAGACCATTTCACTCCCCCGGTCAACGATGATGATAATATCGATGATTAAAGCAAATAGCAAGAAATGACATCGGGTATAAGGTATGTTTTTTATATTCGTCATGAGCGAAGCCAAATTTTTGGACCAGAGCGAAAAGCAAATAATATGACCTGCCTTTAATCAATTTGGATTAATATAATATTGAAAATTCCTTTACTCGGTGAATGATAAATGATTTTAATTGTTATCATTTTATACAACCATGGCTAGTATTTTTAAGTTATTTAATTAAAATTACCTTTTTTTCTTAATTTAAGGTCATAATAATATTTGAGAATGCTCTAGCGCTATGCATAATTAAACTTATTAGTGATTCTCTTAAAAATTCTATAAGCTCTCGGCTTGTTGGTTCCACAAGTGGGTTTGGTGTTACTGAATTTTTCTATACATCTTATGAGGCTGGACGAGCATAGTATTGAATTAACGCAAACATTAAAAAACAAATTAAAATTGCCCATTATGCGTGTGTGTGGATTCAGATATCCACGATAACTTTTGAGAACGAAAAGTCATAGAAAGTTCGTTCTTTTGCTACAAGTTTGTATTTCTATGCGGGGAACTGAATAAATTTTAACTTTTCAACTTTAGAACTTCTGTTTCAAAAATACACAAAACATCATTTTTTGAATGATTTTATTCAGATCTAAGGCAGTGTGTTTATAATTTGATTTAATTTGATTATTACTTATAATGATGTCTCTAGAGTAAATAACTTTTTCTTTTTATTACTCTTTTATGATTTTTTCATAAGAATCTGATTGAGAAAATGACTAAAAAGTGACGAGGATAGAATGACTTTTCTCTTTTTAAAGCTAAAAGTCATTGCAAGAATGGCAAATCCAAGTCCAGACCTGTTTCAAACTATTAGGGATTAATTTTATATTAATTTCTTTTATTCTTGGATCGGCCTTATGATACTAGATAAGAAAATATTAAATCGAAATGAATATCAAATTCAGATATTTAATGAAGTCTAGTATACATGGTCTGTATAATGAAATGTTCGCTGTCAACAGGGTTCCCCCAATCTGCCCACCTCTTTCTCCCCTATATATTAGATAAAATACAATATTTCAAATGCAAAAAAAAAAAAAAATATTTGAAGAAATTTTCTCTTCGGAGAGAGATTGACTTGTAGAATTTTTAGTTTAGAAAAAAAATTTCCTCACTATCCTTGGGCTGCCTTGTATTACTTATCAACTAAAATTTTTTATAATATTTTAAATTAGAATTTAGCGGATTTACATTTATATATAGGGTAAGCCGAGGGGTAAGCTAATGATTTTGGAATAAAGAGGCAAATACCCTTCCCGCGAGTATCGCTGCTTATAGGCACTTATTACGTCCTTTACACCCCTTAAAAATAAACTTCAATACTTACCATATACACAACATTTAATAGAATAAGTACAGGATTATAATCAAGAGTTCTCATCTGAAACAAAAGGAATAACAAACAAATTCAGAACAAATTTTTGAGCCAATACTCTACTACTCTACTCCTATAAACTACCACTAGCAATGCATACAAAGACAATGTGCTTTTGCTAATCAGTTGCATTATTGCTATACGACATTAAGTCTATACATACCTCCTTCTTTTACATGCTAGATCTGATTTATACGTAACCTAAACTCTTTTATTATATTCAAATATAATAGTAATCTCTTCTGATTTACACTAAATTTTGTAAAAATACTCTATAGAAACCTACCGAACAATTGATTTCGACATCTCAGTGGGTGGCAAGTAGAGAATATAGAAACAGAGTGCCTTAAAATTTCAATCCTTAAAATGGGACCCGTAAGAACCAATATTACCAGGGGTCCGGTCGGCAACTTATCAGGATTAGTAGAAGAGTGTAAAAATCTACGATCTTAAAGTTTCAATTTAGTAAAAAGCTCCCTTAAAAATATCATACTGTGTATTTATGCTCTAATAGAGATAGCTGCATTATTATGAGTTATTCCTTTACTCTAAAAATAATTAAGTTATGTTTTATTTTTGTTAAAAGGTATGGGAAGCTAAACTTTTGGGAATCTTGAAACTCTGCAGATTAAGAGATTCAATCAGCAAAGACCTGCCGTTAGGTCTTATATCATCTGCCGAATTCAGATTCTCAAATTTCTTTGAACGATGCTGAAATTATTAATGTTAATTTCTATAATTAAATTTGATTACAATTTTTGTAATAGTTAATTCACAATAAAAGTAATAAAAAAGTCTGAATCAGTAGACAGATAATTTATAAAAGCATTCCCACAATTAAGTTTCGTTTACTAATATGAGAAAGGTAATGATACTAATGATCGATCGATTTATTAGCCTTCTTAGTATTCTTTTTCCTATAAATAGTCCCATGATTTCTTATCTTTATTTATAAACAGAGTTCACGCACTGCGCGTGCTTTTCTTTCTCAATATCTAATTTGTATTTGATTTCTAAGATGAATCAATATCTTGTACTTGAAAGTCTTAAATATCAAGGTTAGATTTTTAACATAGTATAAATTGAATTTCAATGCCATTCTATAAAATTAAGTTTAAAGGTGAGACTTACATCTTTATGCGATGAGTATATCAGTATTTCTACCCATGTGAATTTCCCATCGTTGCATTTTGACTTGAACTTAGTAAAAATAATTTGTTTGTAAACAACTTCAAAGAGCCTCTCGAAAACGAATGCGGCTGAAAAATGAATTTCTTAAATATAAATAATATAGTCAAAACTTTTTATTAGTGTCTTAACTAATTTCAACTTCTGCATATTTTTTAATTAGGGGCTTAAAGACTTCACTGGTCATTAGATATTTACGAAGTTCATTTACTAGGCACCCACTAAAATGTAACGTGACATGATCTGGAAATAATGTGAAAAATTTTCATCAATAGCAACTAGAATAAATAAATAGATTAATTAGAGAGAAATTGAAATATTCAAACCAATTTTAAGGCCCATATTTAAAAACTATCTTTGAAATATTATAAAAAACATTTTGTAATTACCTACTCATTTTCTTCTATTTTAGGCCTTGGTAAACAATTCACTCAGTCTGTCAAATAAGGAATTACCCTGATTAATTTAACCTTTCTTAGAATTATAGCTTCTTAATAATTTTAATTTTTTGAGCACCCTATTTTAGTTCCCAATAGATTATTCTCAAAGTCTTTATAATATTAAATAAGGGCTCATTCCTCTATTAAATTTCACCTTTCATTATTTCTTGACATTAATGCATTTCATTGTCTTTGAACAAGTAGGTACCTTAAATTTTTTCCAGTAATGAAAATTTTCTACTTGACTGAGAATCGATCCCGACCTAGGCGATTTGTAGTAATTTTTTCTAGGCAGTTTCTCCAGTATAGTATTAATAATTATTGAAAGTTCTCATCATATAGAGTAATTCTATAGCATTATAATGATTTCTAATTTGTGTATTTTATTTAATGTTTATTAAAATTCCCCAACACAATAAATTATATCTACTTCCGATGACTCCTCTGTTTCCGGTTATTAGCTTTGAAATAATGTATTTATGATGCACTCATTTCTGATGGCAAAATAATTGCAAATCTATTTATGATGAATTGAATACCAATACAATACAAAATATTAAGGTTATGTTTAATAAAATATTATCCACTTCTCCTAGACTAAAGCTGGTGTTCCTCAGCAACCACTCACATCTCTCCATTTGATCTTTCTAATTTATTTCAACGACTTAAAAGGTTTTCCCTATAATTTTCATAACCATAACATTTTCTATATTTATTACGCTTCCAGACTCTGATATGCTCTCAATAGCGTACTTCTTCAATCAATCCTCCCTTAGGAAGCAGCATATTTAGTTAATTTTAATGCAGACAAAACATCTACTAATATCTAGTCGTGTTGGTAGAAATTTTCCAGATAAAGCAGTGAACACCATGAAGATGTTATTGTTGGGACTCCCAATTGCTTCTGATTTCTCTTTTGAATGGGATTTCTTCTGTATCGAAATCTTTCGTATGGAGATTTGTATTTCTATTCAGTCAGGTTTCGGTATTATCTTATGCCCACTAAGCTTCTTATCTTATACTATGTCCAAATCAGCCCTTGATCCGAATATGGAACTAACTGTAGAGAACACCCCACTTGCCACCATGGATAAAATTCAGTTACTAGTGTTTAGATTAATACAATGTTGTTGTAAATGAAATAATTCCACTATTTTAAAATAAATAAAAATAATTATTAAAATAGTAAAAATTAGAGGGAAAATATCCTAAATTATTGAGGGGGCTGTGAGTGGTAAATGTTCCACTTGGATAGATGAATTAGGTTAGAAGGGTGATTGTGTCCTATGTCTCTCCTTGGGAAACTATTTTATTTGTATCAAAATGAATGGTCACTTTAGAGATCATAGTTGTCATGAATTAAATAAGTGTAAAAGTAATTGGCATTTGAAATACGTCTAATGCCTCTTCATATGTGATTTATCAGCCGATGATTTTATCAAATCAATTGTATTTCAAGTTCACTCACTTCAATTTGATCTTTGCCTATTGAAAAGGAGAATAAAATTTTCCACCAAGATGTCATGGAATTAAATTGGAATTTTCCAATTAAGAAATAGGATCTGGAAAAATTGTCTCATTAGGACGAATGATCTCATCGATGTTTAAGAGGACAGAGTGCTATTTATTGTCTGCTTTTGCCAATTTCTGGGCCAGACGTAGCAACTTCTACGCAGGCCCCAACCGCAAGCAAATTAACCGACACCAATTCACTAGACCGGGGTTAATCAGATCAAAGAATGACGTTCATCTCACATTGCGAATTAACTATTTCAGATCTGCCTACTGATAAAATTCTTATCTCTTCCAATAAGTCAAGTATATCATATCACGGACGAATTGAATTTGTGCTAATTTCTTCAATCAGACTCTATGGATCTGGATTTTCAGATGCCCTGATCTATTTTATTTAATTTTAAAGTCAATATTCACTTCTAAAAAAGGAATCTTGTACAAATTTTTTTGATTTTTTTGTGAGCTTATTCCCAATCCAAAATGAGTCCAGGGCCGATTATAAAATTGTGACATCAAGATAAATAAGATCTGCGGCTTTGGTAGGCTTTAACTAAACTCACTTTAGCGTTTTAAAGCCCGCGATGATGGATTCATATTCGATACGGAGACATATAATATTTTTCAAAGGACCTCTCTCTTTCTTAAGCAAGCAAATAGAGCAATAAATCTTGATTAATTATGCCTGAGGCCATTTCTCCAACTCTTGCAATATGTATCGGGTTTAAAGGAAAGTTCCTATTTCCGTCTTCTTCCAATAATGTACACATATGTATGTCAAATAAAAGCTTCAACAGCTTCATTACACATATGTAGTTATTAAAATTCTATTCATTTTTCATTAAAGACATGCCCGCTCCCAATAACGCACCGTAGTGGTGATTCTATTTCATTGTCTAATAAGTTTTATATTATTAGATTTTCTATTTATAATTTAAGTGATTGGCTTTTTAATAAATAAGCTGATGTAGCCATCTACATGACTTTACCATACCCCCTCTCTTATATTTAATATTTAATAAAATGATTTATAATTATCTACGAAAGAAACGCCCCCTCTTAATTTTGAACCCATTAACAATTAATAATATTTCCTTTTAATTATGTGACTATTTTATTAGAAAGATCAGCTTTCATCGATTTGTGTTTGTAAAAATATTTTTGAACTACCCAACCCCTCTATTTTCACACTTAGCCCTTAACCAAATTTTGTATACTTAGTTTGTGGGACCCTAGGAATCGATTAATGCAAAAATAGATAAACCAGAAAGGGGATGAGGTTCAAAAATGAAAATTTTAGGTCTTTGGAACTATCTCAACCAAATTTTGTATAGTTTAGTTTGTGGGACTCTAGGAATCGATTAATAAAATAAACTGATGTAGCCATCCCATACAACTACTCTAATCTTATATTTAATATTTAATAAAATTATTTGTAATAATTAACGAAAGAACCCCCCCTCTTAATTTTGGGCTCATCACCAATATAATATCTCCTTTTAATTATTAGACTCTTCTATTGTAAATTTCAGATTTCGTCCTTAATTTTGGGTTAGATTTCAACCAAAATCTAACCAGCTTTTAATCTTAGTAATTCAAAAAATTTAATGGAAAATTTCGTTTTATTATTCACACTAGTTTTTGAGCCAGAGCCTACATAACATTTGGTAGCGTACTAATTAACATACTAACGTACTAACTAACAGACATTTTGACAAAATAGTTAATATCTCGTAAAGTATAATTTTTTCAATGTTCACTCTATAAAGATTTCTTGTAGATCAAAACGTTATGATTTCGCTCAATTTTTTTTTATCAAAATAGTTTTTGGCGTTTTTGAGATATTTCGAAAAAAAGAAGCATAAAAACAAACATTTTTTATGCCCGATTACAATACTTGACCATACCCTGTATGGTAAAGTAAAATAGGTGGAATTGAAAGTAGCATTGGCAGTATAGAGAACCATAAGAACAACAGAAAAGATAAACGAATCTATAAAACTGCATCCATTAGTTGTTCCTTATTTGCAACCATTAGATGTATTATAATATATCAGCAATTTCAATTTGAAAACGATATTGCAGGTTGCAGTTCGTGAAGCAACAAGTACAAGTGAAGCGGCGTCACAAAGAAAGAGCAGAGCCATAAACATGGTGATCATGTGACGAGCTATCTCTTCAATTCTCCACTTCTAAATAAGCAATTTCCTATGATAGTGTGTGCGTGCATCAGGACTTCCTCCCAGCTACGCCTGCCTTCACTGGGGCCAATTTGGGAGCCGCTTCACGATCTTTCTACATCACTTGAACATGAGGACAAGAATTCGGACCCAATATCACAAGCATTCGAAGATAAGAACTTTGCTATTTTTATTTATTGGCATTACCCGGCCAAGATTACCAGGGAGCTTTGAATTAATTCAAAAATTTCATTTTTTTCTGCTTAAAAATATCTGAAAAATTCACAGCATTATTTTCTTTTGTTTGGATCCTGATATCCACCTTTTAATTTAATAACAGAAAAAGGGCGTACAAGGCGTGGGAATTCAAAATTGTGAGGTGGGGAGGTCAATGAATTTTTATAACATTGAAAGTGTTTATAGCCATGGTAAAATTCGCCAGGAAAAAGTGTAAAGAAAAATCATCACGGAATAACCCCATTAAATGGTCACATGCCACATCTATATCTGTCAATATTAAATTCGTAGCCTGATTAAGAAATGGAGAAATCGAGTTAAAATCAAAAAAATAATCATTAATTCTTAAGAAATCCTGGGGGAATAACCATTGAAATTATTTATTTACTCATTATTTGATTACTTTCAAAATAATTTTATATCAAAAATTAATTTGAAAGCTCTTCAATTAATTTCTCATACATCTAGTACTATCATTGCATATTCAGATTTATAAAGATATATATACCAAGAAAAAAATTTCTATATTAAAATATAATATTATTCTCTTCCTGAGGGGTGAATTTTTATGATCTTTTTCAAGAAATTTTCATTTTTTCAAATATTTATTAATTTCGTTTAATTTTAATTATTCATTTAAGTATACCTAATTTTTATATTAGCGGTTTTCTTACAAGTGTGTGTCTAAATAAGAGAGAACTAGAGTAAAATTACAAATACATCCATCATAAAAATTTAAACACACATTAGGGGCCATCCATAAATTACGTCACACGAATTTAATGATTTTTGGAACCTCCCCGTCCTTGTCATAGGTGGTCACACTTGTGTGACCCCCTTCCCCTGGTGTGACGTCACATATTTTGCAATTTTAAATTTAGACATTATTAAATTAAAACAGCACTTCCAAAATTATTTATATATTTCTATTTAAAACAGTGGCGTGAGGTCCATAGATTCTGTGGATGCGGCGCATCCCTAAAATTTCAAACATTTAAAATACATATATAATGCAAATTTCAAAATTTCAGAAGGATCTTTTAAATTTTCAAATTATTATTATATTTCAAATATTTCTATAAAAAACATTTTTTGTTTTGAAAAGTATATTGGTTCTCGAAATGAAATAAAATGGTTGCATAGTTACAAGGGAATATTAAAATGAATGATTTTTTCGAAAGTAGGTGCCGATAGAGCGCCTTGAAGTCCCTGCTTGGTATATCTCCCGGTTCAAGCATGTCAAAGACAAAACTAAAACGAGTTTAGTCGAATAGAAATTGTTCTCACTCGAGGAACCATTATTATAAAAAAAAGAATCTTTGAACTAATCCATTTGTAAGATCTCTCAATATACTATCGGAAATAACTAAGAATGCAATAGACAACAAAGTCATATTTTGCTAGAATTTATTTCTGACTGTTATTCTCACTCACGCAAAGGAGTATCCATTTGATGAAGGTCCCAAAATATACTTTTTTTAAATTTAATGTTAAATTTGAAAAATAACGAAAATGATGCTGTACCAGGAGATTTTGTCCAAAAAACTAGCTTCGTTTTTTGAAATTTTATTTTAAATTTCATCGAATACAGCATCATTTTCGTTATTTTTCAAATTTAACATTAAATTAAAAATATATTTTGGGACCTTCGCCCCAAATGGATTCTGCTTTGAGTGAGTTAGAATAGGAGTGAGAAATAAATTCTAGCAAGCTATGACTTATTGTCTATTGCATTCTTAGATATTTCAGACAGTATACATTCAGAGTTCTTACAAATGGATTAGTTCAAAGATTCTCTTTTTTATAATAATAGTTCCTCAGTGAGAACAATTTTAATTCGACTAAACTCGTTTAGACTTGTCTTTGACATGCTTGAAATGGGAGAAATACCAGGCAGGGACTTCAAACCTTCTATCGGCACCCTTTTCGAAAAAATCATTAATTTTAATATCCCCTTTGAAATTTAAAATAAAATTTCAAAAACGAAGCTAGTTTTTTGGACAGAATCCCCTGGTTGAAAAGTCACCAACCGCCACTGATTTAAAATCTTTTTCCATAAAATCATTAATATATTAAAAAAATCATTTTAGAAATTTTACAAAACATAACAAATCAAATGAACGATACAAAATTTAATCTTGTGTCCATGGACATTCTAAAGTTTTTCGTTAGAGTTGAGTTTTAATCCTTTAGATTTATACATGTGATGTCACGAAGCTCATGACTCGCTCCACCCCCCTGTATCACACGATATCACACTTTGTTGACCCTCTACCCCCATTAACGTGTGACGTAATTTCTGGGTGGCCCCTTATGTTATTTAATATTTTTAACCTACTTCAAAAAAGGAGGAGGTTCTCTATTCGACTGATTTTTTTTTGTGTCTATGTTACCTCATATCTCCGTCAATTGTCAACCGATTTTGATGATTTTTTTTGCATTGGGTTCAGTCTAGCTTCCGATTGGTCCCGTTTTTTTTTTCATTCGTATTGGACTTTTTTTGATATGTTTGTTCAGGCATAACTTCTTTGTTTATGAACCGATTTTAATGATTCTTTTTTTTCTTAAAGAGGGTACCTTAGGGGTGGTACCATATTAATTTGGTCAAGTTCTGAAGATATGATCAATGACGAAATAACGTAGATCTCCAATTCTTATGACCAAATAATCGAAATTATAATAAATAAAATCTTTTATAAAAAAAATCTTAAAACATTCATTTAAAACACCGCAAACGTTTCGAGAGAATTTCTATATTTATGAATTGAATTTTATTATCATTTCTCTTGATTCATTCGCCCGACGCTTTCTCTTACGAGATGAATCCATGGTATTATATTAAGTCACTATTAATAACATCACTAAAAAGAGAAAAAATAAAAATAACTTTTATAAAAAAATAAAAAATAAATAAAAAGGCTTCAAAAAAATTAAATGAAAAATAAAATAATAATAACTTAAAAATCAAATAAAATACACTAAAAGGTATAAAATAATTATCTTATTTAGTTACAACTAAGCAACGAAATATTAACATGAAATTACTTTTGAAGTCGGTGACAACATATACATTATATGAATTGCACTCGACGGATCTTACTTAGTACGTTTGGCGGGTACGCTCGCTTATAGGTATACTTTGTTTGGCACCGACTTCAAAAAGTAATTTCATGTTAATATTTCGTCGCTTAGTCGTAACTAAATAAGATAATTATTTTATACCTTTTAGTGTATTTTATTTGATTTTTAAGTTATTATTATTTTATTTGTTGCATTTAATTTTTTTGAAGTCTGTTTTATTTATTTTTTATAAAAATTATTATTTCAAAAAATTGCAATCAAATTTGATTAAAAATCTTTATTTAATAAAAACTTTCAGCTCTTTTCCAAGCTGAGTGTACGTGACGTTCATCATCGGGACCCCTAACTTCCGCCACCCGCCTAATTTGCCTTTAAGCGGAAGGCGAAAGCGGAAGGAGTCTACCAGAGGCTTATTACATAGTTGGGGATACGAAATATTCATGGTGGAAGAGAGTAGCAGTAGAGCCGAACTTTAATTATGGGTTGGACTTGCGCATATCAGATATACTGGTAACACCTGACTTTCATGATATCTCCTCCTTTAATAAAAAATCAAATTTTAATTTAAGAATTTTATGAATTATCATAATTTTTTTCTTTTTCTAATAAATTTTTTCTTCGTTATAAATTGTTTTATTATTTATAACATACTACTAGTAGCTGCAAGGTCCGCCTTCGGCGGCCCTCTCTGTTAGACACGGGGCACGCCCCTGGACCCCCAGTCCTCGACCCCCCACCACCCTCAGCACCCCCACCCCGTTCCCAACCCCCCGTCCCCATACCACAAACCGCACCCCACCCACCTCGGACCCCGCACCCCATCCACCCCGTGCCCTCCAACCCTGTGCACCACACCCCCGCTTAGCCCCATAGACCCCACCCCCGCTATGCCCCCTGGACTCCACCCTGCACCACCCCCTGCATCCCCACCCTACTCCGCCTCACTCCTCACCCCACTCCCATTCCACCCCAGTAGGGTTAATAGTTTAGGAGTTATTTGATAATTTTCATTCGTGTGCTCCCCCAAACCCCCTTCTGGGGCCAAAATATCAAAACGTTATATAGCTAAAAACGTAAGTTAGAAGACATCTGATGTAAATATGAAATTTCATAATAATCCCTTCAGCCGTTTTTAACGTTAATCGTGAGCATTTTATTCTTTGTTCAGTAATTTTTATATTTTTCCATTTGGAGTGTAAAAATTATTGTATTCATGTAGGAAAAAATGAGCAAAGTAAAGCATTAAACAAGCCGTTATATTCATATAAAATCACAATTATTGTGGGAAAGAGAGGGCGATATAATGCTTTCCCTCTCTCTTTTAACTTTATTAGCAAATAAACTATAAGCACGTGTAATAATTAAAAGATGCCATCGAAGGATATTTTTATTTTTTAAAAATATAAATAAATAAATAAAGTCAATTTGGTCAAGAAGTCAACCATTAGATAGTATCAGTACTCAATTGCTCTAGAATTGCCCGTTTTGCTGATATCAAATTACAAATATTTTACAATTATTTTAGATTTTAAATGATGAAAAGAATCATCGAAATCGGTTCATAAACAAAGAAGTTATGCCTAAACAAACATAGCAAAAAAGGTCCAATACCAATGAAAGAAAAAAACGGACCAATCGGAAACTAGACTGAATCCAATGCAAAAAATCATCAAAATCGGTTCACAATTGGCGAAGATATCAGGTAACATAGACACAAAAAAATAATTAAAAATTCAGTCGAATGAGAACCTCCTCCTTTTTTGAAGTCGGTTAAAAATGCCAATCTTGAATGGTTTTAGTTAATGAGCTGAAAATTGCTACGCAACTAATTTACAATGCACTTAATTCCGTTATCATCCCTTAAAATCGCACCGGTAAAAAATAAGTGATCGACAAAACCAATGAAAAAAAAATATATTCTTGATATTCCCCAATTTTTTATTCCTTCGCACATATTTGTTTTTTTTTGTATTAAATTTTCTAAACAAATAAATACTATAAAAAATAATCTATTTAGTTTACGCGGTATGCATAGATAAAAATAATTATTAAATATGTTTTTCACGTAATTTCGGTCTCTAAAGTACCGCTAGACTTCAATAGACATACCATCAAAGAAAACATAGCTTCTTTTGATTTGCAGAACTCCTGAAGTTAGCAAATACCTCATACACATTGAAGAAACTTAGGATTTAAATATCAAAGTATAACTGGAGACTTTTAATAATTTTAAAATACCGATATTAGTGTCTGATTACACAACTCAACAAAAATTTCTCCCCGTAAACCTAAAATTGGATTCCAGTAGAGTTTTTTATACTCTGATTATCATGCACTATCCCGATTTTTTAAAACAGATATTATCGGTCAAAACGAGGTAAAAGGCCATTTTGACCTATTTTCGAGTCCCATTTGATATTAAACAGCAATATTTGCAATCAAAATATTTTTTGACGTAATAGAAAGCAGCTTCCTCTTTGACCTTCAAATTATCAATTGGAACTGGAGTTATAATAACCATAAAAAACTAAAACTACGTGATTATAAAGAATAAGTAACATCGATAAAAACATTAAGTCTTAGTTTTTTAGTTATAACTCGAGTACTAATTGAGCTAAAATTAAGTAGTAATTTGAAAATCAAAGAAGAAGTTGTTTTGTATTACGTCAACAAAATATTTTGATTTCATTCATTTAATGGGACTCGAAAATAGGTCAAAATGGCCTTTTTCGTCATTTTGACCGATAAAACCTCAGAACTATGACGTGTTATAAAAAATCGGGAAATTGCATGAAATTCATTCAATAAAATTCTACTGGAATCCATTGCTAGGTTTACGGGGACAAATTTTTGTTTAATTTTTGTCGAGCAGTGTTATAATTATAGTTTATAGTAATACTTTCATTGTATTAATCAACTCTTAATAAAGAGGAAAAATAACTATGTTTCAACATGAAGTCAAAGCAAGTGTAATTAAAAAAAATATGTATAACAAAGTAAGTGACAAAAACATCTATTTGAGGACATACCTAATATTCAAATGAAAAAAATAAATAAAAAACAAAAAAAAAAAAAAAAAACATAAAAATTCTAAATTTATATTAGGAAAGTATATTTTAATAATGTATCATATCATTTTCAGAGGCTGATTCGGAAAATTCACCAAACCACAAAGTCAATTTCCTGCAGGTGGCAAAGGGAACTCTAAAGGAAGACGCTGATTCATTCCCATCTGACTAATGGCCTTTTCAAAATTCATAGTCAGAAACACGACTCTGCATGCTATTATAATAAGCAAATGATGTTTAAATATATGTTTTAACAAACATAAAAATAAAAACCTATTGCTGATCAAATGCAAAGACGATTCATTCAATTTTTTAAGGACCAACCCAGTTCTCCAGTTTTTGTTGAATAATAATTCTTTGTTTAACCTAGAAAGTGAATTTTTACTTCTAAATTTGATAAGATTTTTAAGAAAAACAAAAAAGTCACCAGCAGTTTATATCCCTGCTGAAGAATATATTTTAAAGATGAATAATGTAGGCTTAACAGACATAGTATCTAAGGAGAATTAATTAAAGAAATTAGAAGAATGTGATAAAGGAAGAACAGAATTTCACTTAGCACATTTGTAATAAAAATATACACACTGGTATTCTGTATAAAAGTATGTTAAAAAAATATCAAAAAAAAATCTTCATCAATATCCTATATATTTTCCTCTTACATTTACTATACCTACAGCAGTTTAACGTTTTGGTTTACTTCCGATTATTAAATGTTGTGGAAGTTGTTCCTACTATTACTACTCTTTCTCTTCGTGTTGACGGGGCTGATAGTGAGTGAGACATTTTGAATGATTCTGATCTCCAAGAGTTTGAGGTCGGAATATTGAGTAATCCTCATGAATACAACAATGTTATTTTTACACTATTCAAGCACTTAAACACACTTGTAGTATAAAAACGTGGTTATCCTACAGAAATATTAATCGAAGGTCCAAAACTTAAGGTAAAGGGTGGAAGCGTGAGCTGAAAATTGTTCAAATTTTGGATGGTGTTTATTGTTTACTTTGAAACGCAAACAATTCAGATTCAAGCTCTATATGCTTGTACACTTCCTGGATTTCCACTATAAAAAGATTCTCATACATAATACGTTCATCCTAAAACTGTCATAGTGAATACGAGGAATTGACTCTTCAGATAGAAAAATATTGCACTATTGTATTGTTAAGCGTTCCCGTCATCTTTGATAAAATTTTATCCTTAAATATTTTTCCTTTATTGAAAATCTATATTTATCAATGAGTGAAATTTTTTGAATTCTAATGCTTACTTATATGTAATATCATATTTGAAAGAAAAAAATGTTTCTACCAGATTTGAACCAAGATCTTCACCTTTGTTCCCACTACAAATTTTGTTAAAATTTTTATCAATTGAAGATCAACTCATACATTTTTATATAGATGAGAAAATGATTATTTCTTCCAAAATACTTGAGAAGTCAAAATCATTTTTTTATTTATCCTTCATATGAAGGAAATCAGAATTTTAGTCAAATCTTTTTTCAACATTGGCAGTTAAAAAAATCATCTAAAAATGACCATTTTAAGGCTCTAAAAAATAAATTTAGAAAAAAATTCTGATTCTAATTAAAACCCCCTAAAATACCCATTGACCCCCCCCCCCCGCCACTAGAAAAATCGAAACTCAATTGTCAAAAAGAAGTAGTTGAGAAAATTTTAAATTTTTGTATTAAAATAGCAACCTAAACTTTAGAATTCAGTCCAAGACCAAATGTTGTCCATATTCCTCGATATAAAGAAGTCCGTATCTAAAGAAAGTATAATTAAATAATTTTCTTTGTAATCCAAAATATTATATTTAGAATACTATATCTAAACTCATGACATAAGATTTCACTAAAGAATTCCTAACACTTTGATTTAAATCCAATTTGAAATAGCTTATGGATCACTGAGGATCGCTTAGTATTTAACGATACTGGGATGTACTGGCACGGTTGAATTAGAGTCTGATCCTGATTTTTCTATGATAAATGATAGGCTTAAATAGTTTTTCCTTTGACTAAATCATTAATTAAAGTTTATTTAAAATATTCGAAATTCTTGGATGCTATATTGTTTGAATTATTTGTCTAATCCTGGGCCAACGATGTATAATTTTGGCGATTAGAAATTGATGGCCTTAATTTTGATGTCTGGTATCTTTTATAGATTCCTTTTCTCTTTTTATCTAACACCAAGTATTCAATTTATATTCGTATTATTAAAAATAAAAATTATCTATTGCGAGTGAAGGATGATAAAAACTTCTTCTGGCAATTAATTATCCTGAATTAATCTAGTACGGATTCATCGAAATGGCGAATCGTGGCAATGACACGAAATGGCCACAAAAGAGGTTGGATTTAGCATCCCGAAGTATTTTTTCTCTGATCAGTCTGTCCTAAAGAAGCAACGAGGAACCCGACACTCACTCACACATGTCTTGACCTACATTTATATAATTTTGTAACGGGACTTGTCTATACATGCGAAATGTAATCGGAGTGTAATCCATTTCTTTCATTCATCCTAAAACTAGTGAGGCAATACTCATTCATTTAGTTTTAATTCATTCATGCATTCATTCATTTATTCCTAAAGTGGCGAAATGGATGCAATTTAATTATTTATTTTTAGTTGAATGGCTATGATTTTTTGAGAAAATACAAATTCATTATTAACCAGGATGTCGCTGGATGTTTACTTTAATAAAAATTATAGTCTTCGTCCGTTCTTCCAACATCTAGATGAAATGAAATTATGTGTATTGTGTCTAGTGAATGTAATAATTAAATGATAAATAAAAACCAGTCATATTACCTAGGCAGTCCTCTGTCTATATACCATATATAAAATTAAGGCTTTTTCTGTACATTGGTCCAAATCACGCCAAATTTTGGTTGCACACGTTTCAATCAAAGTTATGAACGAAAACACCCTCAAGAAAATTCCTGTCTGTCTGTCTGTATGTTTCCGTGGGTTCCGCGAAAAGTTGCTCACGATTCACGTAAAAACAGCTGAAGGGATTATTATGAAATTTCATATTTGCATCAGATGTCTTCTAACTTACGTTTATAGCTATATAACGTTTTGATATTTTGAACCCAAAAGGGGGTTTGGGGGGGGGGGTGCACGAATGAAAATTATCAAATAACTCCTAAACTATTAACCCTACAGCAAAATTTATTATGATCAAAAGGGATGTAATTTCTGACAACTTTTGTTTAAAAAAATTCTCTCCAAAAACCACCTCAAAAGGGGGGGGGTCAAAATATGAAAATTCTTGCTCTTGGACCAAACAGGGTGGAGTGGGGTGTGGGCGGGGGTTGTGAACGGGTGCATGGTGCGGGGGGAGGGGGGTGGGGTTCGGGGGCTGTGGGGGTGGGAGGGGGGTACGAGGGTGGGGTTCGTGGGTTGGTGGTCTAGGCCCTAGACTACCAGCCCACGAACCCCACCCTAGACTCTAGGGACATGCCCCCTGGCTAGCAAGAGGGCCGCCGAAGGCGGGCCTTACAGCTAGTAATAAATATTATAATTGTTTACTTGAGAGTGATTATTAGTTAATTCATTTATTAATCATATTTATATTAATTAAATTTCAAAATAAATCTTCTTTCAACAGAAGAAATATAAAATTATTTTTTACTAGTTTCATCTTTACTTAAATATAAAAAGCTCATAATTTTAGTCATTGACAACAAACTGCTTGCAATTTTTTCAAGATATAAATTTAATTCTGGCTAAAATTCAATTAAATAAATTTAAAGTGAAGAAATTCTAGTCTAAAAAAATATAATATATTTTTAGAAAAATACAAGCTATCATTTCTGAATTAAAACTCTTTGCATATAACATTTCAATTAGACAATTCCTCCATCAATATATTGTAAATTATAGATGAATCTAAAACAAAACGTTTGTGTTGAATCATCATGAGTTTTTCTTCATTTTATTTCTCCCCTTAACAATAACATCACCTGATGTGTCCACCAGCCGACTTACACTTACAACTTCTCCTTCTTTGAAATGATTCTTCCCATTTTCCCATTTCAATTAATCTAATCACAGAGTGTATCAATCGAGACAAGAAAAATACATACAACAGAACTTGCCATACTTGTTAAACAGAGCGATTTTTAAAAAATTGTACTAATATTTTTTTGGAAAAAAAGATAGAAACCACCCAACTTTCAAGAGATACAAAGCATGTTTCAATTTTGACCAAAATCTTACCATTAGCTGCATAACATGTTATTTTTGTTTTTGTGTTTTTCTGTTGGAGATACCTCTAAGTTAATATTAACTCTCACCCTCTAAAAAGAAAGATGATGTGATAGAACTTGAAAAATATCGATATGAGTTCAAGGAATATCGTATATGTTGTAGTAAAACCCCGTTTTTTAGTAAAAACGCGTTTCACTGAATACCTTTGTGGCAACTATAATTTACTGATGTTGGTTGAGTTTGGTCCAAAGGTATAGAATCTTCGTTTTTGACCTTCCGCCTCATTTTGGGTGTTCATTTTCAAAAATTTTTAAACGAAAATGAAGGGGAAGGTCATAAATGAAGATTCTAGACCTTATTTGGAACAAACTCAAGCAACATCAGTAAATTCTACTTGCCGCAAAAATATTCAGTGAAACGCGATTTAACTAGTAAGAACCCGTTCTTACTAAAACCGGGTTTTTATTGCAATATATAGACTCTTTAGGGATTCAACATTTTAAAATTTGAAAAAGATTTAAATGGATTTTTTTATTTTTACTGAGATCAAAATATAATTTTTATACAAGGTGAATGAAAGATTGAATGTTATGCGGGTCTTATCGATTAATGAGTTATATTAAGAACTTGTCTTCCGCTTGAGGCAATTCTACACAAAGACATCCAGTTCGGTGCCCTTCAACCATCCTATTTTTCCCCATTAACTGAAAATCTCACCTGTATGGAATTGACAATAAACTAGCCCCTCCCTAAAGTTACTTCAACGTGGCTCGTTGATTAATTTGAATAGTAGTGTGAAAGAATGAGCCTGTTGCTTTGATCGTCACCCACTGACCATATTCCCGACCAGAAGGCTACTCCTTATTCCGAGAACTGTTTGAGCTTGGAACAAAACCGACCAGAAAAAAATCAACAGCTCGCTACAGAATCATCTTGGCGGAGTCTGAGAAAGTAAAAGGAAATCATTAGCATTTCAAAGGGGTTTTTTTTCTCTCTCTCTCACTTGATCTTTGTTTGCGCGCAGCATGGTCTCCGGTCTCGGGGCTCTCCTCCGACCCCAAGAACAACAGCCAAGTTGTTCTCTCATATCCGGAGTGTTAATTACCTACAAATGAACATATCCTCACGTTTAGTAATGGTTTTGATCTCGAGGAAAGGGGAGAAAGGAAGAGTGATGAGGAGGTGTTTATTTACTATAACATCATAAAAAATTTAATTAGAAACAGAAATTGAGGTTGATGAACGAGTTTCATTCAGAACACACCATATTCTATTTTAGCTTTGGAACAACTCTTATTAAACGTTTTCAGCAAAAGGGCTAATGAAATTCCAAATAGCAAATACATAATGGAGCAGATAAAAGTTTTTAATCCCAACCTAAGAATGTATCGGTCTTTTTTCAGGTTGGCTGTAATAGGGAATCAGCTATTAATAATTGCCTCAGTTCAAAGTTAAACTAAAACCAAGCGAGTTTGTTGAAACATGAAAACAGTATTTTTCCGAAATTCAAGCATCATTTGTAATAGCGAAAACAATAATTTGACAAACAAATTTAAAGACTGTATCAAGAATATTATTAGATTTGTATTGTATTTTATGTCAGAAGAGCTCATATCATTGGAAGTCAAACCGATATGCTAAAGTTGCATTTCAGGCTGTTAGGTCAATCCTTGAGATGATATTTGACTATTATTTTTCCCCTGTGATGTTATACTAGGTATTTTAATAAGAATTAAAGATTTTTAGGATATGATCATGATCATAAAGTATACACTATACAGTTTTAAGACTAATGGAACACGCCTCTATTAGACTCTATCCTATTTTATTTCTCTAAAAGTCTCACATTCCATTTCCTTTATTATACTAAAGTGTGTTCCAAATTCAACTTTCATAAATTAATTTTTTTATTTTAATTCAAAATAGAAGTTAAGTTTCGATAACCCTTTACAGTTGATAGTATTTCAATTGAAAATTGAATTACTCTTATTGGGAGCACTCTTAATTTATTATATGATATATAGGCCATTTTTCTAAAACTGTCTATTTGTCAAAATGATTTTAAGTTCATCGTGTCAATTACTCGTAGACCAACACGATTTCTAAGTAATAGAACAAGTGTTAAATGATCAATAACAAGATAATGTCAGGATTGAATTAGTGTATTATATCACAATTAGGATCTTTCAAAGGAATTTTAGAAAATTTGTAAAATTCGAAAACATGAATGGGCCTAGGGCGTATACACTATATAAACATAATAATATTATTGATTAACTTGTGCTTGAGTTCACAAAGAATATAACTGATAGTTAAGATCTCATTTAGAGGTCTCCCATTCAAATTTCATTTACCACCGAATCGCATTTGATCACTTTAAAACGATCCCTTTAGATGTGTGAAATGTTGTGTATTTTGATGAAAATTTGCGCAAAGTTTCAACTTTTTATGTCTAATTATGTCTAACCCTCGCTGACAAAACATGTTAATTCACTAAAATTTGCCTACAGCATGATGAGTCTTGAAATTTTTTTAACTTTTCTCCCATCATTCTTTGCGAAAATTTCCATGAAACCTTAGCTAAATTTTCAGGTAAAAAATAGTCTTAATTAATTTATTAAACAGCAATAAAATTACTTTTTTTTAATAATAAGCGTGAATTCCGTGAATGGAGTATGTTTAGTTGTCTATCTTTAAGGGGCTATATGGAAGCGTGCAAAAACTTTCAAAAAAGAGATTAAAAATATAAGCCATTAAAAAGTGAGACATTAATACTTCTAGCTGCGTTGTAGATTGTATAGTATATAAATAAATAAATTGTGACATATAATATAATATTTGTATACATATTTTTCGTTCTTAGTTTCAGAAAAATCAAAGCATATAGGATAATTAGTCTCATGTTCGATACTAGTCTAATTTGAATGGTTTGTTGAAAATAAAATTCTACAAACAATAATTCACAGCTTTCATATAATTATTATAGTACCATTGTACATGAAAGAAATGAGTGTGAATGAAGAAAAAATATATGTATAGCTAGTAAATATTAATAAACTGCAACGGATCGTTGTTAAACTTTATCCAAAGTCATTTGAAATATTAATATGTTTATTCCTTTATTATTAATCAGATATCACTTGCTATTTGCAGTCCATGTTGACTTAAATTCAAAAATAGTGATTGATTCTCATCTAATACTTGAGGAATAACCATTCTAGATTGGATTTTTGACGTTTCGGTTATTATTGGTAACCATTGCTGAAGACATGGAGGAGTCGTTTGAAAATGAAAAATAATGATCGATTCTTATCTAATAGTAGAGGAATAACCTTTTGCATTCCATTTTTGATGTTTTAACTATTAATGGTAACCTCTACTGAAAACGTGGAAGAATCGATATTAAAATCAAAAAGACTAAATTCTTTTATGATAAACATCTTAGCATTGATAAAGTAATAGTTCAAAATACAAAATGGAAAGATATACGATAACGTATATATTGAGTAGCTTTTGGCTATACTGCTAATATCACATACTTTTTAAGAAATATAGCTTTTGCTTCATTCAGATGAGAAAGAAAATCTGTAACATCAGTCTGACCACCAAAACTTATATGTTGTTGTATTTTTTACTAGTAATATATGGATATAAATATATTATAATATTATTATTATAAAATAATAACATTTTGTTTTTAAAATATATACATTTTTCATTATTTTCGATGATATTTGGAAATCACTTAAAACTGTCCAAACTACCATCATCATCATGGTTTTTTCAAGGTGTTGGCTTATGTCTGTTCCGGTCTTGCGCATACCATCCTGTTGTTAATTTATATCGCTGATTTCTTAGAAAATTCCTTGGAATAAATATAATCAAAACATGTTCGAGATAGGGGGATTAGAACGTCCGGGGTGTGGGTGTTGGGTTTGTAATTCACTGTTCATATTGGATCCAATTTGTTCTCTCTGAACATGATAATCATTTTCACTGTAACTGCGAGGCAAGAGCGAAAGAATCCATCGAGATCGTTCATTTCAATCAGTGGCCTATATTTATATATTTCATCAGGTACTGATCTATTTGTCTGACCTTACCACTACTTTTTTGGCTCAAGGCATGATAGGCAATCGAAAACAAAGCTCCTCGTGGGAAATATTCCCGGTAAATATGGGCTCGAATGTCAGGCCATAAAAATACCTACGGCAAAAACACGAGCTCCTCTAAATACAGACTACAACGTCCAGCTCTGGCTAAGAAATCGGGATAATTAGCTGGACCTATATAAGGGATCAAAAGCTTTTAATTTATCCATTAAAGATCATCTCTCTTAATAAAAACATCCGTTAAAATGAAAGAAAAAGTATATATCATCATCAGGGATAGGGAAAAAGCGTCTAAAGACACCAGTCACTTTCCCCCTTTTATATTATTAATAACAGAAACAACTCAGTGACCTACACATTTATATAGATTAATATTTATAAGATATCATGACTAAAAAGAAAACGGAAATTAATTTCACATATGCTGTCAATATTACACATATTCTATTGAATCTTTGATCGTTTTGATTAAGAATACATCAAATAAATGTACCTATATTGAACTACTTTCATTGACTTTTTGTTACCCTGAAGAAGGAGAGAATAAATCTCCGAAACGTCGGCTTAACAAATAAATGTAAAATAATAAAACCATTATAGTCTTTTTTTTACAACCACCGTGGACTGCCTTCATCAACATCCAATTACATATTTATACCAGTCCGTCTCCTAAAGAAAAAACGCTATCAAGTACCTATATTAATTATTACATTTATACATATAAATAGAGGCACCATTTTGATTTGAGATAGACATAACAAACTAATTTAAGATAGAATATTAAAACTATTTAAAAAATTGATAGAAAAATTGAAAAGTTTTTTGGGTTCAGTTACTCTGTAAATTTTTGTGATTTCGCAATTTTTCATCTGTGAATGAGTTAGATGGCTGAAACTTGACACAAGGGTACTAAGCATATTTACAAGCTTTTCTAACAAATTTCAGCTTATTATCCATGTCATTCAAGTTTTTGTTATAGAGATATGATTTTTTTTTTGATTGTTTTCATTTTTCAATAGAATTCTAAAACTACAAGCATCCTGAAATCTTATGAGTTCTTTATTTTGGAAATACAAATATTTTGACGCCCGAATAAAACATTTTAGGCTAATAATTTCTGTCTAATCATCAAAAACACCCAAGCTAGTAGTTGTTATTCCTTAGATAAAATTTTCTTAATAAACTATTGATTATAGCAGATTTCCTTACTAAAATGTTTCCATGTATAAAACAACTTAGTAGAGACTAACAATATTATAAAAACATTTAAATATAAAGGTGGAATATAGGTACCTACTATAAACAATTTTCTCACTTTTTAATTAATTTATTTTCAGATATTTACATACAGTCCATTGAAACCTCTTGAATAAATATTATGCTATTTTATTAAAGATTCATCAAATGTGAATTTATTATTGATTGGTAATAAGTTTTCAAGAGAATTAAGAGAAAATAAATCACAATAAGCCTACGAATTCTTCCTTATTTCGAAATATTCTCACTAATTAAAAATTACTTGCTCAAGAAAATTCATTAATATTTTAAATTTGCTCGGCGCACATTCAAGTGTATTGACTGGCACTACCCTCTCCTCACTTCACATACATTAATCTAGATATATGAAATGTGAAAATTTTATACGAAAAAATCTTAACCTAATTATAATAATTTTTAGATAAGGTACTATTAATGTTGTAAATTAGAATTTTGGTGTTTTATGAGGCTCTTGAAAACCTTGGAAGCAGATGGAATGTCTCTCGTTACGAAAAAGAAATACAAGATTTCCTTATATTCTAACCATTTATTTTCCAGAAAAACTTTTGAGACGTTTCAACGGATATTCTCACGCCATCCTCAGTCCTGGCTTTTCACAACATAGTATATTTTTCTGTGCAGAAATTAATTCCTTTTCCACACTCAACACATTATAATATGTATTTTAACCAAGCAGGTGAGTTTTCTTAAGTTAAAAATTATTATTAATATGAGGTATGTCCATACCATACTTTCATTCTGAAACTTTTGGGTCCAGGCACGTTCTAAATTCACATAAAGCCAAAATTTTTTTTATTTTTGACAAGGCTTGGTTCGATCACATATGTGTACTCCCGCATTTTGTGTATAACTCCTAATTGACTGAAGATGGCCAAATGAAATTCAGACCGAAACGTCTTATTAAAGGTGTTTTATTTAACCCAGTGATTCCATCTTTGGCTGATACCTCCTCCTTCATCTAGTAGTGAATATACCATATACACCATGAAATGTTTTTAAAATCATTTCCCTTAAAATTCCTTTTTCAAAAAAATGCTTTTTATAATTATTATCTATCAAAATACTTAACATATTTTCCAAAGTTACCCTAGTAGCACAATGTTTCAAACTATATAGTAACTATATAGCGACTATATAGATTCTCGAAATCTATATAGGCGCTATATAGCTACAGATTTTTTAATGAATTTATTAATCTCGCCATGGTGTACACTTGATCTGTCACAAAGCAATTGTTGTGCCAACTTTTTGTTTAATTCAATTTGTCATTCAGAATGCTTTGAAGGCTGACAAAAGTGTCTCGAATTTTTATCGCAAAATGGTAATTAGTATTAAAACAACATAAATTATAATTATAATACAATTTGCATATCAAAATTTTCGTTTTGCTTTATTAGATATACAGAACTCTGATGACAAAAAAACATGGGTGTGATAAACCACAAATGGAAATTCAAGTATATTCAAGTATATATGTATATGTATTCAGGTATATGCTTAGATCACGTCTTACGGATGAAAATTTTAGTGTTTGTTTGAGAATAACCAAAATCAAATTCCTCTCCTGATTTTGAAAACAGTCTCAACATTCTCATTAAAAAAGATAATAGTTTATATAATTGTAATACAATTTCATAAAGTAATTTGTATTTTTATAACTCAGTTTTCTATCTAAACTACTGATGATGGGCTCAAAAACGTAATATCTAATATATATCGAGATAAAAACTCATAACATATATTTGTTTTATTTTAGCGAACTCTACCTTCGAAATTTCACTCTCACTTACTTTTATTAAAATATTATAAAAATCTCCTAAATTAGTTTAATTGAAATATATGGACCGTTTATTTTGAAGTGATGTAAGTCCAATTTTCAGAAAAAAATGAGTTAATGTCAGTTTTTGTTAGACATAGATGTCTTTTTGTCTTATTTATAATATATCAGTCTATGGAGTACAATATGCTCATGAATTCGTCAAAATAAAAATTTCGAAATGTATATAAAAATAAAATATTTGTATTTATAAAAATATAAATTCAAATATCTCGAAGCAACAAAAAATGGACTTGCACCACTTTCAAAATAAACGGTCCAAAATTTATATTTATATTAAATTTAATGGATATTCCGAGCTAGCTACCCATCTAACTTATATTCATTTTAACAAAATAATTAATATCTTTTAAAATATATATTTTTCGATGTTCCTCATATAAGATTTTATTGCAGACCGAAACGTAGTGAATTTGTTCATTTTATTTTTATCAAAAAAGTCTTAGACGTTTTTGAGATATTGCTAAAATACAGAAGCAACTGTACATAAATTACGTGTACGCATTTAGAAGGCGACCTATTTAACCCCACCCCCACCCTTATATTGTACGTAGTTTTTTTATTCTTAGAAGACAGTAGAATATCATGTTTAAATTCCTTTCATAATTATTGACTCTATAGTATCTATTTATTGGAAGAGATTAAATATTGCATGACATATTATTTTATTTAAATCGAATATATTTTTTGTTGTTATTTTCTTTACAAATTATTTAATCATATTAATGCTTTTTGATATATTGTATCAAAATTTAAATTAAAAAATAATTTAATTTAAATTTTATTATTAATCACCAAATTTCGTGATGTAACATTGTAGAAAATGCAAAAAAAGGTGAAAATTTCCATTTTTTGGCGGTTTTTTTCGCTTATAACTCAAAAACTATTAACTTTTCGTAAATAACCTTTCTATTCAAAATGAAAGATCATAAAATTCACAAATTGCATTTTAGGTTTTTTCTCCTACCAAACCGTTCACCAAGCGCAAAATCCAAGTCGACTAGTCTTCGGATCACCCAAAACTTCGCACTTTTCTTCGATATTTTTCCATTTTTT
Organism: Forficula auricularia; assembly: GCA_024734495.1. Classification (NCBI taxonomy): domain Eukaryota; kingdom Metazoa; phylum Arthropoda; class Insecta; order Dermaptera; family Forficulidae; genus Forficula; species Forficula auricularia. The sequence goes on along the minus strand of JALMQS010000152.1, from coordinate 3,065,044 downwards.
GACCATTATGAGAGCACGTTTTTCCGGCAAAGGCCCTATGTGCCATTTTAAACTAGATTAAATTTACGATATCAATTCCAACAGTTTGTGCTTCATCTTAATTGGGCTAAATGGTAATTCGTGCTGCAATGATGGTGAAGTTTATGAACAGCTAGCAAGGTTTTTCTTCCACATAAAATGAAATCTACTCATCCTAGAAACTTGATTCTTATCTCGATTTCTCTTGTAGAAATTTGTATTGACCTTGAATCTGTCATTTTGGGCTTATACCACTTTTTTATAAAGTCTGGGATTTGCAGATATCCGGCATTTTCCATGACACTTCTGAGGGATTCGGATCATATCCCGTCATGGAAAATGCTGAGATATCTATAAATCTAAGAGTTTACCAAAAAACTGGATGCAACGTAAACGTTCAAGTCAACAAAATTTCCTGAGAGAATAAACTAAGAATCGAAGTTTCTCAGGATGCGTGGTTTTCATTTTATTAAAGAAAAACTGAGATTATTTTGCAAAAAATTGCAGTTATTCAAAACTTCAACTCATTGCGGCATGGATCACTTATTATCCACCATTGAGATGAAACTTTGTTTGAATCGTAGAAAATTCAATCTAGTTTAAAAATGTACAGAGTGGTGCCTGTGGAAATCGTGCTTCGGGAAGGTCAAAATGGGCAGATATCATGAAAATAGATGCTCTTCAGTGATCTGGGGTCGTTGAGGTCGTGAAACCACCTTTGGATCTTGCACTTGAGCCCGAACCGTCGGACGGAGAAAAAACCCAAAAATGCAATTTGTAGGAAATTTTAAGACCTTTCATTTTGAATAAGAAGGTTATTTATCGAAAAGAATTGATTGTTTCCTGAATCAGGAAGCAAAAAAGTCACCGAAAGTTTCACAAAAAAATGGTCATTCTTCAAAACCTTTTCTTCCGCATTTCTACAATGTTGCTGTCACGAAATTTATGGTGGGATGACCTCCGTAGATTCTGGATTCAGCGCCCCAATAACATATATATGCAAAAATTATAAACTCATCTCTCTCAAATTTTCCCTGCTAAGGGCCCATTTGAGCAACAATTTGATTCTGTTAGACTAAAATTTTTTTATTTATTTCGATACATTATTTACAAGCATTGAAGGACTCACTCCCAGTAGCATAACAAGTAGTAACATTCTGATTTGACCCCCGCCCGTAATCTTGATGTACAGTCTCAAAAACTACTTTTTCATATACGATTCAATACTTCACCACACACCCCTGAATGGTAAAGTAAAAAACAAAACCGATCGCAAAAAACTTAATATGCAACAAATAAAGATAAGAATGACTTAAAATTGCGGCCAAAATAAAATCCACTAAAAGGCTATAAAATAATTTATCTTATGTCAGTTACAACTGAAAATCGATTTCGAATATAGATTTAATACATGAAACATTACTTTGAAGTCGGTGCACGAAACAAACGGACGAGGTATAAGCGAGCGTGTACCCGCCAAACGTAGGTGCTAAGTAAGAATCCGTCAAGTGCGATTCCATAAAATGGCGGCGTGTTTGGCAATCGACTTGGCAAAAGTAATTTCATTTTTTTTTATAAAAATTATTTTTATTTTTCTCTATTTAGTGATGTTTATTAATAGTGATTTAATATAATACCTTTGCATACATCTCGTAAGAGAAAGCGTCAGGCGAATGAATCAGAAAATGATAATAAAATTCAATTCATAAATATAAAAATTCTCTCCGAAACGTTTTCAGGTTTAAATGAATGTTATAAGATTTTTTTTAATAAAAGATTTTATTTTTCTCTTATTGGAAGAAGAGGCGAAAGCCTATAAAGAAAGATGAAGAAGAAGAAGAAGAAGATTTTATTTATCATAATTTCGATTATGTGCCCATAAGAATTGGAGATTAACGTTATTTCCTCGTTGATCATATCATCAGACCAAATTAATATGGCAGCATCCCTAAGATACCCCTTTCCAATAAAAAAGAATCATCGAAATCGGTTCATATACAAAGAAGTTAGGCCTGAATAAACCTAACAAAAAAGTCTAATACCAATGAAAAAACGTGACCAATCGGAAGCTAGACTGAACCCATTGAAAATAAAATCATCAAAATCGGTTGACGAATTGGCGGAGATATGAGGTAACATAGAAAAAAGAAATTCAGTCGAATAGAGAACCTCCTCCTTTTTTGGAAATCGGTTAAAAAATGAACAATTATCTTTAAGACCAGTGTTGTCTTTTAAACCAAGAAGAAAGAGGAGGAGGTGAGTTGGGCCTAGGTGAGTGGCTAGGCCTCACTCAGCTGGCTGGCTGGCGGGTCGCGGGGGGCGGTCGGCAGTGGCGGATGTCTTTGCTCAGTTGCCGGCCAGTCGCCAGCAGACCAAGAGCTAGCTCCATTTGACTTTCCACCTGCCCCACACCACTCGCTGGTTGTTCATTCGAACTTGTGTCTCCGTGCTTTGTGTTTAGTGATTGATTAGTTCATTTTATTGAGTGATGAAGAAGAAGCGGATAAGTGAATCCGGCACCCTGTTCACCACTACCACAACCCTTTTGGTGAGTTTTCGACATTTTAATAAAATCAAACACCCCTTCTTGTGTATCTGACAATTTGTGATTTTATAAATATAAATCAAATGGGCATATCCACTACATCATGTAAATAAATACACACCAGGTTTATAATATATATATATATACAGATATTATTCGGTGGGGAGGGGCTGAAAAATTAAAAAAAAAATCGGAATTTTATAAAAAAATGCATATTATGTATTTTTTATAATTAAAATAATAATAATAGTTTAAAATTTATACCAAAATATGTTTTTTCCAAAAGTGAATAGTATTCTTGAAAATTAGAGGGTTGCTAGTCACAATAAATGAATGAATGCCTATGAATAAATGTAATATCTACCATATGAAAGCAAATGAAAAATGAGATGATTATATTAATTGACAATCTCCCCCAAAACGAAAACGACATTTACTCCTGGATATAGGCAACCGGTGGTGATCGAAACTGTATAGTGAATAAAAAATAATAAATAATATTAATTTAGTAAATTATTATCTTATTTTCGACTACCAAAACTCGAAATTTCAACAAGATATTTTATAATTTATAATCATGAATACAAAAAATTTTTGATTTTCGAAGTCATCAATTTTATTCTATAGTAAGAAAGTAATCAAACACTCAGTAGTATTAAAGTATTTATTTAAAAAAAAAAATAATAATCTAGGTAGGTAGCTATAAATAAAAATTATTGGAATATAAGTAATTAAAGTACAAAAATGAGTTGTAATTATATTTTCCTGGATATATACGTATTTATATTTATTTATTATCAGATAAACGTTTTCGCTCCCCAGGCTACGTCTCTGGCTGTATGGTACGATTCGAGGTATTATTAAAATAAAAATTGTGTCCACCGCAAATTATACATATCAAGAATATACCTAGAAATTTTTCCCGTTGGAAAGGGTCCAAAAATAAAAAAATAAATAATCAAAATTTTATAAAAGTGTATTATTATAATTAAAATAGCGTGACAGAGGGCTAACCAGGGGACCCGGGTTCGAATCCGACTCGAGGCATCCGGTTAGGATCTGACCCTCGGGGGTAGAGACAAATTTAGAAAATGATATAACTAGTGTCGTGATTAGGCTTATGGCTGGAAAGGCCGAAAGGCCAAAAAAAAAAAAAAAATAATTAAAGTATTAACAATGGAATAAAAGTTATGATAACATAACATAATATAAATTCAATTTTAAAATATATTTTTACTTGAAACAAATAAATTTATATATATACTCATATACATAAATACATAAACAGGGTGGTGACTTGGCCGACGCAGCATAGCGATTACAATGTTAATTTTTGAATGTGCATTTATTTGCTCCCATAATTATTTTAGAGTTAAAGTTCTTATAGGTTTTTTGTATAGAAAAAAATACTGAATTCGAACATATTTTTGTTTTCTAATTTTGAAATTTCAGAACCGTAATAATCAACATTATAAATAATTGTATTTTTACAAAAATCACTGAGGCCATGGAATTATTAAAACAAACAAGCCATTTTCATTTGTTGTTTCTATTTGACGTTTAATAGTGATGTCTTTAGTGATTATTTTAGAGCATAATTAGAATATAAAAAACTGAGCAGAATTAAAATTCTAAAAGATAATTACATCAGATTTTGTCTAATTCATAATTTAAAAGTCCAAAAAAACGATTTTAAAAATGTAGATATTTATTTAAAAAATTTAAATTCAAAAGTTTTATTGTATAACTTAAACAATCGACAACAAGTTTTATTGTTTATAGTCTCAAAATGGATTCATATTGGTGAACAAATCTATGATTATAAAACAAAACTTATCTTTTTAAAGTCAGTTCTTATTTCAATGTATTCATTACAAGAAAAAGTTGAAATGATTATGCATTTTTATGCTACTTAGAAACAACAAATGAAAATGCCTTGTTTGTTTTAATAATTCCATGACCTCAGTGATTTTTGTAAAAATACAATTATTTATAATGTTGATTATTACGGTTCTGAAATTTCAAAATTTGAAATCAAAAATATGTTCGGATTCAGTATTTTTTTCTCTACAAAAAACCTATAAGAACTTTAACTCTAAAATAATTAGGGGAGCAAATAAAGGCACATTCAAAAATTAACATTGTGATCGCTATGCTGCGTCGGCCAAGTCACCACCCTGAATATAAATAAACATTAGGGACAAATTAGGGGTCTTCTGTGCCCATTCCCCTTCTGAAATCACAAAGCCTTACACTATATATAAATTCACTAATTAAAATATTTTTTTTTAAATGTACTTAATATAACCTATATTCAAGGTTTTTTATCCGTACCTTAATTATACAAAAAAATATATAATATTTTTTCAAAAACTTATTGGCCTTATTGAAAAAATATATATTTATATATTTATGTAATTGATTTACAAATATATGTGCATAATTATATGAAATTGAGAATAGAGTTTGGAGGGATTTGCCTTCATCTTCAAACTTAACAAAAATCATATTTTTATATTTTTTTAGAACATTAAGCTGTAATAGAATGTCTGACCGGATATGAATGGTGGTAATTCACTAGGCTTACTGCAGTATAAGAATATAGGTACAGTGGAACTATAGTTTTGTTATTGGGGTTGTTTGAAATGTTTTTCGAATCTTCATTTGATAGTACCACAGGGGTGCCCACAGGAGGGGGGGGGGCTAAGACACATAGTGCGTCATTGAAATTTCTGGGAGGGGGGGGAGTGAAAATTGTTGCATTTTAGAATTATATGCTAAAAATAAAAGCAGTCAAGTCTATAACTTAACAAAAGCTAAAAAAAGCTCTTCTAATTCTTTAGAACGTTATAAAATGGGGGGGGGGGACATTTCATGAAACTGGGAGGAGGGGGGGTGAATCATGAAGAGAACCCCTGCCTACCACCTTATAAAAATAAAATTTAGAATATAAATATAGACTAAACATTAAATTAAAAAAAAAGAATTGAATTAAATGTATTAAAAATAAATAAAATAAAATAAAAATAATTAGATTTATCGATTGGGGGTAAATCCCTTAAATCACTTCTCCTTTCCTAGTCTTTAGCTTTAGTGATTATTTTATTTACATCAAGCAGAGAACACTGTTATAATTTCCACAAACCTGAACACTCTCCTGGAAAACCCTTTTAATTGAATTCGTGATTATTTTGAAACTTCAAACGAACCCATTTGACGTTTCATTTGGCAAACGATATTTGCACCTGTCCCACTACTCAATCTAAATTCAAAATAACTTCTCGTGGAACTTTATGAGAAAAGAGTTTGATTTCGCAAATAAAAAAAAAAAAAAAAAATTAATAAAATAAAATATTCAGTTTCCTATTCATTTTTTTCTATTTAATTACAATTAATGTAACAAAAAATAGTAATTAGTTTCTAAAATAAAAATGTCCTTGATGAATAAATATTTTTTACTTTATTTCGTTTCTGGAATGAAGTAATAGTAAAAAAAATCCTAAAAAATCAACAACTACTTGTTACTAATGACAAAACATTTATCAAATTATATAAATTTTTTTCCATTGCCATTGTCACGTTCATTCAGATTATGTTTCCAAACTATGACTGCATATATAATTTACACATCATTGTTGGAGTATATAATACTTTAACGAATCAATCTCTAAAATGCAATCACAAGTATTAAATAATATTTCTTAAGAAAATATATATATATTTTTTAGTAAGGTAAAAAAAATACTATAATAAAGAAAAATTCTACGACATTTCAAACATTACGGTTCTGGTCGTTTTTAAAAGACCAAAAACGGCTAGTCTAGAAACAAAACATACTTTTATTTTTTTAAATTAATTAATATATTTAATATAATAAACAATTGATTCATTCAAGCTTTAGAAAATGTTTCTTCTTTTCTATATCATTTAAGCTTCAAATTGAAACTAATCAAATTCAAAATGGAAAATAATCATTTTCAAAATAGAATTAATCAATTTTGAATTTAATTGAATTAATCCCGATTTAAAGTTGAAAAGTTCTAGAAAATATGTCTATTAAATTAAATTAGAGAATAAAGAAAATACATATATTCAGATACCTATATACATATATTTTTAAACACTTTATATTAGCTTCACTTGTATGTAAGCAAATCTAGAAAGTCGACTTTAACTTACAAAAGCGTTTTTTAGTTTTTAAACTATAATATATTTTTGAACTTAGAAATTGAAAAATTCAAATTCAATTAATAGTTTCAAAATTATTTTTTTTAAATTTGAATCTTTATTTCTATTGAGCCATGTGATTTTATTTTTATCATTATAATTATAATAACTTAATGAAAAATAGCAGATAGATTAATATTTACCACGGTAGAGACAAGATAAATCCACCATGAAGCACTTAATTCGGGATTAAATTTTGCCTGAAGCAAATCCGTATCATCTGAAAAATGAAAGAAATAACATAAGTTATTATAATAAAATAAAATATTCACTTAGAACATAGAAAAGGATTAATTACAACTATTGTCTTGATACTTAACATTATAATTAATAAAACAAATAATTAAAAAAGCTCAGCTAGTTCATCCTAATATGTATAACGTTATATAAATACATATTTTTAAATAAAGATTTGAAAAATGTTCAACAAAAATCAAAACGTTTCGACAGATATTTTTCATTATTATGGGAGAAAATCACGATAGAAGTGAGATATCTTCGAAACATTATATAGAATTATTAATTAAATATAAATTAACCCATCTAATATATATTAATAGCCACTTAGAGGAGCTCTTTAATAAAAACACATAAACAAACATATTTTATGGGGAAAAATGTTTTTGTTCCCTGTTAATTAGTACCTCAAGAGGTAGCTATTTTTATCAAGTAGACGATTTAAAAATAATAGAAACACTATCAAAAACACAACTTTTTTTTAGATTGTAAAGAAATTGTATTTTTTCTTTAAATGTATTAATTATTTTTTTCTTTTAATTATGGATCTAAAAGAGGTTGATTTTTTCAATAATCATATCCCCTCATCGTTTTCAGATTAATATCAATATCTTCTTTTGAAATTAGTTAAATATATCCTCCCTCAACCTACAAGATCTTTGTTCTATCTTTATCGCCATGGACAAACAAAACTACCAGACATTTCCTAGGATGATCTTGGTGTTAAAAATTTAATTAGAGAGTAATGAATTATCTTATTTTCTGTTGAATTTAAATGTTATTTTTTTGTGCTTGACCCTGGCGGTCAAATAGTAACCTTTTGAGGCCGGAATAAAAAATTACCTTTCGAAAGGGTTCAAGGTTGTTTGGAGAGAAAAAAAATACAAAAAATCCTAGAGACGAGCTTATAAATATAAAAAATGGAGTGAATCTTGTCAACGGCGACAGGAACAAATGGCTAGACGTCTGTCTTCGCTCTCTCACCACAATTAGCGTTAGGTCTAATTAGCGGTTTCCCAGCTGACCCTCGGACGGTCAACGTAATCCAAGAAATAAGACAGTTTTTTTAGAAAAGCAAAACTACACCTGAACAGTTGGCAAACCTCCGACATTAGTTCTTCTCTCCATTCTATATTCCTATACCTCTTTATTTTTTTATTTTATCTAGTTTTCATTTGCTTCAAGCAGAAGGTACACACTTTTATATTTATTATTTATCATTTTTGAACAGAAACTTCTTTTGGAATTTGTGTTGGAAATCAAAACACCATTCTAAACATTTTTTCTTTGTTCATTAGATAATTACTCTGAACGTTTCAAATTGGAATAAATCGTCCTCTGAGGTCTCGTTATTGATTCTGCTTCAAAAAATCAGTTATTTTATATTTTTTGAAGTCATTTATTTGTTTATTTACTGAGAATATATAAATATGGATTTCAAATACAATTGTATAATACTACTAATTGAACTAAATAAAGTTTCATTTCTATCGTGTGATATTTCTAAAATAGAAACACATCATATTTTTAATTCAATTTCCTAACAAATAGATTATATATTCTATAATGTAGCAATTGAAATCTTGTATTTGTAAAAAAATTTGAAGATTTTTACAGATATTTTTGCTCCTAGCTCAAAAAGCTTTTTTTCTGTGTGTGCGTGTGTGGGAAACCAAAATGATGTCTTCACTGTTGAACCAATAATTATTAAATTTTGAATTAGGTGTTTTGGATAATTTATAAAAACGTGACGTCGGTTGATTAGAAAAAAAAAATTATAAAAATAAATACCCACCTTATCCAAATTTATTTTTAGTTTTTAAAAATTTCTCAAAAATGACTATAATGATTATTATTAATATATTTTTAAGAATTAAATATATATATTTACTTAAACTCTGAGATTAAAATGTATCATATTTAATTGAGGAGTCCCTAGTCTGGGAAGGGAAGGGAACAGAAGATGAAGACTTCATATTTTGGCATTAATACTCATTATTATTGCTATTAAAGTATTAGAATTTATTATTATTCACTGAGGAAATTTTAAATTACCAAATAAATTGCATTTGCCATATAGGGCTTTCATTTGGGCTATTTAATGCACATTTTTCTGCACTCAATGCATCGGTTGTTTTGGAAACCTAAATAAACATAATGTTAAGATAGATGAGCAACCTCAACCTCAACCAGTAATGCACCTAAGTCCATAAGAAAATCCTATAAATAAAATGATAAAATGTTTTTTGTATTAATTTAGCTTTATTTATCTGCGAATTTTAACGTATTCAATTTTATAATTTCTATAGATTTTTGAAATCCTAAGATTAATCATTTAAATTGAATAACTGTACTATAAAAAAATTAATTGAAAAAATTATAGTTCTTTACTAATGTGTATTTTGTAGAAGTCCTTGGCTGTCCTCCCTTAAATCCTATAATGTGGTACATTAATTGTAAATTTCCAGGTTTATTAATCACCTGTTCGGTTTTACGTCTCTGTTTTCTTTTGTGGATTACATAAAGGTGATTACTATTACTAAATCATTTGCACGTTGTAATAATAAATAATTGCCGATTCGACACTCTCTTCTCCAGCCCCCCTTTCCTTGCTCACCTCCTTCATCGTTATGACTCGAAAGCTAACATATTTTCCTAACGGAATAGAGTTTATTTTCAATAAATATAATTTTGAGTTTTTTCTTATTTATTTTGGGAGTTAAAAAGTGCTTAATGCTCATGAAAAATAATTATTTTTATTTAAGAGTTGATTAAGTGTACAAACAAAATAAACTCTGGTATGACTAAGTATTGATATAATTTGATTAATATATTTATTTTTAAATAATGCAATAACTATATTATTAAAAATTAGCCATCATTTTATCATCAATATTAAAAATGTTTTAAAATTTTCTAAGTGATAAATCAATTGATGCTATTATGTCAAGATGTCCTCATAAAATATTGATTTCTCTTTTTATATTAATATAACGGGTTCGCTAAAACACACGAGTATGTAATCGAAAAAGAATTGATACTAGAAATCAGTTGCTCCTGATTGTAGAATAATTATTAATTTAATCTGAAAAAATTATATTCCAAATCCGTATCTGAGTTTGTTTTCAAAGGGAATAGCCAACATTTTTAAGCAAAGTTGATTAAAGATCTGGAATCCTTAGGGGTTAAAAGCTTAAGAAGCTTCATTAGTTTCATAGTAAATATGACTTTTGTAGAGAAAATGACCTCATTCCATTCATTCACTATGGCACTTGAAGTTTAGTTTGTAGAAAAAGCAAATAATCTAGGATATCCTCTGGAATAAATTAAATAAATCTGACGTGACTAATGCATACCAGGTAATCTTTCTTACCTTACTCCAGCTCATTAATATATTATGTATAAATAATAGTTTTAAAAATAGAAGATTTTATTTATAGTACTTAAAGATAATTTGTTATGATAATGAATATACTATTACTAATTATTATAGTTAGGTAAGCAAGAAAAAGTAAACATGTTTTGGATACATATTTTATTTTTATTTGAAGAATTAATGTGCATGAATTGTGCAGATCACTTGATTTCATTATACTTACAATTTGCAACTCTGAATGAAAGACATTTTAGCAAAAAACGTAAAAATGATATTTTATTTTATATTAATTTGTCTAATTAATTTCATATTATTAATATTTTATTTTTATTTTTAAAATGTTGAGTATTATACTCGATAGTAATCTGGAATTAAGATTTAAAAATATCTAATATCAACAAAAATTATTAGCTACTAGCTGCAAGGCCCGCCTTCGGCGGCCCTCTTACTAGCCAGGGGCACGCCCCTGGACCCCCAACCCACGAATCCCGCCCTCACACTACACTCCCCCGACCCATCCAGCACCCCTACCCCCGCACCATGAAACCGTGCCCAACCCCCACCCCCATACCACAGAACTCAAACCTCACCCCCCACTCCATCCCACCACACTCCCCGAAACCCACCCACCACCCCAACCCCCGCCCCCACACCACCACCCCAACCCCCGCCCCCACACCACCACCCCAACCCTCACCCCACCCACCTCGGACCCCAAACCCACGAACCCCAACCTCACCCCCCACTCCAACCCACCACACTCCACGAAACCCACCCAGCACCCCAACCCCCGCCCCCACACCACCACTTCAACACTGTAATCTGCACCCCCACCTCGGACCCCCACCCCGTATCACCCCACTACGCCACTGGACCATCACCTGAACCCCCCATCCACCAACCTTGCCCCCCCCCCGTGCCCCCCCCTACTCCGCCATACTCCCTCACTCCACCGCCATTCCACTCCGCTCATCCCATGCCCTAACCCACCCCCACTCCACCCCCGCACTCAGTTTTTGCATTTCTAGCCTTCTAGTGACCCACAGATTATGTAAACAAAATTTGGTTGAGTTTGGTCCAAGAGCAAGAATTTTCAATTTTTGACCCCCCCCCCATTTTAGGTGGTTAGTTTTTGCATTTCTAGCTCTCTAGAGGCCCACAGATTATGTATATAAAATTTGGTTGAGTTTGGTCCAAGAGCAAGAATTTTCATTTTTTGACCCCCCCCCCATTTTGGGTGGTTAGTTTTTGCATTTCTAGCTCTCTAGAGGCCTACAGATTATGTATACAAAATTTGGTTGAGTTTGCTCCAAGGGCAAGAATTTATATATTTTTCTCCTTCCCCCTCCCTTTTGGGTGGTTTTTGGGGGAAATTGTACTCATGTAATTATATAATCGCTCTTGTGGAGAGTAACAAATTTCAACAATATAGCATAAATAGATTCTGAGATATGGACCTGAGAAAATAGCTTTTTGCTTTTGGCACTCACTCACTCACTGACTGACTGGCAGGTCATCAAAACCTATACTGTACCTACTTATAATCATTCCAGCATCATGAAATTTTACATGCTGTTAGAATTTGGAACATAAATAAAGGAAAAATTCCAAAAACAAACTTTCTCTCATTCAACCCCTAAAATGAAGGGGTGAAGTTTGTGGGGTATATGGTATTATAATATATGAAATGACTCTAGGATGCTAAAATTTGTCATAATGGAAGAGTTTGAGGTAAAAATAAAGAAAAAATCGAAAAACCCAGACTTTCTCTCTTTCAAGTGAAGTGATGAAGATTGTAGAGTAGATTTTCATCATTTTTAAATGTACCTAATGACCCTAGTATACCTACTAAAATTTGGCAATTTTGTAAAGTTAATAAAAGTGGAAATTAATCACGAAATCTTTACTACCCTTACCTTTAAAATGAAGAAGTGAAATTTGTAGGGTAAATTAATCTCACCTCAAAAATAAAAAAAAAATAAAAAAAAATAATAATAATAATAAAAATAAAAGCTACACATTAGCTTACAAAAGTTAGAGAAATCCCACCCAAAATACTTCTGTGAAAAAACAGTCCAAGTTCGAAAAAGTAGTGAAATCTAGGGTAGATACAAGTTAAAATCGCCAAGAATAATTAAGTTGAGAAAATAATACTTTCAATTAAAATGCATTCTTTCCATTTTGAATGACAATCTAGATTTATGGATTCTAAATTGTTAATTTAAATTATTTTAATGAAACTTGCACTGGTCACGAATTTAGTCGATTTAACCTAATAGCCTATTTTCATGAAAATAATAAAAATTAAAAATTTAGAATCCATAAATCTAGATTCTAGATTATCATTCAAAAAGTGAAGATTTAATTTTATTGAAAGTACTATTTTCTCAACTTAATTATTCTTGGCAAATTTAATTTAATTTCACTACTTTTTCGAACTTGGCCTGTTTTATTACACAAATGATTTGGGTGGAATAAAATATTCTCGCAATATTAAATAAAACCTAATAGAAACTAACTTTTTGAAACTTTTGCTCTGGTTTTCTTTTAACAAGAGTTGACTGTCTTATATATTCTTCTTTGTTATAGGTAATTCCATGCAGATACCTACTGCCCTGATCTATTTATTATAGTGTAATAATATTTCACACTAGCTCCGGTAGTAATCTTTTTCTTAAACTTCTCTACTAATACTGATTTAATCGCCAAAAATGTTAGTTTCCTTCGAGCAATAATATGTATTGACATGAAGTGAAGGATTTGATTGATATATTAATAATATATCCATTTATTATTTATTTTTTTAATGAAAATGATGAGAGAAGGATCTACACTAAAAAGGTGCATCCCCTAAAGGCCTGGTTTGGCCCCTCCATCGTGAAAAGTAGAAGAAGAGTGGATTTTATGGGATGGGTAGGGGTCGAAGGTATCTGTGGATACGAGTTTTAAACACCTGATTTGATTTGATTAAAATATCACTAAATTTGGTAAAATCTAAAATAGAAACAATATTTTAACTTATTTTATTATTTTTTAAGGGATAATAATATATCTTAAGAAAGAGTAAGAAAATAATACAATCAAATGCTTTATACATAATTTAATATATCGAATTTTACTATATTATTATTATCATCATTTGATACATTAAATTTGATCAATGCCAAATAATAGTAGATATCTATTTATATCTTTAGTGGGATTTCCTGGAAATCCCGATAAACAAACACATTAGTATACTGATGTAGCTTTGCTCATCTTGTTTACAATCTTAAGCACAGTTTCAAAAATTAATTATTTTTTCTTTTCCTGTTTGATGTTACATATGAAATATATTATGGAATTTTTTTTACTATATATCTCTACCATTCATAAGGCATTTTAAATAAATAAATAATAATAATAATAATAATAAGAGTATTATGTCGATTAACTTCCCATTGGAATTCAAGCGTAAAATAAGTTATAATTTGAGGAAATACAGTCAATTAACAGTTGGATTAAATTATAATCAGATTTTCTACTTTCAAGAACAAATGTCTTTTCTGTTTGATGCCATTTAGACTAACAGACAACAAACAGTCCTTTTCAACAGAATTGGTACCATTTTTTTCTCACCAAGTTATGAATGAATAAATATGATGTTAATGGGACAACTAAAGAAAAAAGCAGCATAAAAAAAATGAAAAGTGTCTTTAAATATGTCATTCAATGCCGATTCTTGACTGAATTCTTTCCTCCCTGGAAAGTATGTAAATTGAAAACCAATGAGAAAGTGTTATGATTGAAAAATTTCAAGATCAGCATGAGGTGCGGATGTCGTAACCTTGTTCACCCATGGTGATTGGGCAGATTTTTCTTCACGTAAAATTAAGTAGGTCCAAGAGCATGAGACGACCGACCATCTTTCTCGGTCATCAGCTGAAGAAAACTCGCCGCCATCGTCTCCCATTGACTCCCATCTCTTTCTCACGAAAAACAACGAATTAATCTATAATTATATAATAAATCGCCCATATGGCTTTTAGTGAGTCTTGACAAGCCCACTTTTTGATGAAATTCATTTCTCATTCAAATCTATTGCATACAAATTGATAGTTGCTCCGGCGGCTGAATAGATTTGGCGTTGGAATTCATTGTCTCTTGAGAAATTCGTATATAAATAGATCACCAGAAGGTTCGTCAGCCCCTCTAGAACTTGCCCTTAAATCTATTCACAGTTTGCGACCACCCAAAGCAATTTATTTCGAAATATAATGGTTATTTTTATAATATTATAAAAATAAAAAATAAATTTATAATAAAATTAATTAAAATATATAATTTATTTATTAATATAAATATCCAATTATATAAATTTTAAAGTTATGTCATCAAAATTTTAATAAATAAAAAATGTGAATGGTTAAAATCAAATTTATAAGGTAACATGTTCCATAGTATAAATATGAATAAACAAGGACTGATGCTTTCAAAGTGGTATAACTGCCGATAGAATAGACAGAATTTTTTCAAAAAATTGTAGCGTATTGTAAAATTATCAAGTGTCCGTTTTTTTTATTGAATTTATTTATATATTCGTGCTTTGGATCAGGGAAGCTATCATTCTGAAGAAAGAATAAAGAGAAGGAAAATATAAACTATGTAGTGGAAATTTTTTTGAATTTGTGTTTTCTTTTTTTGTTTTTTAATGTATTTGATGTAGAGCACCAAACCCCAACTCGGGCAGGCGAAGAAGTATAAAATAATCTTATCTTATCTTATTAAATGAGCAATTCTTGTATACTATATATAATAGCCTAGATTAATTTGTAACAACGCTCAGAGAATGCTGCCGACAGGGAGAGCTGATGCCGTCGGTATATTTGCTGCAAATTTGAAATATAATTTTAATTTAATATAATTTGAACTCGAATTTTGAAATGAAAGACTCCAATTGATTTTAAATTAAGAAACATTAAATATATTGATAATTATTCATCCCCCCCCCTCACCACTCAAAAATTAAATATTCAATTCGCTTTTCTTTGCGCACAGAAAAAGAGATTAATCACATCTTATTTGATTTATATTTTAAATATTATTTGTTTATTTTTTAATAATTTGCCACTTTTTATAATTTTTTAAAAATCTAAATTTTGTTATTCTTATTTTTTGATTTTTTACAAAATTGGACGACTTAAGAGACGCATGCCCGAGTTTCTCATGGCAATACTAGAGCATTATTAATAATCAGTAGAGATTGTGGTGTTGGTGCAAGGTGAAACATCTTTAATAATGATAAGAGTAAATAGATATTTTATTTAATATGGATTTACTATGAGTTAAGGATACTGGGTCACTTATTTCACATTAAAATTAAAAAATTAAAAGATATAAAATTTTTTTCTTTTTCAATATATATATTTCGGGCTATCAACCCATCTTCAGGAAATACAGAAAGTAACTTTCAGTAACTAGTTACTTTCTGTATTTCCTGAAGATGGAGTTGATATCTCGAAATATATATATTGAAAAAGAAAAAAAATTTATATCTTTTAATTTTTTAATTTTAATGTGAAATAAGTGATCATGTATCCTTAACTCATAGTAAATCCATATTAAATAAAATATCTATTTACTCTTATCTTTAATACTAGAGCAGCCTGTCATACAAACAACACCTGATCTCTTTTAAATATTTTGAGCCTCATATCGATTATTAATTCCAAATTTTAAAAAAATGATATAATATAATTCTCCTTTTCACACGATTCCACTTATTTAAATAAATCTATTTCCACACAAAAAATATCACAATGCTGTAGATTATAGAAAAAAAATACTTCTAGATTCATATCTAGAGTCTCATTTCTGTAGCTGTGTCAGGACGAAAATGAGGCGAAACTTTTAAGAGACTATGTATTTTCGGGAGTTTACAGGTATATATTTGGAGTGTGGTTTTTTAAGAGGAATAAAATTTTTTGACAGAGACGCCGCCCGCCAGGGTACCAGAAGGCACGCACGAAAAGCTAATATATATATATAGTATCAGTTTCTCCAAAACGGCCCTAACGATTTCGCTAAAAATTGCAGTACTTATCAAGTATCATGAGTTATTAGTCGTGTATAAATTTTAATCCGATTAAAATAAAGGAAGGGGGTGTAAATTAATCATGTCGCAAAATAAATATTTTAATCATATTTAATTCATATCTCGTCTTCGGTAAGTCGCAGAGTCTTGAAATTTGAAACTTAAGCTATTTAGAGGCAAAGAGTTACTGAGCATCGCTCGGTGCTCCAGGCACTAAATAAATTATATTCGGACTTAGCAATTAAATTTTATAATAAATATTTAGACCCAAAATCATAATAATTGTATTTTAATTATTATAAAAATTTATGAGTATATAATAGCTTACACTTTTAATTATTATAATAGTAAATATAACACTTAAATAGATATAATTCCACTTTTTAGATTAAATATATTAGAAACTCTACAGAAAGGCCATTAACAATTATCTAAATTTTATTAAAATCGTTCACTAAACACTGGGTGTCTTTTGATTCAAAAGAATATTTCTTACTTAAAATGTAGTTATTTCCACTATTTTCATTATTAGAAGCAGAAGTTCGACTTAATAGTAATATATAATATAAGTTCACTGGGTTATTAGTTATTAGATATTTAAATCTTAGAAGTTATTTAATTAATTATATATTTATACTTATATATTTGAAATGGTTGACATAAAACTGGTTCTTGTCGGAGACCGGCCGTGATGGTGGCCGAGATTTTCTGATTTTAAGCCAAATACTCGGGTGCTCGATTCTCAGTTAGAGTGAAAGTGAATTTAAAAGCCCAAAAATATAATATACTCTAAATTATTTAATTAAAAAAAATCAAGAAATTTGTTGAATCTAAAGTTAATTTTTCATAACGGCTAATTTCATTTTTCTATGTTTCTTATCAAGAAAGTAAATTTCTTACTGGGTGTTGAAAATTCAATTCAATTTTGACCTCCAGATTGTAGAAGGAAAGTGCTTTTCTCGATAAATTCGTATTAGATGTCGATGTTATTTTTTATTATAATCCTTTTAAAAAAAGTATTTTAACATAAAAGATTGAAATCATTATTAGGTCTTCTGGGGAATTTAATTATTTTGATTTTGGTCAGGTATTATTATTATTAATATTTGAGGTTGTCAAATTATTTGCGAATCTGTTCAGCATAATTAGATAATCAATTGATCAGTAAGAATCATGGTTAAGTTACTTGTGATTTGTGATCAATTCAATGATATAACAACTCCAATTCCAATAAGAATTTCCTTTTTTTTTTTTTTGCTAAACTGGCTAAATAGGTTAAATTTGTTGTTTTATTTTAGATCTCTATTAACCTCAGGTATATTATGTAATGAAGCAAATTTAAAATTGTATTTAAGGATCTGACATATTTTCTTTTAAGAAGTTGAAGTACTTTCTATCGACTGGGCCCATTAGAATTTTAGAACGTATTAATTTACATATGTACCTAGAAAAGAGGGGTAAATATAAGAATCTGGAGACACGGATATTATTCGGTAAGCTTAGCGACGCAGTAATGCTTAAGATAAGATTAGGTGCAGACTAATGTATAGTTGCGTCAAACCAGTCTTCGAAATAAAATATAATGATGCCAACGCCATATATTTGGTATCATCTTTCATCGAGATCAGACAATCCTCCCCCATACACGCTGGTCCTTTGAAACTAAGAATTTTGTCAAAAGTCTGACATGTTTCTTAAATGAAGCTTAATTTTCAAAACTGTTTGAAGTTTAAAGATGAAATAAGTTTTACCCCCTCCCCCCCTTTTTTTATTCTGTCGAATTTCGACAAATCTTGTCTTACTTCGAAAAAAAAAAACTTATTTGAAAAGTTTAATTTTCTAAGTTCAAAATTTAGTGAGATACAAACGTTTTTTTATATTTCTTTATTTTATTTTGGCCTTTAGGAATATTTTCTCTCTAATGAATAGGTAACTATATTATTTGTAAAATGAATGTCATTTCAAATAATGTCACTGAAAAACAATTTGAAATTAGTTCCATTTTTAAAGTCGTGCATGACAAGTGATTTTGTCAAAAAAATTATGTTTCAGGGGTAAATTACTTGAAACTTACGTTTCTGAAATTACTGATGGCCAAAATTTGACCGGTTGCTCTAATTTTAGTTTTTGTACCCTCATCTATTGTTCGAAATTGGAAGGTCTCCATAAAATTGATACTACGTGATATGAAAAATTATTTTTGTTAATTCAAATCTTTTTCATTATTAATAAACTTGTAATCGCCAATATCTAATCTGAAACAAATTACTATGTGCTGAACAAGTTCATTGATATCCTTCACATTTGAGCCTTTATATCCTAACCAAAATGTCAAAATTTATAAGTGAAAACTAAATTTTATTTATTATATTGTTACGATAAATCTCATATATTATAAAATACTTATTTTCAATTCTATAAAATAAAGTACTGATCTTGAATTAGTAGTTAATATTAAAGTTTCTTTCGTCTATTATCTACTAGATTTCATTACGAAAATATTTTTTTTATAACTTTTGTACATACCTACACTGAATATGATTAATAGCGCATGCAATGACAAGCACGTTTTCGATAAAGACATACTCTGACGATTTGCTGGTCGATGATTCAAAAAAGAAATAGAAAAAAAATGACGTGCTGTAATAGCAAACCAGCCGAGTAAGAAGCAAGATGCTAGGGATGGATCTGGAAATGAACTCCTTGTTGTTTAAAATGCGGGAACAAGCATTGCGTTTGTCTGTATAGCTAGTTGCTGAAGACAGAGGAGTGGCCCCCGTGGGAACTTTCAGGCCATCATGATAACAGGTTGTACTAGAAAATGCCACGTTCGAGACGATTTTCAAATAATACCTCAGGAGGATCATTAGCTGGGGCCCCCGGAAGCCTTTTTTGCCAGGTTCAAAACTATTTAGAAATTACGTTAAAACATTAGCGAGATTAAAATAAACCTCCATTCACTAGAGCTTGTTTTTACTTCCCGTCCGATTAACCCGAGGAAAAAGTATGATGACCCGTTGTTTAATTTCTTCCTCAAGTAATTGAAGAAAACAAGTGAAATAGATACCCTATGGAGTTTCCTTTCTCATCATAATTATAATCGTCATCATTTGAACTATTCCTGACCGGTGGGAATTTCAACAGATATCGTTAGACAACACACTCCATGTTTCCGATACCTACCAAGAATTATAGAAATGTATTTTTTAAGTTTTCCTAAACAAAAAAAACTCAATATTTTGGGCATGATTAGATAGCGAAAGGAAAATAAAAAAAGTACAAGAAATTTTGGTTTTTCTTTCTTGAGGCTCAATTAACTTAGGTGTTGATTTATAGTTCGAATTAAACAAGATTTCTCCAATACTAAATGATGTCAACCGAAAAAAAAACACTCTGAAAAAAATCGAAATGACAAGGAAGGAAAGTTTAATCATTGAAAGCGTGGTGGTAAACAAATCTACTTGTGAGAATGCCAGGAGAAATGAAAACTCAATACAATCAAAATTCAATACTTGTTAAAATTATTTCTTTTCTAAATATTCAAAATTGGTATGACCTTAAAATCAAATCTACAAAATCAATACTCAAAAAACCACGCAAAAAACTAGAAAATTTTCAGTTTTTATAAGATTCTCATGTGCATTTTTTGGTTTTCAACTTAATTAATACTAATTACGCTCTGATATTATAAAAAAAAGAAATACCGGTTAAATGCGAATAAATGAAAATTTACCAGAAACTTTCATGCAATATGCAATATTGGGCCATTTTTTTTTCTTTCTCTTTCTTAGTCCATAAGTAGTGCTATGTGACGAATTTTTCCCCATTTCGGTTAGATAAGTAGTAAATTATTAATTTTCAAAATGGAAATGGAGGAAAAAGTTTAGAATTTTTCAAGTCTCAGTACGCTCGCCAGCTAGAGACGTCCTAGTATTAAACTTAAATATCCAATAATAAACTATTAGAAATTGATTTTTATTATAATTTCTTCTTTTTTGAGCTAGAAAGAAAACTTTCTAACATTTCTTTTTAATTATATTATCTAAAGTAATTATATCCTTTTTTACTTTATTTTTTAATTCTGTTAATTTTCTTTAGGTTCTTTCAACATTAAGCAAATATTTTTAGAGTATAAACTAAAAACTTAATAACAAACAGGAGGTAATTGAATTTTTCATTGATTTAATTAAATCAAGTTTAATGGACTTTAATTCTAGAAAATTTCATATAGCGCTTAATTAATAAATTAATAATTTGATATGATGAAATTAAGTATATAAAAACTTACTCATTAATTGAAATACATGTATAAACAACAAATATATTTTTATCATTTTCCAACAGTAGAATTTCTTAACTACCATATTTTACAACCTCCAACAATTTTTAGGCATCCCACCGGTTGCTTACCACTCACTGCCCCTTAAACCATCGTAGAAACATTTCTTTTTTCCGATATATCCAACGATATTGAATGTAATTTAAAATTGAAGAAAAAAATAAAAAAAAATTTCAAGGTGTTTAATTTCAGCAAATTTTAATCAATGGGCAATTTTTTGTCACTGAGTTTTTAACTTTCATATTTATATTCATAGAATATAATGTGGAAGTATTGCGATTCCCTTACTGGGTCCTGACTATTTGAGAGCTTGTATCTTAGAGATGAAAAAAGTTAATTTCATTTTGTAACTTCTAGGTAGAAGGAATCGATGCCCCTAATAGTTGGAAACCAGATTTGGGACATAAAACTGGATATTGTGGTCCCCAGAGGCCAAAAAGGGGCCAAAAATATATTGGTCAGTGCGTATGTATGTACCCCCTGCGTTTCGCAACCATAAGTCTC
Source organism: Forficula auricularia (assembly GCA_024734495.1). Taxonomy (NCBI): domain Eukaryota; kingdom Metazoa; phylum Arthropoda; class Insecta; order Dermaptera; family Forficulidae; genus Forficula; species Forficula auricularia. The sequence goes on along the minus strand of JALMQS010000152.1, from coordinate 3,043,725 downwards.
AGAACTATAAAATTTGAAACTTTAAGCTCGATATAGGCTAGAAGGAGTACAACAAGCTTTTAGTTGAAATCAGAAAACCGGAAAAGGACATTTACATGAAAGATTTTTCCTTTTTTTTTTTTTTTATTTTCTTAAAAACGGCTCTAACGATTTTTTTTAAAAATTAGTGTATTTATGAAGAGTCATGAGTTATTAGTTGTGTCAAATTTTTAATCCGATTGAAATAAAGGAAGGGGGTGTAAAATAGGAGTGTCGCGGCGCCTCCATTTTGTATATCAAAATTCGAATTTTCTTAATTTTTTCATTATAGCCTAGTCTTTCTTCATGATCATATATAATTTTTAATTGCACAACTACAATTATTGATTTTTTTTCATTCGAAATTGGTGATGGTACATAGATTTTCCTAGAGTTAAGACAAAATGGATCAATTTTTTATATTAATTTATTGTTTATATATTTTCATTAAAATTCTATCTAATAAATAATTCTTTTTTATACAATTGTTATAGATACTTATTCTACTATAACTTACTAGTAGTTGATTATTGTAAAGTTTTTTTATTTAAAAGAATTGATTTGAATTTCATTCTAAAGAAAAGAATATCTGCTGTCTATCAGGAGAGTGAGAGACTGACAATAAACTATGGTCCATGAGTAAGACGCCGGGAATCCAGCTGGTTAAGTTTTTTTTTTTTTCTAGAAACTTTCCCTGAATTACAAATGACTCATTCACTAAGTCCAAAAAATGTTTTTGACCATTTCGAGTTTTTATAAAATTGAGGGTTGAAGGGTCATAACCATGCAGATATTAATTAAATGGCATGTTTGTAATATAATCATTTAAATAAAATCTGACTTTTATTTGAATAAATTTTACACTGGAATCATTTAATTACTATGTAATAGAAAAAATTCGATTTCCCATAGGAGTCATCAAGGACAAAAAACTCTCCCTGAGAATGGTTGTCAATGGGACACAAACTACAGACGAATTGGAAAACTTTCTAGCTTTGTAATTTATAACTTGGCGAATTTACAAAGAAATCATGCCAAAATCTAGAGAAAACAAAAAACAGACGCTTAGATGGGGGAAGGAAATGAAATACAAAATAGACGAATTCAATAGGAAGAACTAATTGGAATCAAGCTATATTCAACTTCGTATTGGGAAATATCGCGAACCCAAAATGATTAAAACGGTTAATATAATAAGATTAAGTCTAAATTTAATTGATAAATACATTTAACACTCGGTGACACAAATTTGAAATGCGGAAAAAAGTAAAAACTTCTTCAAAACACGCACGCTCGCCAGTTATACCAGCAGCAAATAATTCCTTTTTTCCATTATAAGCGTATTAATACATGGCTTTAAATTATCAATAAAATCAATAAAAAATTATGTTTTCTGCATTTTTGATTCCCTTTGCCCTTCTTATACCTACTCTAGTATATTTAATAAAAAATTTTGTTGAGATATTTTGTGTATCTACATATAATTTAAATTATAATTAATATTATTCGGGTTAAGTTACCTATTGTGAAATTTGAACAAATTTCGAAACCTATTATAAGTTTTAACAATCTTGAAGATCATTAATCTGTTGAGTGTTTATTGCTCCCATCTGCCTTTAGATACAAATATATTATATTAATTGACATTCCACAGAATCTAAAGTAAAAAAGAACTTATTCCTGAATAGGTAGAAGTGGAATTAATCAACCTTATTAGTAAACAATTTCATAAAAACTCATAGTAAATTTTAAAATGGTTTGACAGGCGAGATAAACCTATGATCAAATTGCATACTTAGGTTTGATTTGAAGAAATTATATATCAGTGGGTTAGATGTTTATCGATGGAAAAGTTTTCGGCTGAAACCTATCAGAACAAAATTTTTTAAGGTGAATAAAACTTTTCCATAGATACACAAGTATGGCTTGTTAGCACATAATAAATTCTATAAAGGCCGAAATGTGGTATACTTAATTAAACTTATAAATTCGCCAGCTGTGCTTAGGATTTCTGTTTTCCGTTAAATACTCACAACATGCTCATTTTTCTACTCTTATTTGACGACTCGATACCGATTGGAAATTACATAGCAACTTCAGATAATATATTGTTAACTCTCGCATAGCACGAATCGACTCCTTCACTAATATTTACAACATGTATAGAAAAAGATAATCAAATTTCAAGAACACCTATAGTTGACTTTCGAATAGCAGGTGTAAGTGGTTAAGTAGCTTGTATCTCATGAAAAGCAATAACTTAGCTCACCAACACCGCATTATTATTGGCTCTCTTATAGCACGTGTTACACTCAGATATAAGCAATCAACATCACGATATACTTGATTCTTGCAGATCAAATGTCACTATATCTAGTTAGTTCTCTAGCGAATAGATATATTTTCACATCAAAAAATCTCCCCAGGCTTTGTCAGTAAAACAGTCAAAATCGATTTATGTTAATGTTTATAGTCGTACTGTATGTAAAAAGAAAATAGATAATATTAGATATATATAAAATATAGAGTATTTATAGGAAAATTCTGAGTTGATTGTATTTTCTATTCTTAAAGTATTGTTAGAACAAAAACATAAGAAAGGTAAAAGTGTGTATAAAAAAAGGCTAAGAGGATGTTTGGAGTAAATCCCAGGTGGAGTCAGCTTGTTTAGAACCAAGTCAAAAGTTAAAGATAATTTCCTTTGCGACAAATGTTAACACAATCCGTGCTAGTTATTTTCATCTTTTCACTTATTTTAGAAGGGTTCTCTTACTTCTGTTTATCTTTTTCTAGAAGCTCTCATTCTCCACTCCTGTAATAAAAAGTTTTAATAGGATCAAAACGCAGGTTAAATGGGAATTATTGTAGCTCATTTAATGTCACTAGCGCCATATGAATCTCTAAAAAATAAGATATTAGGGGTTTGTTTAAAAACCCTTCCGCAAAATAATGATGCGATTAAAACGTTAATAAGAAATTTGATTTGTGAGAAAATGAATAGATATAGCTTCTAAATTTCAAGTTTGTATCTTATTCAGTTAACTAGCCACTCTGACAGAAATACCAAATACAAACTTACATTTACCGTTTTTCTTTTTAAGCTAGAAAAAATAAATGATTCTCTTCAGAATAAAAAAATACCCTAGATGCTACTAATAAACCGTAAAAAATTTTCATTAAAATCAAAAATGATAATTTTGATTGGTCCTTTTTTAGTCAGAATGAGCATATTTTTAAATTTCTATAAACCTTAAGACATGTTTCATTTCTTTCTTGACTTTCTTATAAATCTTTTCCCTAATATCGTCAACCTTAACCCAAAAAACTATTTATGATTTTTCACCAATGCCATTTTTTAGTTCAATTCGACAAAGTTTCTATGCCAGAGACCCGATTGTGATAGAATGATTAAATGAGCCTCAAACTTGTGGTCTATTTCCAAGGAATGTAAATAAATAGTGTGTTATAGAAAATTTTCAAATAGTAATAACATAGGACAAGGTTTATGCACAATCATGGTTTTGCCATAAAGGGAACGGTATGATTTGTTATTCAGTTTAAATTCCTAAACGCTCTGTTGTTACTAAATGTACTAATTATTTATTTAGGAAATGTTTTGTTTTTATAATTCAATTATAAATAGACTTTCTAAATTTATGATAACGAAAACACTTTTCATTTAGTAGAGATTTAAGTATCTTTTGAAATAATAAATCTTGCATTGAAGTCACCAGAACTCTTCGGTTTTCTTTTTAATTATTTGTTCAGAAGATCAAATCTCCTCTCAATCGGTATTTCCTAAATTTTTTAAAGAAACATTTAATTGACTAGACAGCTTTAGTAATCTCCACATTTAACAATTTTTATGCAATAAATATTACGTTTGACATTCTCTTAATTACTACTCATTTTATCGTTTTATTTTATTCTTTACAATAACTTGCAATTTCTTTAGGAATGATTTCAAGATTGTTAAAAAATTTCTACGAAAATACATTAATAAAATTATTTATAACTTTTCTTTTCAGTTTAGACCTCACATGGTTTAATTATTCAATTATGGATCTTACTTTTATTATCATCAAGTGTTGATTAATGAGAGGTCATAAAGTCTTGGTTTAATCAATTAATTTCACATTTACTCAATATGCTGAAGAAAACAGCTGATGAACTCAATTGGAATCAATTGATGAATCCTCAAATAAGATCGTTCAACCATTGTTTATCTAAATCATTTTCAGTGATATATCTGAATATCTTTAAACGATTAATGACAGAAATACAAAAACGTACAAGAATTGTCTCTTTTATTCGTAATAAAGATGAGTGCTGTAACTTGCAAAGGATGATTTGTGGATTTGGGTTTCTTTTCAAAGATTGAGAATTAAATAAAATAAAGAAAGATGGTTTATGGAAATTCATTCTTAAAAACATTGGCAGTCACTGATCATTAAATTTCGAGTTATTATAGATCACTTCTTTTTGAGAATGTTTTACAAAATTTATCCACACTACAACTATTAGGTAATCTTTAATCATTAGGCTAACAATCCTTTGCAAAAAATGAAATCAATGAATATTCTTTTTAGTAAGGTACTCTTAACTCCTCTTGTTGATGCTTTGGTTTCTGGTTGATGATACGCAAGATATTTTCATTTGAGAACTGTGTCATGACAACAGCTTCCTATTTGAACTATACCTACATATTATCTTAATTTAAAAATAGCTTCAGAATTAGAAGTTGACACGTCGTGTATAAGAAATAGAGGTATTAATTACTATTTATTACTGCACCAGTCTTCTTTCACACAAGTGCTTACTTCAACCTGAAACTATTTTGACTCACCTCGCTAAAAGAATCACATCTTTAGAATTAGTTATCGAGAGTGAAAGTGAAATCCCAGCAAAAACACTTGTGTAAAAAAGGGCCAAGTTCAATTAATAAAAACCGTTTGCAAAAAAAGTGGTGAGATCTAATGTGCTGCTATAGTTCAACATCATCAATTTATTAAACGAGTCGAGAATATAGTAACTTCAATTAAAACGGATGTTTTTCATTTTACATGTCTTTATTTATTGATTTCACATTTTTAGATGAAATTATTTTCCTAAAACTTGGCTTTTACGCATTGTTATGTATGTCACGATTTACTAGTTACCATCATGAGATCATAATAAGAGAGGACGGAAGGACTAAAAGGCAGAGGTGGAGGCCCTATCAAACAATAGTAATTATTATTTAATGCGTAAAAGCCAAATTTTAGGAAGGTAATTTCAAATAAAAATACAGTATGAAATCAATAAATATAAGTTTATAATAGGAAAATGAGGACAATTTTTCCTAGTATAAACTTTTAAATTAATACCAATTATGGCGGAAATGATAATATATATCAATAAATATAGATGGACATGTAAAATGAAAAACATGCGTTTTGATTGAAGTTACTATATTCTCGACTCGTTTAATAAATTGATGATGTTGAACTTGGCAGCACATTAGATCTCACTACATTTTTTGGCAAACGGTTTTTATTAATCGAACTTGGCCTTTTTTACACACGTGTTTTTGTCACGATCGAATTCTTTCTCTTGCATAAATTCTGCTACCTTAAAATTAAAAAAATCCTTCAACAATCCTTGTCTAAAAGTGAGATTTTTTATATTATTTCTTCTATTCCTAAATTTTATTTTATTATTTTATATTTTTTTTAATAAATAATATAATACCATATATTTTTATTTGTATTAGAAAAATAATTGCTTACCTACTGTGAAACTGAAACATATAAGAAACAGAAGAATTCACAAAAAAAAATTTAAAGGGGTGAGGTTATTTAAAATATGATCAACAATTGAAATGTGTAAAGGAGGAAGACTAATAACAGAAATTGAAAATATTATATGCGCATAACCTACAGAAAGAAAGAAAACCTTGGAGGAAGGACTGAGAAAAGAAAGAGAAACTGAAGAAAAGAGATTAGATTAGCGATTGAAAACGAAATGTCTAAGGTAAGGATGAAAAGGGCTTGAACACAGTTTATAATAAATCATTCTCCTTAATGAATGCTTGGTGGTTGACCCTCTAGAAAGTGAACATGGCGCTTTGGGCTCTCGAGTTTGGAAACATTTCTTGGAGAGATCCTGGTAGAGGTATATTTAAATTTTTCATTTGCTTTAATTAACTTATTGTAACTTCACTTTCACTCCTGCGTGCGAGTGCATTATTTCATTATGAACAACGACTAGAATAACAACAGAAACACAACCTTATAGTGCTTATTTATTACATAAACGAGTCCAGAAATTTATTATCTCATTACTTAATATTTCACAATGTTCTATATCGTGTTTCTAAAAACTAGAATATTTCCCTCATTTCATATCTAGGAATCCATTTTCATTTGAATCCGATTATATCTAATTTATTGTATGCATTAAAAAAATCATAAAGTTTAATTATATTTACGTTTGATATGTAATCTCAATTCATTATATTTGTAAAATAAAAAAATTTCATTATAAGTTTATTTTAACTGATTTCAAATGTTTTAATGTAGAATATCCATTAAATAAATTGATTCAGCTTATTTAATGTTAATTAATTTTGAAAGTAGAACAAAGTCACATTTAATTATAGTATACACTATGTACTTATAAATTAAATATGTAAATAGGTGTATAAAATCAATTATATCACTCGTCTGATACTTCTCATCTCATTTCTTAATGAAAACTATTGATTCTTACGTAAAGGTTCCGGAAATTGTAACCGAAATCTTGTGTATTTGAGATTCTTATACATTTCAACATATAAAGCGCGACAATTCAATTCCACATTACACCTATAAAAACATACGTTTGGAAGTGTATATTAAAAACTACAACTTTCATTCGAGGTAGTCTCCTTGTGTATCTATAGTCTATACATTGGATTAGGCGGGGTTCTCATTTATGAAAATAGACCTGGAATTCTAATTCTGAATACTTTTAAGTTTCTTTATCACATGCTGAATACCTAAGATATCATAAAATATTCGTTCTTTTAGGACAGCCTTTAATTTTGTAAATTTTTGTAAAATCACAGGGAACTAAATCAGGCAAAATAAGCATAAAGTTATAATTCAATTATACAATAAAACATTTTTTGACGCAAAATTCTCTCTCGATGAGTACAATGAATGGTTTTGAGCTTTGCTGTGTCCGTTTTAGTAAAGATCATGTCACACTTTAATCCTTTTCCTCAGAACTAATTTTCATAATCTTTAAAGGATCTCTCAATAGCAATTTATCATTGTAAAACATACCTTCAAGACTACATCAAAGGCTGCTACACTGTCATCAAAGTACTGTACTTGTGTATTAGTATATTTTTCTCCCTGTTCAAAAAATGCATAATTAACTATCCTCTTGAGATCGACGTAACAAACAAACCAGCGAACGTGACATGAGATATTTATTTAGAGGTGGCTAACTCAGGGATATGAACTGTGGCATTTTGTTTCGGGGTCATAATTGAATCAACAAGTAGCAGCTTTAATGGTTTTTACACAAAATTCAATATATAATGTTAAGTTGTTGTTTTAAATGTTGATCACTAATTTTTGCCAAAGTACATCTCTTTAAATTTTGCAATGACCAGCTAATAAATAGATCTGTCAGCTTGAAGCTTTAGCAATAGACATCTATTAGATAAAATACGTACAAATAAGATTACCTCACATAATTTCAACGAAATCATTATATGAGCCTGGAATTAAGTTGTATTATTTTTTGATTCGACCTATGAGTCAAAAAAAGATATATAAATAATTGAATCCGATTTCAATCAGACTTTAACCTGTCTTCAAAAATTTATAATATATTTTATATTAATAAATAGATAATATAATTCCCCTAGTTAAAAAAAAATATATACACTAATCGAGATGTACAATATAGTGAAAGCCTATTTTATACCAATCACAGTCAGCTTTCTAACTATAAGGGCATGAAAAGATAAGTTTACTAATAAAAAATATTTTTTTGCATTTCATTGTGATTTTGAGTTTATATAGGAACAAATACTTAAATTTTAAATTTTCAAGGTGAACCAAAAGATAATTATGGATTAAGCCTGTGGATTGGTTATTCGTTGTTATTATTATTACGTATAAAAGAAAATTACACTAAACTGGATTAAATATTAGACAATATGAAAATTTTTAAATTTAAATTTACGACTTTGTTAATCGTGAGATTGATTTTATGAGGATGATTTATTGGGGTGTCCCAAGGCAGGTACAGCGGGTTCGTCGGAACCCGGCGCCGCGGTCTACGAAAATTACCCAATTAAAAAACACCGATTTTGATTAACTTTTTACAGAATGATGATACCATTAGAATCCAGTTCGATATGCCGCCGTTGCACAAAATCATAAAGTGCTAGAGTTATTCTTTTATTAATTTACTCCAATAATACGTAATTAATATAAAATCAATGGAGATTAATTGGTTTCTTAATAAATTCATCCAAATTAGAACTTTTTGAAGTAATCATCTTTTTCTAAACATAATAAATGAATAATTTTTCAATTTTATTTCCAAATAGACCAACTAATAAATTTGTTGAAAAGTTTTTATTTTTCCGAGAGTAGCAGAGTTGTTGAATCAAGAGCAAAGAGGATGCCCTTTGCTTGATCAAACAGATGACAACCTCTTTGTTTCTCTTTATGAATAAATTTGTATTTATCAAATGAATTTATTTCATAGGTCCATTTTATAATGATATCTTTTTATACTGTTCAATCAAATATTAAAAATAACCAAGAAAAATATTACAGTCATGCAAAAAATGTATATATTTTGGCGAAATGTTTTCAGGTATAAAGCTATAATTTAGTACAGTGTAATGTGAAAATAAGAGATTCGAATCGGGTTTCATTAGAAAAAATTATTTAAGATTGGCAACTTATACTCACAGGAAACGTTTTCAGATATAAAGCTAAAATTGGGCTCATTAAAATGCAAAAATACATAGTTGAATACCAAGTTTCAGCTTATTAAATAAAACTATTCCATATTGACAATTCATATTCTCGGGAAAGATTTTCAGATATAGATATAGTTGTCTAAAAATTTTCAGCTCATTAACTAAAATCATTCAAGATTGGCATTTTGTACTTTCAGGAAACGTTTTCAAGTATAAGATTAAATTTTGGTGAATTGTAATGTGAAAATACATTTTCAGGTAAAAAACTAAAATTTAGTGCATTGTAACATAGTTGCGTACCAATTTTTAGCTCATTAATTAAAACCAATCAAGATTGGCATTTTGTATTTTCAGAAAACTTTCGTAGGTCTAAGATAAAATTTGGTGCATTGTAATGTGAAAATACATATTTTCATACCAATTTTCAACTCATTAGGTATAACTAAAACCATTTATACCAAATGAAAATAATTTGTATCTTTCAATAATTTTTTTTTTGATAATTTTTCGTCAGAGAAAATGAATAAATTCGAAATATTCGAGAAAATATTTTTTTGCAAACCAAACCCCAACACGTCTCAACTTGTCCATGCGTGTCTCGACTCGTTTGAAATAGCCTCGAGTTTTCATAATTTAAAATCTATTAAATATTTGTAATTGGAAATAAGCAAAACGGGCAATTCTAGAGCAATTGAGTACACTGGTACTATCTAATTGTAGACTTCTTGATCAAATTGACTTTATTTATTTATTTATATGTATTATTAAAAAACAAAAATATCCTTCGATGGCCTCTTTTAATTATTACGAGGGTTTACTTGCTAATAAAGTTCAAAGAGAGAGGGAAAGCATTTATTCCCCTCTCTTTCCCACTATGATTGCATTTTATATGAATACTAGCTGAGAAGCCCCCCTTCGGCACACCCCACTACGCACCCTTCCCACCAATTCCACCCTCACACGCACCCTGGCCCCCTGCACCGCACCCCCGCATCTCACCCCGCACCACACCCAGTTTTTGCATTTATAGCTCCCTAGAGGCCCACAGATCATGTATACAAAATTTGGTTGAGATTGGTCCAAGGGAAAGAATATTCATATTTTGACCCCCCCCCTCGTTTTGGTGACTATATTTTGCATTTCTAGCCTTCTAGAGGCCCACAGTTTATGTCTACAAAATTTGGTTGAGTTTGGTCCAAGGGCAAGAAAGATACGAAGCTTTTTGTGTTTTAGACCACAAAATCAAAAATCCCCCATTTTTCAGTTCAGGGGACAAATTTCAAAAAATTAAAAAAACCTCCCCGAGATTTAGCATTACTAAACCTATCTACTATATTTGAATGCTAAAACTTAAAAACTCGAAGAGATAGAGCCCTTTAAAAATTTCAAAAATTTACACCAAAATGACTATATCTCCCTTTCAGGGACAAATAGAGTAAAATACTCAAATATATTTTTTTTTTTTTGTATTTAAATGCTTCATCTTTCTAAACTAAACTCATATCGATTTCTGGTTTAAGAGATCTTGGAAAAACTCTGAAAACACATTTTGGGGCCCTTTTCCACTTTTAGGATTCGAATTTCAAAAAATCCCTTCTTAGCACATCCATAAATCGTTGACAGAATATACACTCCAAATTTCATCTTTCTAATTCAAGCGGTTTAGGCTGTGCGTGGATAGATGATTATGAAACATCACCTTCACTTTTTATATATACTATATTAAGATAATCCATACTAATACTGAACCCTCATTTGAAATGTACTAAACCCTATTGGCGGAAATCAAGGAGAGCCTATAGTAAACAGGTAAGAAAATGCCTTTCCCTTTTGAAAGAATGGAAATTGTTTCCCGATAATTTTCTGCCAGCAGATCCCAGGAGTGGTGAAATCCCTGTTTCATTACATGTGATTATCAATTATAAATATTTCGAATAGATGTCTCCTCTTATCGTAATTTTCGCCAATCGAAGCATATTATACTTCAGAATCTAATAATCTCTCAAGAAAACACTTATTTAATATTTTATCTAAATCCTAATTCATGTGATGCTACAATAAAAAACAATAATAGAAATATTTTGTATTCATGAATTTTTCTATCGAGATTATTTCAAATCTTAGCGTTTCTTCTGTTCTCATAAAATTGTGTTTTTGTTTTAAATATCTCTGTAATCCGTGTGTATCTTCGGCAATCGCTTCCTGGCTAGACTGTTTAGTCAATATTTATGAAATCTTGAAAGTAGAGGCTTTTATTAAAATTAGAGCTGCACTTTTTTAAATATTTTTAGTTTTTTCTATCTCTAATAACCCCTAAATAAGAAAGACAGGACTTATATTGTGATTGAGTGAATAAATGGCTAAATATTATTTGAAAGATTTTGAAAAAAAGCATAAATCTCAAATATAAATCAATTCTTTGGTATATCATTTATAATTTAATTATATGGTCAAAAAAGATTATGAAGCTTTAGATAGATACAAGAAGTGTTTAATAAGTCCATGAAATATTCAAGCAGTTCGAGCAGGCCTCTTGCGGTTCCATAACAATTTGTGTTTGAATAATCCACTTAGAAATTAAATAACATTTAAAGATCAAGGCTAGCGATCAAGTTAAATTCACTACCTAAGTCAAATAAAAAATATTTAAATGAGCAAAATAATATATCGCAGTTAATATAGTAATAATGAAACATATTTTGAAAATATAACATTTCAAAATAAACACAAAAATACAACCATTTCGATCTAAAGCGTATAGCCCTTTGATAAGGAATTTCAAGTAAATTCAAGTGATAAATATATATGTATATTATATTTAATAAAATATTAGCAAATTGGTTTATTGTGATTTCCAGAAAAATGTAGGAGTTAAAAAATGATCTCAAGCTGGTGGAAATAGTTTGTTTGAAATTGTTTCCTAAAATAAAGACGATAAACTACTCTATCTATTTAGCGAGTATACAAAATTATTTATTAAACTAAGCAATTATTTTCGAATTGAAATTTGAGAGATTTTTTTTAAGACCGCGAAAAAAAAGAGTATCCGTATTTAGGTACAATAAATTTGCGTGTTTCTAAACTTAGAGGATGAGTAAATTTAATCAAAGGATAACATGTTGTGAGTTTTTACTGATGTATTTATATTTCTATAATTATGTTTGTAGCTTATAATAAGAATCTTATAAATACACAGACTAAATTATTATTTATCACAACAATTTTTCTTTTTTTTTTTAATAACATAAAAATGGCTAAAAATATATTTTTTCCTATATAATCATAACGTTCTAGTAAATAGAGAAAATTGATAAGCATTGGGATCTTTAATTCAAAATAAGAACTAAAAAATCCTGTTTAAATTTTTAATTATTTTTCGTAATAGTAATAATTTCTAGCAAGAAAGCAGTCAAAAATTTCTAGCCTATTCAAACATTTGCGCATTACAATTCATTCGGGAAATACAAAAATCTTCTGAATCATCATACTGCTCTAGATTACATTGGGAACTTTCGTTTTCATTCACCTCAAAAAAAGGAGCCGAACTTGTATGTGAATAGCCTACTAAAATGGTGTTTTGTAATTTGTCTTCCATTTGGGTCTTAGTCCAAATCAATTATAAATTTCTTGTATTTAATGATTTTGTAAAAAAAAAAATATTATAAATAAACTTTTGGAACGAAGATTTTCACTAGAAACTGGCAAATTGTCATTAAAATCACTAATGTATTATTTATGGCTATTAAATTAATTGCCTTTTTTTAATGAAACCACATATTTTCATTTATGTATTTCGAATATCGAAAAAAGATATGACCATTTAAAAGTGTTTAGGCACCCAGCCAGTAATGTTCTTGGTGGAGGGTCTTACAGCCTGACAAATCGTCCAACTTGATTCATTTTAGCATCACTATTTCAAATTGTTACGAATTTATTTATTTACTGCGCCAAAAAATTAATATTTCCATGTTTTTCCCTAGTCCTGAAGGTCATATCAAAATAGCTCATTAGTTAGTTTTTTATCAAGACCTGCATCCACAGATACCTTCAACTCTAACCCAATCCCTGAAATCTCTTCTTATTTTCACGATACAAGGGATTACAGCGGTTGTACGTTTTTGCTTCAACTTCTTGTATCAATATCATTATAAAAAAAGTGGTATGTGTATCATAAATTCCCGTGCTGTGTCTATAACGCCAGATATATGTATAAATTCATTAAACATGTATACATGTATCTAACTTATTAGTTAATGCCTATATTCAAAAGGCAAAACGTTTATTTACTCATTATAGTTTTCTAAATCATCTAATTAACATTGATTGTTTTAGTGATTCCTCAGATTGCGCTGCAAACTCAAATATGTTAGAAATTGAAATTTTACAAAAATGCTTAAAATATTATTGTATTTTAAAAAATGCTTTCATTGGCTTGTTGTGCTTTATGCTATCTCCATAAGCTGGATCTTGAACTTGAATTACTTGAATCCGCTTGAATCACCTCTGAATCATTCCCATTCAACCAATCAAAACTAAATGCCACGTGATATTTAAAAGGAACGTCAGATCTATCTCTCGAAAGAAAGAAATATTTACTGAAAGATTGTAGCTATCAGAAACACATATATACATATCAGTGGCTTGCGGTCCATCTGCACATCTGCAAATCTCTGAAAGTCAAGAGTATCTACATACCGTGTCATATATGAATCTCGATTAGCTTTAATTTAAAAATGGAACTTTTTAACGTTAGAATCTGAATATAATTTTCCAGATTTCATATTTGAATCATTTTCGCTATCTTATGGAGAATACTTTGATTTTATGAAGTTGAAAGTAAATTAGTTTACATGTAGGTACTTGACGTCCGACTTTCATTTAAAATCTATAAATTGAATAAAAAAAAAAATTGTGAATGGTGAACTAAAAGATGTTTTGGCAGAAATATTTGGTTGGACTTTGCTGGGCCGCTTTTTTAATTAATATTTTGTCTACCTTATTATAAAATTGTTTTACAGACAAACTGGTCCGAAGGCTTGTTTAGTGAGCAGAGGGGGACACAATCATGTTCAAACCTGTGGCTGTTGTAGTCAGTAGCAGCCAGTCGAGACATTTAACAGCCATATCTCGATCCTGGGAGCCCCTGGAATTTAGACAACTGTATTGGCATATCAATTAAGGGTATAACTACCTCAAGACCGGACGGCGTCCCCGCCTAGCATCTATTTGTACAGCCAACATTAAAAAAAAACTGGATACTCGAAAAAAAAAACGAATAAAATCATTTTTTTTTTTTTTAAATAAATTATTATGAGAACGTCAAAAACAATTTTATTACAAAATATTAATAAAAACAAAGAGGCTAAGTGGAATCCGTACACGCAAACCATAGGTATCGTAATTTTTTACATCCTAACTAATTATTTCATAGCAACAAATAAAATATTTATTGAAAGTACTCAGACAGAGCCTCTAAGATAAAAAGGTGGATTCACGCAAATCATAGGTATCGTAATTTTTTACATCCTAACTAATTATTTCATAGCAACAAATAAAATATTTATTGAAAGTACTCAGACAGAGCCTCTAAGATTCTGGATTCACGCAAACCATAGGTATCGTAATTTTTTACATCCTAACTAATTATTTCATAGCAACAAATAAAATATTTATTGAAAGTACTCAGACAGAGCCTCTAAGATAGAAAGGTGGATTATTTTTACTTGCCCCTGGTAGTAGTCAAAGTAAAGATAGACTGTCCGCTCTGTCTTTAATATCAAATGAAAAATACATATAATGTGAAATTTGAAAAATTATATTATATATTATATATTATTATTATATTATCGATGAATTTTGATGATGATGATGATATGTAAATACAAACATACCTGCATACTTACAAAAAGTGATATGAATTAGAATTTGTTTATATTTTTTCTTGGCTAGATAATTAATATAAAATTCTAATAAAGAAACAATATTCAATTTTTCTTAATTTTATGACTTTATATGGGCCACGGGTTGGACAGCCCTGGTTTTAAATTGAATGGGATTAAAGAAGGATATGCGGAATGATAATTTATTTTTTAAAAGGGTCACGGATATAATAATCCTTGACTATACATTATCTATTGACATTTAAGAACGTGCAAAGATCTAAAAGACCTGGCAAGTGTTTAGTTCAGGAGATAAATGATCAATTAATTGTGATTATTCTAGAAAACCCCAATTCCTTGTCTCCTTGTACTAGAGTGATAACTTATAGACTTGGTTAGTGTCGCAGCATATAAATTACTGAAATAATAAATATTTTAGAAAATGAAAATATGAGAAGAAGAATTTTTAAATATTCTAAACTTCATTATTTTTTATATCTTATATAAGTAGTTGAGCTTATAATTTTGCTTTTAGTGAATTTTATTCTTGAATAAAGCTTCATGTATTTATTGTACAAATGTAGATTCATATTTCAAAAAAGGGAATAAATATATCTTCATATAAATCTCAATGCTTTAAGGAAGTTTATGATTTTATGTTGAGTCACATTCATTGCAGTGCTGGGCCGCATGCGGCCCGCGGGACACGGGTTGGACAGCCATGGTCTAAGTAAAAAAACAATGTTTTTTCACAATATATTGTATTTATAAATATGTATGTGCATATGTACAACCCATTTTCAGACTTAGCTGTTAAATTTAATGATTTACGATATATTGAATTAAGAAGATTTGACTAAAAAAATAAGAAATTGACAAATGTTGTTTTAAATTTTTTAGATCACTTTACTATTAATTCAATATCAATTTATTATTAGATTATTTATTATCAATTTATTTCAGTATATTTTTAGTTTTTTCAAAATTTCTCAAAATCGTTAGGCCCGTTTATATAGTATAAAAATTGAAAATTGTTGCATTTTAGCATTATATGCTAAAAATAAAAGCTGTCAAGTCTTATAACTTCAACAAAATTTAATAAAAAGCTCTTCTAATTTTTCAGAACTAAATAAAATGGGGGGAGGGGGTGATTTTCATGAAACTGGGGTGGACGTGAGTCATGAAGCTAGAGGGGGGGGGGCATCCCTGATTAAAGTACTTTAAAAAAAGTAACATCCAACAAAGAAATAATTTCCATTATAGATATTGTAAAAACCTATAATTAAATTACATTAAAAAAAAAACAGATGAAAATTCGTCCATACGGTGGTAATCTGAAATGAAAAATCGTCCCTTGCTGGGACTATATTAAAAAAAAAATAGATTTATTATAAAACTAGCAAATTGAAAATATATAGGATTCCTATAGTGAAGTCATTCGATCATGAAGCCCCTTCACCTTCCCCTCTTGTTTATGCGTCTAAATAACCGATGACCGATTTATAATTTTCATTGTAAATTGGGAAATGTGATTCTGGGAAAATATTGTTTGCTCCAATCCTAACTATAATTTGGGTTGTTCTATTGTAAATTTTTTATTATTCTTTGAAATTTATCTAACAAAAGAGGAATTAGAACTATCTAATGTGCAAAAATGGTTTCACTTTTATAGTGGTGTGGAGAAAATTTTAGCTTAAAAAATTAAATTTTCAGAGTAAAAATTATAAAAATATTTACAACCCACAAAAGAATTGGAAAAAGCGCTGATATGGCTAAAGCGATCAACTTCCATTCGCGTTGACTTGGTCTCGTTTCAGTAAGAAAAATGTTCACTTCTTACAACAAATCAAGGCCACTCACCAAATACAGGGAAAGCAAAAGGAAACCACCCCTACGTTAAATTTATCTAGAAAAAATGTATGACGAGAGATAGAAAGAGAGAGAAAGATAATCTTCTCCATAGTAATCGCCATCGAAAGAAATCAAGTATGGCACACAAAGAAGAATGAAGCTTTGATGGTCAATTTGATGACATGGAAGATTTTTCGGGCTTCTGGGGAAATTAATAAATTGGTTAAAGTTGTCTAGTTTATTCGCGAACCGTTTTCAAGCGAAGATTATATTTAGAGAACATTAACCTACTTATTAATTTTCCATGGATAGTTTAACCCGGAAAAATCTTCCAGATTATTAAACTGATCATAGGATAAAAAACGAAAATTTTCTATACGCTGGAAAAATCATGTTTTAAAATGATTTTTCTCCACGTTTTAGACATATCCGAAGACAAAAGCAAAAACAATATTTTGCGCCCAGGAGGCACGCTTCCCTGCCGTACCAAGTAATAAAATGACAATAATAATTATTATTTCATCACACGTAAAGTTTCCGTAAATAAATAGTAATAACAATATCTTATTACCGATGCTAGCAATTTCTTAAGACACGAGAGATTATATATGGTATATCTTCTACTACAGTGTTTCTCAACCTTTTGTAGAGAGAGGAACTTATATTTGTTTCTGAGGAACCCTCTAGCACTAAAATATGAGATATTTACCTAACATTTTTATTTTCATGAATAATATTATTATTAAATTTTTTGGTAATGTCATTTGGATACCCATATACCCCTTTCGGATCGGACAGGTTTTTTTTTACATATTCAATATATACTCATAAATACTATTCTCATCTATTCGGAAAGCAATATTATTTTAAACGTCATTAATAACAAAGTAATAATAAAACAATTTAAATGATGTTTTCATTATGTTACTAAGGTAATGTAATCGTTGTATTATAAGAAAGTTAAGGAACTTTAAAGCAAGAAAAATGGTCTCACTGAGACAATAATAGTAATGTTCACTGCATTCTTAGGTATTCATTGTTTTATTATATTTGACTATAAGGTAATACTTAGATTCTAAATTTAGTATTTTTTTCTTTACACCACAAATTTTTTGATTGGTGATACTACTAATTACTATTTTTTTTCTATTTTTTCTTTTATTGACCTCTAGGCGCGGAACCCCAAACCTCCCTTTGTGGAACCCAGGTTGAGAATCACTACTCTACTAAATCCTAGTTTTCGTGAATAATTTTTGTTATATGTCTAAGAGTTGTATTCATCCCTTCGCCAGTTAAACCCAAGTGTCAAAAGCAATCATAGAATAGCCATTGACCAAAAACTTTGGCATTCGGAATCAATTCTTGAGGAGGTGAATACAATCTTTCTGTAAATGCAATGAAAATTTATCCCCAACTTGGATCTATAGTAGAAGACACTCTCTCTTGATCTCTTTAAAAATAATAAGAAATGTATACTTTATGTTTTGAAAGTATCGCTCCTTTTTTTTGTTATGAGGGTTGTAAGTCCTCAAGGAAGCTGTTTTTTACTTTATAATAAAAGAAATGTTTCGATTGTGATTATCTAGTTAATTAATGCTATACATATATGATATCATGTAAAAGAACAAAAATGGAGGGAAGACAAGGTAGTTCTCTTCAAAAGTGGATGAAATAAAAAGTAAACGATTTAACGTTTATATAAAATTTATTAAATAATCAACAAAGGAGAAGGTTGTGATATTGGGGAGTGTGGTGGAGATGGATCAAAGAGAGTGTTTTGGAAAGGTACAGGCCATTTGGAGCCTGGTAAATTGAATACGTCGTGTGTGGGCTGTGGGCGCTGCTCAAGATATTGAGCGCCAAAATGCCCTTTCTGTATTTGTCCAGAAAGAAAAGGGTTGGTTTCTTGCCGCTTATTAGGGCAAAGGAGCGTATAGGTTTTGTTGGTCACCAAGCGAGCGGGCGCCAAAAAACATATACATTGCAGAACCTTTCAGGATAAAAGAGAATAATAATTAAAGAAATGAACACGTACAGGATATGAATTTTAGCTATCAGAATATTCTTACCTTTCAGGCCCATACAACTAGCGAATAACACACATAGAGTAATTCTAATAGATGTTTACCCTGTGGTGGTTGAGAGTATAAGAACTAGTTTGGCGCGGTCGCCAGGGTCTCGAGAGCAAACAAGGTGGTGGGGAGTGAATGTAAATGCCCACAATAGAAGGTTGGAATGCGATGGTGAAATTACTGATTTGAACTAGTGAAAAATTGTGGCAATTTTGAACACTTTATAACAAAATATGCTATTGAAAATAAAACATTTAATAAAAGGGTTCAAAAATAAATAAAAACAGGACAGAAAAACACTTGTGATAAACCTTGAGAATCAGAGTTGTTCTCTCTTGTCTAAGTGGCGTCTTCAATTTCTGACTGGAAGATAAATAACAATTAATTAAATAGATCGATGCAGACAGCACAGCACGCTTTCCGCGTCTCTGGGGAAAATAGCGACGCATCGTAATCATATCTCTCCCGTAAATAGAAATGCGAGAAAGAAGATGAAACCTTGAAAGAGAAAGTCATTGAGAGGATGATCTTTTTCTCTAGACCAGGAGAGAGGTTGGACACCCGAGCGGGGACAACAAGATGAGTAAGGTGCGGTTGTTTCGATCCCATGCATTTCATGGGCACTAACTGTACACCTGAATCGTGCTCGCTGAAAACCTTACGTCACTTGTTTCAAGGTGAAAACTTGCAGGTTGCCGTGTGCTACCTGCTACCTGTCTCTCTTCCAAGGGCTTTTGGCGATTTCAGCAGAAAAAATGCAATATAACCCTTTAAAAGTAGTTATGCTTATTTGTCGCTCAGTCGTGATATAATCGAAATTCTTAGTAAAATGAAAAATTATATTGATCATTAAAAAATGCATACTATTTTGAATTGTGTTATTGAGAAATATAAGCTGATAACGAATTAGGAAATATTATTTATAGTTTCAGTTTCAGAAAATTAACAATAGCTTGTTTATTAGATTAAATAGTCTAGTGGGAGTTCATGATGTAAAACCCTAGTGTGCGTGTGAGCGTGAGTGTGGCACACGACTTTCACTATCTACTTTCTTTATTAAAAAGCAATAATATTTTACTAAAGTTTCAAATGAAAAATTGGAGGAAAAATTAAAAAAAAATTTAAGAATCAGTATTACAGATCTCACAAATTTTAGCGACTTGCAATTTTTTGTCAATTTAAGCTAATAAAAGTGAAGTTTGATGTTTGGTAAAGGTGCAGCGAATTAATACTAGGCAGTGTGCCAAATTTCAGCTAATTTGCTACAATTTCCCGGGGCCCCTATTTATTCGATTTTTACGGATTTTTTTGCAGGTAGCAAATCCCATCAAATTACAAGGGTAGGCCTACTAATTTTTCCTTTTCAAGGCCAGTTGTTTATCGGTTGGTAAAGTCTTTGTAAAAGTTGACAAAGTGTAAAACCTTGTATTCACCTTGTGCCTGGCCGGATGGCCAATCAGATGACACACACACTTTCATCTGATTGGCCATCCCGCTGGGCATAGGGTGAATTCTAAGGTTTTACCCTTTACAAACTTTTACAAAGAATTTACCAACCGACATACAACCGGCCTTTAGTGTTCCGTTCAAAAGTAAAATCGAACCATATTTGTGTTGACGCAATGTCTGTCAGAACATTGTAGGACGTTAACTAAATTAGATATAAACTTGAAATATAAAAGTTATACCTATCAGTCAAATGTGTTTATATTTTTCCCGAAAAAAATCGTAGTAAAATTTTAAATTAATGATTAATTTGCGAAGTGTCGAATTTTTTATGGGATAGAAAATAAAATAACTTTTTATTATATGGTGCGATGTATCTATAATATCTATTTACTATACGTATAATATTAAGATAAATATTTATCAACTCAATTTATTTTAAAATGACGGTATAAGAGAACCCCAATGGGGCATTTTTTAGATTTTTACACATATCGGCGTTCAGAAATGGCTTAATTTAAAATTATAAAAAAAAAAATACCACTCATTCACACTTTATCGACGAAAATAAGAACGAATTTAATTATTTTTGAGGGTATAACTTACCAAATCCTTGTTATGTTGTATGTATTTCTGACTAACACTTAAAATCGACTTATTTTAAAAATTGAAGAATTAAGAAAGAGCGAACCAGAAAGTGAAGCAGCTATAAGCCTTGACAGACTCTTGATTTACCGAAAAAGATAATAACTTTTAAGGAGTTAGGTGTTGGTTCTAGGTGAAACATTTTAATATAATAATAAAACTTGAGCAAGATGCGAGGTAGGTTTCACAAAAAAGAAATAAAACAAAATTGAGTTTTGAATTCGATATATTTCGGGAGTGAGTCCATTCTCAGGAGTCAAAGAAAATAGTTTTCTTTGATTCCTGATGATGGGCTCACCCCCGAAATATATTGAATTCAAAACTCAATTTTGTTTTATTTCTTTTTTTTGTGAAACCTACCTCGCATCTTGCACAAGTTTTATTATTATAGAAAAAGATAATAGTCAAGGAAAGGGGTAAATGAAGATGTTAATGGATCATTGTAATGTGTTGAAGACCGGATGTTGATTTACTCAAGAAAGAGGGAAGACAGTCCCTGCAAGGCATTGAAAAAAACAAACAAAAAACAAACGTATTAGCATATTAATTTGTTCGATACTTCTTCAATTTGACTACAAGGGATCTTTAGAATAGGCGAAAAAGTGCTCTGCTTAAAACAAGCTTAATTTGAGCTGAAAAGCCCAAGTGTGTACAGTGTGCACAGCCCTTTCAATACATCACACATTGAGACCGATAACTGAAAGTGTTCTTAATGAATTCAAGGGACCTCAAAACATAATTTTTCTGAGAAAACTAGAAGTCCAATTTTTGGCTCAAATACACTACTCTCACTGACTCAGGTTAATGAAAGTAAAAAAATACAAAATCCGATAAATATATAAAATGGTGTATTTAATTTTTTAATTAAAGCAGCAGTGTGTCTCTTAGAGCTATTTTAATGCTAATTTATGATAGAGCATTTCAAGAGATTAGGAAATGTTTTTCAATGAATATATTGATATATACCTTATAGGTGAGTGTGAAATTTATAAATCCCAAATTTAGGTAGGTTGATATTCAGGTGTAATAGTTTCAAAATTCATTTCGGAAAAAGTGAAAACTTTTTGAAGACTCGGTTCTCTATTTTCCAATTTAACTCCAGATATCGTCACCCTTATGCTAAAGTCACAAATCTGCAGATTTTCTGATTTTTCACCAATGTTATTTTTCAATCTAATTTTCGACTAACTTTCTATGCCACGTATCTGATATAATGATTAAATGAATCTCAAAGTTTAATATCCATGAATGCGCTTATTTTTATATATGACCTGGAAAATAGCAAATATTATTTTCTAACTTGTTTTGAGAAAGACTCACTTGAAATTAAAACGAAATAATGTAAATTGGCTTGAAGAAAATTGCAGAAAATAACATCTAAATGCTCGCTTGCCTTTGTAAGGAAGAAAATTAAAGGGTGGAATTTAGACATCGTAGCCAGTTGAAACCCACATTATAGGTACCTATAAAAATTTATTATTCAGATATCAATACACGCTGCTTAGAAGGTTTGTAGTAAATTTCCAACTTTTAGGCAAGAAAAATTAATATAGGTTAAAAAAAAAACAATTCGGTATCAGAACGGACAGTTCTGCAAACTTCCATTCTTAAGTTATCAGTTAGCTAACGAAATCTCAACAGACATAGACACATATTATAGACAAATAAACAGAAAAAAATATACCTAGGTACTTGAAAATTACTAAAAAAAAAAATAATAAAAAATAAAGTAAAAAAATTATAAAACTAAAGATTAGAGCATCTTTTTTTTTGAAATAAGCTGACGTGTTCTGATGTGGCCATCCACTTGACTTTACCATACAACCTGGCCCCTCACTTATATTTAATAAAATTATTTATAATCATGTGGGGTATGGGGGGTTAGTTTTTGCATTTTTAGACTTCTGGGGTCCCACTGAATATGTATACAAAATTTGGTCGAGTTTGGTAAATGGTCAAGATTTTTATTTTTTGACCCCTCCCCCCCTCATTTTGGGCGGTTAGTTTTTGCATTTTTAGATCTGGGGTCCCACTGATATTTTGCATACAAAATTTGGTTGAGTTTGGTACAAGGGCCTATATTTTTAATTTTTAACCCCCTCCACCCCCCCTTAATTTTGGGTCAATATGCACCAAAATCTAATCAGCTCTTAATCTCAATGGACCAAAACTACGTGTGAAATTTGGTTTTGATATTCACACTAGTTTTTGAGCTAGCTCGTCCACAAAAATTGATAATGCACAGACTAACGGACATTTTGACAAAACAATTATTATTTCGAAAAATATAATTTTTTCGATGTTCACTTATTAAAGCTTTTTTGTAGAGCGAAATGCCATGGTTTTGCTCAATTTTTCTAATCAAAATACTTTCAGCCGTTTTTGAGATATTTCAAAAAAAAAGAAGGAAAAAAAACACTTTTTTCATGCACGATTACAATACTTGACCATACCCTGAATGGTAAATTAAAAAGTTGGAATGTTTTTCAAAAAATCACCTCAGGTTAAAACTAACCAATGTTTATTAAATTCTTTCTCTTTTAAAAAAATGTTATTTAACATAACTTAAAAATAATGATAATAATTTTTTCAGATTTTTCTTTTATACAAATTTTCAATTAAACAAGAAACTATTGTACAAGCAGTTATGAGTTCTTTGTTGATGTTGCTGGAATCAAACAATTCATAATATTTTTATAATCAAATGACGTGAGGTATAATTTCAATTTCGTAATGGAAAAACACTGCTTTAAATATTTCTCTTCACATCAATAATGATAATAAAAATAATAATGTAATCAGGATTATTAAAATAAGGTATATAGAGAGATGGATGGTAGGTAAGCCATTTGCGGTGTGAAACACTGGCCAATTTAGTTTTATGTAAAGATGACCCATATCGCCCAGCTTTATACTTGATTATAGGTTTCATAGAGGTCAAGAGCTTCAAGACTTGACCTCCTCCATTTATAGAAATTATAAAAACCACCCAAACATATAAAATGGCAATCTATCTGTTTTAAGTTTTCTCACAATATATAAGTCAACTTCCATATGTACGGGGACTGTTATATTCTCTTTACCGATACCAAAAAATTGACAATAAAAGACTATGAATTAATAAAGTAAAGGGTGTGTAGTTTCACAGTGAATGAAATAAAACTCAAAGAGGTTTATTTCATTCACTGTGAAACTACACACCCTTTACTTTATTAATTAATATCATGTTTCACCTAAAACCTACACCACTTTCCCTAAGTAAAAAAAAGACTATGAGTTTAAAAAACTCTTTGGACCTCAAAAATTGATCTAGTAAAATACAACAGCCTGCCGGATGGCTCGAATTCATGTGTTTCTTTTTTATCATGCTTATCATGTTTCTGAAACGAATCTAGATCTCACTATGTCTGAATTAAGCTACTCACGATAACTTAAGAACAGAAAATCGTAGAAAATTTATTTCCATACCATACCCTGTATGGTAAAGTAAAATAATGAAATATATGCTTCTAAACTTCTTTTAAGAGTTCTTTTCTATATATATCGTCAACGCATTCCGAGGGGTGAACCGCGACCTAATACACCTACTTCCACTTCCACTTTCATTTTCAAGTAGAAGACATGATGAAGGCGAATTATTTAATGAATTGAAAAATAATTCCACATAATTCCAAAGACGTGTACACTTAATTCCAATAGTGGTTCAGCACTCTACGCATTCTAATTACCTTAGAAATAAAATAATTTTTTAATTATTTAGTAAATGTAAATGATTTAAAGTTGAATTATTTCATTATTGATGCAGATTATTTTTGTGGGATTTTAAAAGAATGAATATCACTCGGTACGTCGGTTTATTATAATTCACTCAAAAATATTTGTTCTTAATTGTGTATAGAAAAATACATTTTCAAGTAGGATTTTTCGTCTTTGTGTACTATGTCTGACTGCTTGAATTCCAATATCATAATAATTCAAAAAGAAGGTCGAAGAAAGTTCCTTCTGATGCAAAAATATTTATATTATATATTTTTTTAATATCGTAGAAACTGATGTGGATAACTGCAGAAAATCACAATAAAATCGAATAAAAATTGAGACCTCTTGAAACGGTTGTACCTTATGAAAATTTAACAGAAAATTGCAAAATCTCCAAAATTTACGGAAGGCTTACGAGATTTGAAAAACTTGACACCTTCTTCAGTTTTCCGATATTTACTTAATAATCATCGGGTTTGGAAGCATTTGCCTGTTGTATTAAATTTTATATTATTTTTGTTTCATTTTACAATATATTTAATTAAAATTTATAAAATTCTAAACTCACTGCGTATTTAAATTGATCGATATAAATATCTTTTATATCAGATGGCTAAGGACTTGCTTCATCGATTAATCTCATTTGTCGCGCAGAGGGTCATAAATATTAATATCTACATTTCTTAGCCTAAAGAGCAGCAGATGACATATCTAGATTGTTATTATTCTGTTTCAGTTACACTTAGTCATCATCATGTTTTTTACGCATGTTATTCTGCATGTTCTGTTTAATAAAAATAATAGGTAATAATAGTCATTTTTCTTCTTTTGATTTACTCAATTACTCTTCATTCGGGTTTGTGTTTTGGCACCAAATGTTACTCTTTCCAATTTGCAATTTTGATGTTTCCGGTTCAGACTACGTTGTGTTGGTAAAATACTAAATGAGTTTGCTATTAATCAAACAAAACCATTCGTTCCTTTTAGAGTAGGAATTCATCATCATTACAAACACTCAATGATAATTCTTGGACCATGAGTTTCATTGTAGGATGATTTATTCTTATTAGACCAATCAAAACAGAATAAGGAATATAGAATTAAATAATCACATTCCAAATAAACATAGAAGTCATCTCTATCATGTCCAAGAAAATTTCAACAGAGCTTAGCGTGAAGCTCACCGGGCGGCTGGAGTCATCAATTCATGAAAATGTTCAATTTTATTTTTTGCTTATCAATGATTAGAAAAGCCTAAAACAGATAAAAGTTGCAAAACGATAAACTATTTTCTTTTTATGTGATCGAATGCAAGAAGGGGCGCTTCAAGATGCAGCCCCTATGGATATCGAAAGACCCTTGCATTATCAAAGAGAAGGAAAAATTGATCAAGAGATCCAAAGGTGGAGGCGTAGGAGACTGTGCACCCGGGCTTTGAAGGTTTGAAGGTTATTTTATTATTTTTTTTTTGTAGATCTTCTATGAACGTTTACTTATAACTATCAACATAAACGTGACATTTCACCAAATTACTGCATAGGTAACCAGATTTCGTGAATTTTAGCTGTTTTATAATTTGATATACAATGTTTGAACGAAACTTTACAAATCTTCTACTATAATATAGTAGAATCTTTATTTAGTGCCCCTGGAAGGTAGGCGAATTTGCTACCTTAAAATCATGCCTCTTCGCAATCGTGACAATATGGCATCTTAAAGTTCAAGCCAAATAAAGGTCGAAAACGAAATTAGAAAAAGTTGTCCTGGATGATTATTAATTAATGTTATCTAGTTGCCTGGTCTCAATGGAATGATATCACCTCACTCATCAAAGTTCTCAAGTCCAAAGTATTTTTTTTTAAATCCTAACCCTTTTACTTTACCATATAGGGTATGGTCAATTATTGTAATCGTGCGTGAAAAAAGTGGTTTTTTCCTTCTTTTTTTATCTCAAAACGGCTGAAACTATTTTGATTAAAAAAATTGAGCAAACCCATGGCATACTGGGAAAGTTTTTGTTTTGCCGAGAGTAGCAGAGTTGTTGACTCAATGTTAGAGAAACAAAAGAGGTTGTCCTCTGCTTGATGCAAATAAACATACAAATACATATATATCAAGATGATATATCTGTATATATATATTATTTATTTCAGTTTGAGACTATAGTTTCTGAAGACTTGGTCTTCGTCATCAGTCTTCTTCACCACACATGTTCTTCACGGAGTCTATATCATATGGATATTGACTCCATGAAATGCATTATATAATTTGAAGAAAGACTGATGATGAAGACCAAGTCTTCGAAACTATAGTCTCAAACAAATAAAATAATATATATATACTGATATATCATCTTGATATATATGTGTATATGTTTATTTGCATCAAGCAGAGGACAACCTCTTTGTTTCTCTTTGTGAAACCCATGGCATTTCGCTCTACAAAAAAGACCAAATAAGTGAACATCGAAAAAATTATATTTTTCGAGATAATAATTGTTTTGTCAAAATGTCTGTTAGTTAGTCTGTTAGTTTCTGCGTTACCAAATTTTTGTGAACGAGCTAGCAATGTGAATATCAAAACCAAATTTCACACGTAGTTTTGGTCGATTGAGATTAAAAGCTGATAAGATTTTGGTAAAATGTAGGCTATTTGAGCAAACTCAACCAAATTTTGTATACATAATCAGTGGGGCCCCAGAAGTCTAAAAATGCAAAAACTAATCGCCCAAAAGAGGGGGGGGGTCAAAAAAATGAAAATATAGCTTCTTGTACCAAGCTCAACCAAATTTTGTATAGATAATCAGTGGGCCCCCAGGAGTCTAAAATTGCAAAAACTAACCCCCCTCCCCTACATGATTATAAATAATTTTATTAAATACTAAATATAAGTGAGGGGCCAGGTTGTATGGTAAAGTCAAGTGGATGGCCACATCAGAACACGTTAGCTTATTTACTTTTCTAAAGATCCTGAAGAACTTCAAAAAATTGAAAGAAATTTTTTTTGTGATTTGTTTGACATTTATTATTCTAAGGACAAGTTGTATGAATTATTATTTAATATTATAAACAATAATCAGCTATTTCTAAATTCAATTTGTAATTAATATTTAAATTGAATGTTTTTGTGCCGAGAGTAGCAGAATTTTTATATATTGAAGGAGACAATAAAAGAGTGTGTCTTCTGCTGGAATTATTAATTTTATTTATTTATAACTCGTTATAAATAAATAAAATTTATAATTCCAGCAGAAGACACACTCTTTTATTGTCTCCTTCAATTAATATTTACTTACTTGGTTACTTGGCGACTCGTTGCTTTGTGCTGTGATTCGGTGCACGCGAGTCCCAACTAATTAATATTATATATATAAAATATGCATATGACCCCAGGTAATGTCTACCTATATATAGTTATAGCCAAAAGAAATAGAAAAAAAGTTGACTTTAAATCCCATTTTAAGTCAATAAATGAATTTGGATAATATCCAGAGCAGACGATAGCGTGAGCTCCATCGGCGCCGATATAATTAGAGCTGTATTTCAAAATTGGAACCTAGAAGCATTACCTAGAATTCGACCGAAATATATAAATAGATAAAAATAATCCCAAATGACGGTGATTTTATTAATGAATATGCCATCAAAAAATTGCACATGCATTTATTCTTTAAATATATTAATGAGATTAGTTTGTCATTATGTACTAGTATTTCACATAAAAATTACCTAATTTCAAATTTGTAAAGTAATAGGAAACACCCGATTGACAAACATTAAACATCCCTTAGGAAGTGTAAACAAATCACAGTAACTTTTTTATCAACTTATTTATCCCAATAGCTTCCAGGAGCTGGAATTCCATCTCTGCTTTCGTTTTTCCAGGGTTCTACTACATTATTTCTTTTCACAACTTTAAAATAAATAAATAATTAAAACAAATAAATTAATTAATTAATTCAATTTGAATTTTACAAATCTCCTATTTAAATCTTCAAAGATAGAAAAAAAGTCCCCTGCTGGATCAACATTTCCACCCTGTGTTTCGAAGACCTACCATATTAATATTATATTATCATATAGTATATTATACATCATATTAAGACAAAGACTTGTCATATAAAATTTTAATTAGTATGAGAGCTTATGTAACAATTTTTCGCTGGTCAAATTTTAAGTAGAACCGTGATACCATAGAGTCTGTGGCGTTCAGTAGAAACGCTAACATCTCTTGAATTGTATAATATTCTACTTTGAATATTGCTTTTTATTTTGCTGATACTAAACTTAATGCATTTTATACAAGCCGCTGTTATTGCAGGTAGGTAATATGTATGGTCACGGGGCAAACATCGATAGATAGTGAAGAAGATAACCGGTCAAATGTGGTAAATAACTCGACAAATAGTGATCTTTCATAGTGATTGTGATGCATTTCTTGAAAATAATGATCAAAGGTCTAAAGAGCTAAAATTGAGTAAAATGGTAATGTTGGAAAGCAGAAGCGCAATACTATATTTGGGATTGCTAAACTATTGTTATTTCTTTCTTTCAGGGCTAGTTGTATGTCGGTTGGTAAACTCTTTGTCAACGTTTAAAAAGAGTTTACCAACCGACATACCTTGTGCCCGAAGGTGAATTCTAAGGATTTACCCTTTGTCAACGTTGACAAAGAGTTTACCAACCGACATATAACTGGCCCTCAGAAGGTCACATTACCCACTTCATTCTTCATCTTGTTATATTTGTAAAAAAATGAGCTGTGGCCATCCCATAGTACACAGAATTTGGTAAAATTTACTATTCGTACTTCTACTTTACCTTCTCGTAAATTAAAATTAAATAAAAAATCAAATTGATTTTTTTAACAGGGTCAAACAAACCAACTGTGCAAAATTTGGTCTAAATCGGACAAAGGGTTCAAGCTTTTAAACCCCGTTCGTAATTTTTCATCCAATTTCAACCAAAATCTAATCATCTCTTAATTCATATAAAATATCTAAATATTAAATTTTTTTTAATATCTTTATTGGTTTTTTAGATAGACGGACTGTACACAAAATTTGGTAAGAAATCATTTTCAAATTGATAATTTTATTTAATTTTATTTTTTTTATAAATTTTATTAAACCAATTATTTTACATTAATTAATGTATACATTGTATTTTTTGCTTCGATTCCGAGATTACTTCTCCACTATCGAGTGTCCTTATTCATCTTTAGTCCTTGTTTTTAATAAGAGGAAAATCTAATTAGATAAAAACCTCTTTTCCGATAATTATTTCAATTCCATTATTCCCCAATCAAGTCGATCCCATTGCCCTTCATTTAATTTTACTGAAATAAAATTTAAATAAAATAAATTTATATATAATATTTTGCGATATCTAATTAATATATTTTTCGTAACGTAATAATATAATATCAATTTCAAATTATAAATAATATTATTAAATTTTATCTGAAGCAAATCTCGAACGAATCAACCTAATTATAAATCTCTAGTAATACTCGATCACCTCTGAAATACTTCTTTCGATTTTTGAATGTCTACTTCCAGTTGTTTTGAATATTTGGCAACCTGTCCTAGAAGAGGCAAACAATAAAATCTCTGCCGAGGGCTTTGAACTCGCCATTCAATGGCTATTGAGATTTATTCGTTTCGACTGATCGCGATCAATGCACAAATAGAACTGATTTCATTGTAGCGACTCTGCGAATTTCTCTAGTTGATATTTTAGCTGATCCCCTATCATCACCTGCGAATGATTAGAATTTTCGGAATTTGGAATAACAGCGGTGATGGTGATGGTGATGGTTCATCGAGGTCGCTCCTCTCGTTGACCCTGAGATTGATTCCCACTTATTAATTTGAACTCACTTCAACCTTTCAAGAAACGGGTCGCTCGTCCAGCTGGGTGAATCAAGACCAAGCACACTTGAAGGAAATTTCGATTTAAATAAATAAATTTCAATATTCAGATGATTTAATAAATGAAATCAAATCATAGAAGTTTCTTCAATAGCATAATCAAATGTAGTATTATGTAGATAGCAAACAAATATTAATTTATTATGAGAGCTCTCGATATGGCCTAGTTATTTAATCCTGATAAAAATAAAGCATTTCTTTTCATTCAATTAATGAACATATTTGACATTCTTACGAGAGGAATGCTGGTATGATAAAATTTTAAGTTAATTAAAAATGAAAATAGAACTCAACAATTTAAAATGTAAACAAATACTTTTTTAAGGGAGAATGGTATAGGTTCTTGGTGAAACATTTAAATGAAGTCAAGAAAATTTTTGAAATTTTTTTTGTGAAACTTTTGGACAATTTAAAATATAAAATACTAGGTAGGTTTCACATACATTTAGGTATGTTATTTAAAAAGTTTCTAAAAATTTTTTCAAAAATTTTCTTTATACTGTAAATAAATACATACGCCCAACATCAATCTGTGTGTTTGTGATTTTAACAACACTAATATTAATGAAATAGGTGCTTTTACCTGATAAAAAATTCTAATATTCTCTCGAGTCATTTGTCACATTTGATTACTTGCCTTTGACCCTCAGGCACATACGCAGAAAAGATACACCCCCTCCAAAAAAATATAATGATCTAACTTATACACTATCTATAAATGTAAGTTCATTTAAAAAATATTTGATACAGGTACAGAAGAGTGGATTCACCTATTTTCTATGATAAAAATATACTAACAGAGATATCGACTTGCATGTTTTAAATTAATGTATCGTATTTGATAGATTAACTAAAAAAATCGTATGAATTTGACAGATTAACTGAAGAAATCGTATTAAATTGATGTATCCTATTTTACTGATTAAATAAAGTTATCCCAATAATCAAAAATAATTCTTCTCAATATTTTCAATTTTTGGGTAAATGTAATGAAGTCCCTCCACCTAGTTTCTATGACAAAAAATAAATTAATAGAGATGTTTTTTTAAATGTTAGTGTTCATCTGTGGATTAACGATCATATCAGTTATGTTAGGAAATGATGATTTCATGCCGATTTTCAGATGGGCGGCAACCTATTACGGCTCCCTAAAATTAGGCAAACGAAATGTTCAACTCAATTATATTTTATTATTTTGATATTTTTTCTTCTAGTTAATTCACCAAATAATACTATTCTGCAAAAAAGCACGTCGATATCTTTATTAGTTTATTTTTTATCATAGAAAATAGATGAAGCCACTCTTCGATACCTTTACCAAATATTATTAGTTTTAACCTGTAAACTCCTGATGATGGACTAATAATCCGAAATATATTGAGTTTGTATAAACCTCTTTGAGTTTTATTTCATTCACTGTGAAACTACACACCCTTTACTTTATTAATTAATATCATGTTTCACCTAAAACCTACATCACTTTCTCTAAGTAAAATTTACCAAATCGTTTGATATTTGATCTTATTAATATATCTTTATTTTAATATATACCTTTTTGTATTATTTGTGTTGGTGTCAGGAAAAAAAGATCTTATTTTCACCTGACCAAAATCGAGCTAATGGCATCTTCTGTTTCTAGAGAAACAACTGAACAAAATGTTTGTCCCACACAAAAATTCCAAAAATTGACTCAGTTATGAATTGTTTGAATATTTAGAAGTAAAAAACTTAGTTTTGAGTTATAGCCGTTTAAATTGTGACAATTTTTAGGCAGACAAAAATAGCGCATTTCTTCAATTTTTAGCCTCGCTCCGAATGAAAATTTGCGGCCGAATTCAAATATTTAATCAAAAATTATACCACATTTAAGTCACATTTTTGCCATTCCTGAAAAAACTGGTAGGTGAAGATAAGGGCCGTTTTCCCTGACACCATCACATTTTTTAAAAATTCTGATTTACAAAAAAAGTGTCGTTTCCAATTTCCATTATATCTGAAAACCGGCTCATTGGATGCATTCGTTAAGAGTCGACAAAAAAGCAGGACAAAAATATTAACAATAGAATTATTTTTTTAACAATATTGAAAAGTGATTGTTTTTGCTGATTGTCACAGATACACTGCTAACACAGCTCTACTAAACAATAAACAGCGTTACCATACGACAGTAAAAAAATTATTTTTCCTTGTATGCATAGAAGTTTATAAAATATATGAACAATCGGATAGAGCAGTGCTCATATGCTATTTAAAATTTTTTTGCCAATATTATCATTATTATATGTAAATAAGTGCTTCCCATCCCGGGGTCCGCAGACCCCTGTGGATCCGCGGGTTTTTCGCGGTGGCCCACGAAAATTTTCAGTGTAAAGTACAGATATTAGCTTTTCTACAATTGAACCAGTTATTGATTTGTTGTGTAAAAACATATAACGGCATCAACAATCTCATTAAATTGTTTTGTGAGCTTCATGCTATAGGTATGTATCATTTTTCTTATTTTATTTTTAAAAACTGTTTGTAAATAAGTTACTATTCTTTGTGATAAAATATAAACATGTGAAATAAAAATTTTGACGACTAAAATATGTTGTTGTTTTTCGGGGTTCCGCGGATTATTTTTTCAGATTTAGGGAGCCATGGCCATTGGGAAGCACTGATCAAATGATTGATGGGCAATGGTCAATTCAAGTTAAATAGGAGCATATGTATAGCAAAAACTACTTTAATACCTTTCCCTTTATTATGGATTTTTTCTAAATACCATCTCTAAAACCCGAAGAGTCTTAATAAAATCAAACATTTTTTTTTCATTGAAAAATTTTTTAAGCACCCAACAGTCATGTCATGTTGACATCATTGATTTCGATATAATTACCAAAGTTAAAAACCAGGAACAAGGGTAACTGGTTAAAACATGTTGGCATACTTACAATCTTTCCAATCCCTGATGGGCGCATCCCACTGGAATCTATTAGGGAGGCCTAAAAGGGGATACTCGCTGATATGACCCTCTTTCTTCGTTATAAACGTAATTACCGTCCATACCTCTTAAGAGAATATGGCATTGCCATTTACGTGAAACGACATGAATATATTCCAATTTAGTTGGATGAATTGTTTATTATAATTTTATTTTCTAGCCTAAACCACTGAACTTATGAAATTTTAGTAAAATATTTTTGCCAAGTCTTGAGAACGCTCCAAGAAGGTATTTTCATGTAAAGGGGCTTGTAAAGGGGAATTATTTGATTTGATTGTATCTATTTATTCCATAAATATAATGAGATTTGTACCGAATGACCCATTATTATTTAGATCTAATAAATCCTCAAAAATTGTATACGAATCGAACAAACGCATTCTCCAACTTCTAGTTTGTCTCTATGACTTCTAAAGAATACTCTTTTCTCACTTTCATCTTTTCAAACCTTCTAATCATCAAGATCCATATACCTCCAACCATTGACGCAGTTAGGGAGTTTCAGCCAGCTGATTAGCCACCATAAGGTTTAAATTTCGTAATCCGAATAGAGATCAAGTAACTTTTTAGTAGAATTGACAAATATTTTGAAGTAAAGAAATAATTTAATGAGAAATACATAAGTGATGCCTCGTAATAATAGTTTCAATTTTTCTAGGGGGGAAGGGCAATAAGTTTAATAGGGGGGCACTGGTCCATTTGCCCCTCCCCTAACTATCCAGCCCATAGCTCCAATCCCTGAATTTTTCCTACTTAAATCCAGAAATTTGTTCCTCTTTTTTCATGATAGGAGAGTCAATCTTGACTTAGAGATGTTGCATCTTTTTGATTTAACCCTTTCTTGTATCAAAATCATTTAAAATAAAAACATAGTTGATTTAATTTAGCTTTGGCGGCTACTTTATTCAAGAAAGAGCGATTGCATCACTTCCATAATTAATAAATTTTAGAATATTTAAATACTCTATTTTATATTTTTAAATAAAAATAAATTACAAACTCATGTCATGTAATTCATTTTACGAAATGATTTTCAATATTATAATTATAATAAACAGTTTTTATTTAAAAAGCAATATAAAACATTTTCAGTCTATTTTGAAATCAATAATATTTACACTTAAAATGTCGATATAGGCATACATCATTCTGTTTATACGTTTTTGATATGTATTATTGTTGTTTATAATAGAACTTTGAAATGTATAGATTTTATTTTGATAATATATTCCCAATTATAAATTAGATGAAATGATCAATATTAAATTTTTATTAATCATATGATATGTGTATAAAATCATATGATATGTGTATAAAAATTATGAATAATACCATAGAGGTCATAAGCCATAGACAAATTTAAAGCTTGAACTCTTAAATAATATCTCTGTCTTCACTAAAAAATAATTTAAACTAAACATGGCCTTGGTATATTCGATATTCATACAATCACTAAAATTAGGCAGAGTACCCTGGTTATTTTATAAATGGGTGACTATTTTTTTGTTATTAGCATATTTATCGAGTTGTGTTGTATGCATCCTACTAGAATTGGCATTTAGAATTAAGACCCACCTCTCCACTGAAAATACAATGTTTGTATATTCTAAGGGAAAAATAAGATGATGCTAGATGATTTTATTATACACGTGACCCTCTTGTAAATTAAAATTTATAATATTTTATCTTATTGAATATAAAAGGAAATTCTGAAAATTTCCACCCTTTCCTCTACTAAGAAAAGCAACTGCTAGAGAATATAGGTCATTGCCAGTACAGGCAGTTTTATGGGAAAAATATAGTGTACCTGTAATGAGCGGAGACAATTCGGAGGATGGTTATATGGGTCAAAATAAAGAAAAAAGATATAAAAACATACATCAGGAAACACTTCTTTTATCAGGTATCCACCATTTATTTATTTATTTATTTTTTCACTAAATAATTTATATCCCTGGAGCTGCTTTACAGATTGAAATGAAATTTTGTACCGAACTCGTTAATATAAAGACGTAGCTTGGAAAAAATATCAGTGTGATCCAATATTATTTTCGAAATGGGGCCATTTATAAAAATACACTGTTTTTGAGTAATTTTCATTTAAAAATATTAAATGCCCCCCATTTTGAAACGGACAATTGGATCAAATGATACTTTTATACAAACTATGTATTTACATTGATGCGTGCCATACAAAATTTCAACTCAATCGGCCAAGCCATTTCAAAGATAAAACTTATTTAGTAAAAACAATCTATAGATGAAAAAAGAAGCGTTTCCGGATATATGTTTATATGAACTTTTTTCTTTATTTTGATCCATATAACCACCCCTTGAATTATCTCCGCGAATTTCGGATACACCCTGTATATTAGCTTGATGATTTATTTGAGGATACTATATATTGACATATGATAAAAACGGTTATTTCTTGTTAGATTTATCACGTGTCATATCATATAACAGGACGATTAAAAATTAAATGAAAACAAGAACAGTGATCTAGAGAAATAAATATTTCCATATATATTTCTCTCTCGGACGCGGAAGTAATTTATTATTAATAAACCGTAGTTAGAGATAGAGACCGGTAGATTTTGCAGTAATAAGAGATAAGTTAAAAATGTAAACAAATGGAGAGGCTGCTCAGTGGTTGACCCTTTAACCGTGATCCAATTTGATTTTGAGAGATTTTGAGTTGGTGGGGCGGGTAATTCCTAGTTTGGCTTTGCCGAGGGACAGACAGACCAACAGACACACACGTGTCTTGGCGTCACGTGGCCACGGGTCATTTAAATACCTGTTTTACTCTGCCTCCCTCTGCCTTCACTCCTCTTCTCTCATCTACTCCTTGTTTATTCCACTCCATTTGAAAGCAAATCATTTCTTGTTCCAGTCCCCCTCCTGCCCACCACCACACCACCATAATCAAATGCGAAGCACTCCACTATAGAAATATTCGCAACTGATCAACTGGACATTCCTTCGAAATCTTAAACATTTATTTAATTAAATCGGAATACCTTTAATAGAAGTTTGACTGAGGCAATTTTCACAATTGAATTTTCCCTTTTATTATGACTTCTTGAGAAAATTCTAAAAACACTGTGTGGCAATGCCGTTTTAAGACTTATGAGGGCCCTGAGGAAGATTTCCTTCATCTGGAGGCCCTTGAATGATTTTTTCAAAATTACCCTCAATTTTATTTTTCATTGAACGAGGGTCTCCTGAGCTCGCGAGAACTGAGTCAGCTGCTCCACTTGTCTCAGGGATAAGTAGGCACTGCTGTAGTGGAGAGTAAAATAAATAGAAAAAGCTTTAAAAAAATTGTTTATTTTATTTTATTATTATACTTCTTCTTTTATATAGCCTAATTCCTGTTTTTAATAAGAATTTGTTATTGAGGGGAGTAGCAATGGTGCCATCTTTTTTTTTTTTTTGATGATCCGCGCCATATTTATTTATAAGACGAACCCAAGTTTTATAGATGCGAGTCTTAAAGTAGGCCCTAGACCAGGGGTGTCCAACCTTTTGGTTTACACGGGCCACATTTTAAGAAAAAAAATTGTCTCGGGCCGCGGATAAAATATTATAATTCTGTTGATTCTTGTTATTCAAAAAAGATAGTTATTAATGTAGAAATAAGAACTTTATTATTTTTTTGAACTCATAGTGAGCTTCTAATTTTACTTTTCATAAATTTTATACTTGAAAATATAGCTTCTCGTATATGTAAATACATACCTATTAATTGGTTTATATTTTTCCTGGCTAGATAATCAATATAAAATTCTAATAAAGAGACAATTTTCAATTTTTATTTCAGATCCCTATCTAATTGTTGTTCTAGAACATTCAATCAGAAATTATCAAGTAGAAAATTTATTTATAATGAAAATGGAGTCGCAAATAGTCCAAAATGATGATTGTTTTTTTCGGCATTTTTATTTTTCGAAAACTTCACAGTAGATTTTCAGATTTATTATTTTAGAGAAAAAAATTATCAGGGCAAATTATTGTGAGTTTTCCAGTATCTACATTTAAATCTCAATGTTTAAGAAATTTTATGACTTTATTTATATTGGGCCAGTTTGGACAGCCCTGGTTTAAATCGAATGGGATTAAAGGATATGAGAAATGATCATTTATTTTTTAAATGGTTACGGATAAATAATCCCTGACTATCCATTATCTATTGACATGCAAGACGGTGCAAAAGTGCAAAAATATAAAGGATAAGTCCTGACAAGTTTTAGTCCAGGCTTGAAATTATCAATTATTTGTGATTGTTCTAGAAAACCCAATTCCTTCTCTCCTTGTACTAGAATGTTATAACGTTAGACTTAGTTAGTGTCGTAGCATATAAATTACTGAAATAATATATATTTTAGAAAATGATAATATGAGAAGAAGAATTTTTAAATATTAGAAACTTCATTATTTTTTTTATCGTATATAGTTGAGCATATAAATTGCTTTTAGTGAATTTTATTCTTGAAAAAAAGCTTCACGTATTGTTCAAATGTACATTCCTATTTCGAAAAAGGGAATAAATATAGAATCTCTACATATAAATCTCAATGTTTTAAGGAAATTTATGATTTTATGGTGGTGCAGACTCATTGCAGTTTTGGGCCGCGCCACGGGTTGGACATCCCTGATTTAGACGGTCAACCATTTTGATCAAATGATTGAGCCAGATATTGTTGCGGGCTTCAATCATTGACTCAATCATCCCCTCAATCAACCTAAATCTTTTGATCAAAACTCATTCGTAGTGGAGTTTCGATTAGGTTTCGGTTTTGGAAGCTAGTAGAGAGTCCTCGATGGCTGCTGCAGAATGCGTGATTGAGGGAAAGATTGATCAAAACCCTTCTAGACAGTCATGCGCCTCTTCAATCATTTGCGTCAATCAAACTTTTTATCAATCCCCGCCAATGATTGACTCAAGCATCAAACGCTTTCCTAGACTTCCTAGAATTTTGATAAAAAGATTGGCCGTCTAGGGCCTCCTTTACTCTCTGGTGACATGTATTTATTTCTTCAGATTAGATTATTTAGGCTATTATTATACTACTATTTTTTATGATATTAAATAGTCATATTTATAAACTGAATGTAGCAGAGCCTTTCTTTAAGAAAATGTCGCTTTTTGAGCAGCATTACCCAGACCAGCTTGGATAAAGTCAGATTTACGAGAATAAACCCCGAAGATGATGAAAATATCGATCTATTGTTTATTTATGAACCCAGAGCAGCTGAATAATGTCAGGTCTTCCGGGTGAAACTAGCTTTATCCGAATTCGGGCATAACATAAATTTATATTATACTTATTGTATATTATTTGTGTAAATTCGTAGGGTGGTAATAGTAATAGAAATCATCGATATTATTCCATCAGAGTCATAATAATATATAAAAATAAAAGGGTGAAAATGTGAAAACGCTTCTACGATGAACAAGGGAATCAAGTTTCGACATAATCCTCCATCTGGGCCTTCAAGCACGAGCAATCTCGGAATTTTAAGATGCGGATTTAAGGGCTGCAATGGCTTCCGTTAGTAGAGCGCCTTTTGAGCGCTTAAAGCAGAAGACTTTTTTAAACAACACACTAGGGATTTAGATTATTTTATTTTTTCAGTAAGATTTTTGTTATTCTTTATAATTAAACTTGGATAGCATCTCAACAAATGTTCATATACTCTTATTAATAATTGAATAATTCCCCAAAGTTAAATCGTGGCATCACCTGCTAGAGTCGGAACTCAAAACGAGACCTTCAGCATTTACGATTATTAAAGTGTTAAATATAGTCATCTTTCGATTAATCTTCACAAAAGTTGAGTTATTTACTTAAGTATAATTATATTTATTATTTCAGTAGATAAATAATAATTATAATTATTTTTTAATAATAATAATTGTGGTAAGTTTTAAGGTCATTTTGGTGTCCTAAAACTTGGGCGATTTTTTATATTTTCTTAATGGGAATACTGACCTTGATAGAATTTAATCATTATCTCATAATATAGGTATATCAAGTTTTAGCAAAATGGCATGCATTCTTTTCGTCAAAATAGGAAAAAAAATGTTTTCTGATGATTTAGAAATTTCCAGCTCATTCATGTCAAGTACGAAAATTAAATCCATCTAGTTGTTCATTGGAACATCGTTATTATTACTAGAAGTCCGCAAATTATATGTATCCTGAATTCCAGATCTATAAAATTAATTGGTGATCTAATTTTTAACCTAATTAATCCAAACATATTTCTTTTCATGAGAACATCAATACAATTTTTTATTTCAAAATCGTCCTATTCTCTGGACTACTTTTGTAGTATTTTTTTTTTTTGAGATGATTTTTATTTAAAAAATAAAATTGCGTATTTTAGAATCAGCCCAAGTTTCGGATACCATTTTTCATCAATCTGAATTCTTATAAAGTCAATGAAACTTCAATACACGTTCTTTTGGAAAATCCACATGACAGTTCATGTTTAACTAAGTGGGAATATTGCGATATGAGTAAAAATTCGATTTCTAGCTTATGCGTTTTGAGATTCTCTGAATTTATTAAATTGATAAGCCATTCATCTGTTTGTTAACATTGTATATAACGCGTAATAATAAAACGGTATGTCTCAGAAAAGTCAAATTTCAGACTTAATTTAGTTATTGGATAAGGATGAGGCTGCATTGTTTGGGCTCAAATTGACTTCCGCAAATGTATTCCTTTAATACACGATTGATTTTAGATTTTTTGCTAATTACGCTAGAACCGCTTTAATAATAAATTTCTGTTTTTAATTTATTAAGCTCTAAATTTATTTGGCTTTTACCAAATTATGAGAATGGTTTTATTTATATTTTTAATTAAATTAACTTTAACCATTAATTGAATTCAGATATATTAGTTATATTTTTACCTTCCTGACAAAATACATAAGTAAATACTAAACAAAAATACATTCATGGGATGAGAAATTTCAAGTCTTGAAGTGATGAAACAAATTATTTTTCGTATTACATTTTTGTCAGTTAATCATTCTTAAATTACAATAATTTTTTTGAGGGTCGTATGTGTACAACAGTTACTACTTTTGAAAATTAAAAGTTCCATCACGTAACTTAAAAGCGTTTTCTAACCAAACTTAATATTTTTTTATTATTGTAATATATTTCTTGTGAATCAACAACTCTGCTACTCTCGGCAAAACAAAAACTTTTCAATTTTTCAATATATTTCACTTTATTCAAATATTTAAAATACCTATTCAATTTTTTTTCAACGAAACTTTCTCTGGAGAGACGGACTGGTAGAAATTTTAATCGAATGTAATGGAAGGCAGCCCAGGGGTAGTGAGGAAAGAAAAAATTAACACATATCAAATAAGGTGTAATTTATTGGAATCCTTCTCCTTTCCTTTCAAACCGACGTTTCGGAGGATTTTCCCTCCTTCTTCATGGTTGACCCTTTGAAACCCTGAAGAAGGAGGGAAAAATCCTCCGAAACGTCGGTTTGAAAGGAAAGGAGGAAGGATTCCAATAAATTACACCTTATTTGATATGTGTTAATTTTTTCTTTCCTCACTACCTCTGGGCTGCCTTCCATTACATTCAATTACCTATTCAATCCTTAGCATATTAAAAGTTCCGATCCAGCAGAATCACTAAAGCTAAGAAATATCTTAGTTCTTTGATAAATGGGACGGAGTTAAGACATGATTGCTGTTGAAATATTTAGTCCCAATTCCAATCGTACCTACTTTTTTCAATGACGAGACCCTTTATCTTCAACGGCTTTATAGCCATTAAATACATAGAGCATTGGCAGCTTAGACAGAAACTCACTAATTAAATTAAAATTATTATTATAGAATTATAATTTTGTAGTTTGAGCTTTGCTAGATTTAGAGATTGAATTTCGGACAAAATCTTTTTTGAAGTAGAATTCCTATAATTTCAAAAAACAGACATTTTATTTAGAAACTTGCGATCATTAAAATGAATGGTCTAATATAATTTAAAGAAGATGTATGTAGTCTAGACGAGGGACAAGTTTTTCAACCCAGTATTGAGTAAAAGAGAAAGAGATATCAAAATATATCATCATTCTAAAATTTACTAAAATCATACATTCTTTCTCCTTAGGCAAGAGCCGACCTCAATTGTATAATAAGAGAGCCACTTTGTAAGAAACTGCAATTTCCACCAGATCTCAAATGTTACAACATCCTTTCTGAATCGATACGATCAGAAGAATTATTACTGATACATGTCAATCCCTAATTTGGACTCGTTTAAAGAATTACCACTCAAGGATGTATGGATGATTGGTACATATTAACAATCTTTTAATGCGATTCGAAAAAATTCTATTTGTTTAGGAATTTATATTTTAATCATATTTTTTTGTGAGTATATTAACTAGTTGACTTGGACTTAGAGAAGCCTATTTTCAAGAAAGTCGTATCTATAGTCTGCTCACAGTGAATTTAGTGCTAATATTTTAGATTTGCTTTCTTTCTAGTACATGCCTTTCTTGTTATTGCAAAGTTGTTAATTTTTAATTGACCCTAAAGTGTTTTTTTTTCTTCTTGTGGCTTTGGTGGTCAGACTTTTAATCTGGGAATCTTTCAAGTTGGATCTCAGACCTCACCCATAGTAGAATTAGAAAATTAATTTAAATGTTTCAACGTTTCCCACGCGAAGCTTTCCGGGTTGCCTAAGTAGTGAATTCAGGCAAAAATGTTATTTATTTTGATTATTATTTTTTTCTGTTTATTCGTGTTTACATAAGTTCAAAACGTGGAAGAAAATAAAATTTAATGTAGATGTATGTCTATGTTGTCTGGATTTCGATACCCACGATAACTCAAGAATATAGGAGAACGTGGATAGTTCGTTCTGGTTAGAAAATAAGTATATTTCCAAAATAAAGATCTGATGAAATTTTGGGTTTTTTAACTTCAAAACTTTCGGTTGATAAATATTCAACTCTCCAATTGTTTAGGATAGTGGTGTGAAATTTGCCTTTCAATCCCAAATTGTTTGCTGACATAAAAAACCCACAAAAATTTGTTGAGATATACCCTGTCTTCACCTTTTCCTGCAATTTGTGTGTTACATTTTATACGCTTGATTTTTGACAAATGTAGTAGCGCCATAAGAAAACCTCAATAAAATTAATGCAATTTTATGGTTAAAATATATTTAGAATGCTACATATATTAGAAATATGTATAAAACTTTGATTCACGGTTGTGTTGAAGATTCTTATAGGTGTTAAATGAAAGACTTATTTTTCAGCAGTTTTTTAATTTTATCCAAATATTTCGGAAATTTTGTACTATATTCCTTCTTCACTTCACTGGACCTCGCCCAAAAAATCCTCGTATTTGCTCAGTCTTCAAAAATTCGAACACAGGGTCACAGAGACATTTCAATTTGTCATTTTTAATTCTGCCCTCAAAAAACTCTACCAATAACAATTGGTGTGCTAATTGATCTTGTATGTTAAAACATCAAAAATAAATTTGTTATTGGTAGAGTTTTTTGAGGGTAGAATTAAGAATGACAAAATGAAATGTCTCTGTGACCCTGTGTTCGAATTTTTAAGACTGAGCAAATACGGTGATTTTTTTGGGTGAGGTCTACTGAAGAAGGAATATTGTAACAAATTTCCGAAATATTTGGATAAATTAAATAAATCACCATTTAAAATTAAAAAACTGCTGAAAAATAAGCCTTTCATTTAATACCTATGTATAAAATCTCTGCTTTGAGATTTCAATTATTTTTCGAATAATTTGACTATAGATACAAAAGCTCATTCTGTACTCAGATATAGTTATGGATTTTTGATAACAAAGTTCTTTGAGGTTTGCAATTGGATTTGTTTAAATATTTAATATACTTAGGAATAATCAATATCAAGAAAATTACATATGAATTCTTATAAATATTTATACTTATTATTTATAAAACTGATGACATTTACTCTCATTCCTATATTAATCTTTGCAGTTAACATTTGCTCAACATTGGATAATTGCATCACAGGTTAACAAGAATACTTGTTAGATGACCAAAGATAGTTCCAACACATTATTATTAAAACATCTTCCACCAGTAATCGATGACAAATGATTCACATAGAAACATTAAGGATATTGGGTAACTTTCCGTCACAAAACATTTATTATATAAATTTGTAATCAATCGTGAGTGATAAATATTTTGTAAATCTCATTTTAAAATATTACAATAAAATAAACTTTAATTTTTTAATCAATAAATTGGAGGAAAAAGTAAACATATTTTAAAGACTCGAAATAATATTTTCCGCAAACTTTAGCGATTTGGCAATTTTTCAGAGTTGAGTTAGATAACCAAACCATGGCAAAGAAGTTTGGAAGTGCACTTTATTTAATATAAACCGATGTATCAAATTTCATCTTATTAGCTACCACTGTTCCAGAGCTCTTCATGTAGTAGTTTGATTTATTTCTGATTTTTAACCGACTTCAAAAAAGGAGGAGTTCTCAATTCGACTGAATTTTTTTGTGTGTGTCTATGTTACCTGATATCTTCGCCAATTTTAAACCGATTTTGATCATTTTTTTTGCATTAGGTTCAGTCTAGTGTCTGATTGGACCCGTTTTTTTTCATTGGTATTGGACCTTTTTTGCTATGTTTGTTTAGGCATAACTTCATTGTTTATGAAC
Organism: Forficula auricularia; assembly: GCA_024734495.1. Taxonomy (NCBI): domain Eukaryota; kingdom Metazoa; phylum Arthropoda; class Insecta; order Dermaptera; family Forficulidae; genus Forficula; species Forficula auricularia. The sequence continues at coordinate 2,999,438 of JALMQS010000152.1, read as the reverse complement.
CGATTATGATGATTCTTTTTATATTGGAGAGAGGGTACCTTAGGGGTCGTCCCATATTAATTTTGCCAAGTTCTGATGATATGATCAATGACGAATAACGTAAATATCCAATTCTTATGAGCAAATAATCGAAATTATAATAAATAAAATCTTTTATAAAAAAATAAATCTTCAAACGTTCATTTAAAACCCGCAAACGTTTCTATATTTATTATATTATTATATTTTTGAATTTAATTTTATTATCATTTTCTGATTCATTCGCCGCACGCGATGCTTTCTCTTACGAGATGCATGCAAGGTATTATAGAGTATTAAGTCACTATTAATAACATCACTAAAAAGAGAAAAATAATATATTATAAAAAAAAAATGAAACCGACTTCAAAAAAATTAAATGGAACAAATAAAATAATAAGAACTCAAAAATCAAATAAAATGCACTAAAAGGTATAAAATAATTATCTAATTTAGTTACAACTAAACGACGAAATATTTACATGAAATCACTTTTTGAAGTCGGTGCTAAACAAACTATATAAGCGAGCGTACCCGCCAAACTTAGTAAATAAGATCCGTCGAGTTCGATTCATATTTGGCACCGACTTCAAAAAGTGATTTCATGTTAATATTTCATCGTTTAGTTTTTTTTTTTTTTTAATGATATTGATGTGAGAAGGAGATACACCAGAAGGTGGATCCCCTAAAGGCCTGTATGGGCTGGCCCCTCCATCGTGAAAAGAACAGAGCAGAAGGAAAAGAAGCCGGGATCACGAGCCAATCTCAGAAACTTAGATACAATCCAATATCCAATTTACTAAGGTTTTAGGGGCTTCGAGCAGTGGTAAATTCTCCGCGCGATAAATTAGGTTAAATTTATCTCCCACTTAATTTTTATTACCAGACCCTATACTTACAGAAAAAATGTCTGGGTATAGCCGGGAATCGAACCCGAGACCTCCGGGTTGCCAGTCAGTTACTCTGACCATTACACCACGGAGGCGGACAGAGGTTGTAACTAAATTAGATAATTATTTTATACCTTTTAGTGCATTTTACTTGATTTTTTATTTCTTATTATTTTGTTTGTTGCATTTAATTTTTTTGAAGTCGGTTTTTTTTTGATAAAAATTATATGTATTTTTGAATTATAACTAGAAAACTCAAAATCTAATAATAAATAAAATTCTTTCAGTGTATCGCTACATTCAATTTAATATTAATAACTTACAATAAAAATTGATAAGTACCAAATTAATTGTAAAGGAAGATTAAAAAAAAATATTGAAAAATTGTAATTATTCTTATTTATTATGTGAGGCCCTCAGAAATTTTTAAGTCGTCAATCGGCAAGCGGTGCAATTCAGGTTGGCCAGGCCTTCATTAGATAGTATTAGTACTCAATTGCTCTAGAATTGTCCGTTTGGATTATTTCTAGTTATAAATATTTAATAGATTTTTTAATGATGTAAACTCGAGACTATTTCAAACGAGTCGAGACACGCATGTTGTCCAGTTGAGACGTGTTGGCGGATTAATTTGCAAAAAAATGTTTTCTCGAATATTTCGAATTATTTATTTTCCCTTAGTCCGCTGCTTTTTAATATAGTTATGGATGAAATTATTGGCGAAATCAAAAATCTAAAAGCATATTCCTTGGGGGACGAGAATATAACATGCGTTTGCTACGCAGACGATGCAGCACTCGTTGCAGAAGATGAAGATTGCCTCCAGCGCCTCCTGTATAAATTTAGCTGTGTTGCGCATAAATTCGGTCTCACTCTGTCAACCAAGAAGACCAAAACACTGACAATCTCTAAATCACCACTCCGATGCAAACTACAACTGTACGATACCATTGTCGAACAAGTCATGTCCTTCACATACCTTGGCATCCAAATGACCTCTCATCAAGACCTAGAAACAGAGGTAAGACATCAGGCAATAAGAGCCTCAAAAATATCGGGTTGCCTTAACAATGCAATCTGGTCAAATCAATATTTAAGAACGGAGGCCAAGGTACGAGTCTACAAAACCGTAGTACGTCCAATATTAACTTACGCAGCAGAGATAAGACCCGATACTGCAAAAACTTCTCAATTATTGGAAACGACTGAAATGAAGACATTACGAAGGATAATGAACGTGACCAGGCTCGATAGGATGAAGAGTGAAGATATTAGAGAAAATGTGGAATACAAAAGGTGGGCGAATGGGTTAAAAGAAGAAGAGCGGAATGGTATGCGCATGTGAGAAGAATGCCAGAAGACCGACTGGTAAAGAAAGTGATGACAAACAAGCCGGTTGGAATAAGAAGTAGAGGTCGTCCTAAGAAGAGATGGTATGACGTTCTGGAAGAAACAAACCTATAGGTTTAAAAATAAGAAGAAGAAGAAGAAGAAAATTTATTTTCTCTGATGAAAAAATATCAATTACGTAAAAAATAAATGATAGGTACATATTATTTTCATTTGCTTTTACCTGAAAACGTTTCCTGAGAGTACAAAATGCCAATCTTGAAAGATTTTACTTAATAGGCTGAAAATTGGTACTCAAATATCTTACAATGCATCAAATTTTAGCTTTTTACCCAAAAACGGTTCCTGAGAGTACAAAATGCCAATCTTGTAAGGCTTTAGCTAATGAGCTGAAAATTGATACGCAAATATTTTACAATGCACCAAATTTTAGCTTTTTACCTGAAAACGTTTTCTAAAAGTACAAAATGCCAATCTTGAAAGGTTTTAGTTAATGAGCTGAAAATGGTACGCAACTATGTATTTTGCATTACAATGCACCTAATTTTAGCTTTTTATCTGAAAACGTTTCCAGTTTATATATACATTTTTTGAATGACTGTAATATTTATCATGATTATTTTTTTTATATTTGATTCAAGAGTAAAAATGTATACCTAATTATAAAATGGACCGATGAAATAATAAAATTTCAATTAATAAACACATATTTATTAGCTAGTGTTTTCCATTGAGAAAGGGAGAAATTCTCCCGAAATTTTTGGGTTTGATTAAATGTTTAAACATTGTATTATAAAATATTTATATTTATTTTAACAATCAATAATTTTTTTTTTTTTAATATTATCAACTATCTTGGCGGCATCTTGCTATCCAGGAGGCACGCCCCCTGGACCACCCCCCGAACCCCCACCCCCGCACCATGCCCAACCCCCGCCCCCACACCACCACCCCAACACTCCATTCCGCACCCTAACCCACTAATCCCCCTCGCCCCAACCCCCGCCCCCAAAACCCCTCCAGCACCCCCACCCCCGCACCATGCACCCGTTCCCAACTCCCGCCTCCACACCACCACCCGCACCCCACCCACCTCGGACCCCGCACCCCATCCACCCCGGACCCCACCCCGCGCCCTCCAACCCTGCGCACCACACCCCCGCCTAGCTCCCTGGACCTCACCCCCGCTATGCACTCTGGACTCCACCCCGCACCACCCGCTGCACCCCCACCCTACTCCGCCTCACTCCTCACCCCCACCCCATTCCACCCTCCGCACCCAGTTTTTGCATTTCTAGCCTTCTAGTGACCCACAGATTATGTATACAAAATTTGGTTGAGTTTGGCCCAAGAGAAAGAATTTTCATTTTTTGACCCTCCCCCCCTTTTTGGGCGGTTTTTTGGGGAAATTTTTTAAACAAAAGTTGTCAGAAATCAGATCCCCTACAACTTTGTTTATCATAAAATTTGCTGTAGGGTTAATAGTTTAGGAGTTATTTGATAATTTTGATTCATGCGCCTCCACAAACCCCCTTCTGGGGTCAAAATATCAAAACCTTATATAGCTAAAAACGTAAGTTAGAAGACATCTGATGTAAATATGAAATTTCATAATAATCCCTTCAGCCGTTTTTACGTGAATCGTGAGCAACTTTTCGGAAACCACTGAAACAGACAGACATACATACAGACAGGAATTTTGTTGAGGGTGTTTTCGTTCATAACTTTGCTTGAAACGTGTGCAACCAAAATTTGGCGTGATTTGGAGCAATATACAGACAAAACCTTAATTTTATATATATAGATTATCAAAGTTTCTGGATAACCTAATAATAGATTGATAAATAAGCTGACGTGTTCTGATGTGGCCATCCACTTGACTTTACCATACAACCTGGCCCCTAAAATTATTTATAATCATATAGGGGGTTAGTTTTTGCATTTTTATACTTCTGGGGTCCTACTGATTATGTATACATAATTTGGTTGAGTTTGGTAAATGGGCAAGATTTTCATTTTTTGACCCTACACCCCCTCCCCCATTTTGGGCGGTTAGTTTTTGAATTTTTAGACTTGTGGGTTTCCACTGATTATGTATACAAAATTTGGTTGAGTTTGCTCAAACGCCCTAGATTTTTAATTTTTAACCCCCCTCCCCTTAATTTTGGGTCGATATACACCAAAATCTAATCAGCTCTTAATCTCAATGGACCAAAACTACGTGTGAAATTTGGTTTCGATATTCCCACTAGTTTTTGAGCTAGCTCGTCCACAAAAATTTGCTAACGAACAGACTAACGGACATCCAACCAGACAGACTAACTAACAGACATTTTGACAAAACAATTATTATCTCGAAAAATATAATTTTTTCGATGTTCACTTATTAGAGCTTTTTTGTATTGCGAAATGCCATGGTTTTGCTCAATTTTTTTAATCAAAATAGTTTGAGCCGTTTTTGAGATATTTCGAAAAAAACAAGGAAAAAAAACACTTTTTTCGTGCATGATTACAATACTTGGCCATACCCTGTATGGTAAAGTAAAAAATTTAATTCCTAAAACCGAAAAAATATTTTTTTTTTCAAAACTCTAAATTTTTATGAAAAAATAAATATTGACTATCAATTTTTAAATTAGTTCATAATTATCGTAGAGAAAATGAAAACAAAGAATTAAATTTAACAAACAAAGTCTAGAAATGAATAATTAATCATGCAGAGAGCGAGTGAATGAAAGATGAGCGGGATCCGGTGTGCATATTGATAGTTTGTTTAGCTTGGAGGAGTTGGATGTTGGTGACCTCTAAACTTGCATGCAATTTCTATTTCGTCTTTTGCAATCTGCGATCCCTACTCTCTGTCTGTTTCACTCTCGCGTCTATTTCCTGACTCTCATTCAGGGATTCACCTATAAGAAAACAAACAATTCGATTTCACTTTTACTCCTATTTTGCAAACTAGCAAAAATTGTTAACAAAAGTCTCGTCATGTTCAAATCACCTATTTTTATAGGATCAGTGAAGTTGAGCAGTATGCTGTGCTTCTTGTTCTTGGCTGGGTGGCTTTATTTTAGCCCAGTGTTTCTCAACCTTTTGTAGATCGAGGAACCTTAGAGCATTAAAATATGAGATATTAAATTTTTAGTCAAATCAACATCATGCTACTTTTATAGCTTCCAAATATAACATACAAGATGCTACACAATCATGCTACTTTTATAGCTTCCAAATATAACATACAAGATGAAGTGTTACCACATTTTAAAAATTTGCTAGATTTTGGGGAAATTGGGTACTAAAAACGTGCATTTTAAATTACAATATCTAACATTTTTATTTTCATGAATATTATTATTGAATTTTTTTGATAATCTCATATGCCCCTTTCGGATCGGAAAGCTCTTTTTTACATATTCAATGTATACTCATAATTTACATTCTCATCTATTTGAAAAGCAATATTATTTCACACGTCATTAATATCAAAATAATAATAAAACAATTTAAATGATGTTTTCATTTTGTTACTAAGGTAACGTAATCGTTGTATAAGGAAATTTAGAGCAGCAAAAATGGTATCACTGAGACAATAATAGTAATGTTCACCGCATTCTTAGGTTTTCATTGTTTTATTTGACTACTAGCTGCAAGGCCCGTCTTCGGCGGCCCTCTTACTAGCCAGGGGCTCTCCCCCTGGACCTCCACCCCGAAACCCACTCAGCAGCCCCACCGACCCCACCACTCCAATATACAGACAAAACCTTAATTTTATATATATAATAAATTTCATTTAAATTGGTAACCATGACGACCCCTGGACCCCCCCCCTTCAAACCCCTCCCCCTGAAACCCAACCAGCACCCCCACCCATACAACCACCCCAATGTACAGACAAAACCTTAATTTTATAAATATAGGTAATTTAATTTAAATTAGTAACCATGACGACTGTTTTTGTTGGGGGGACGGACATAGAAACATACATAGGGACATACAGAGGCAGGCACAAATGCGCTTTAGTAGTATAGGATAAGGTAATACTTAGACTCTAAATATAGTATTGTTTCTCTTTAGATGACAAATTTTTGAGGGGTGATACTACTTTTTTTTATTGACCTCTAGGCGCGGGGAACCCTGGGGTTCCGCGGAACCCAGATTGAGAAACACTGTTTTAGCGTATTTGACTTAGTACATATATTCGCAAAAGTGCATTGTGAGTGCATAAAGTCAGATGCTGTGCTGTCGACATATTTATATGCATCCTAATTCTAATTGTGTATCTCTCTTTGTTAAGGCTTCTTGAGGATACTGGGAGTTGCGATGCTCTATCACCACTCAGTATCAACGAGAGAATTTGGACAAATTTCCGGTGTTTGTGCAGCAAAAGTCCTACGTCTAGATTACTTATTTATTTATTTTTACAAATGACTATCCAATTATATTATTTGAGATAATTACATTAACTGGGTTTATTATCAATTATCAATCAAAGCGGATCTAGACAAACAGATTGTAAATTTTTAAAATTTAATGTAAAAGCACATTTGTTATTTTACATCTCTGCTAAAAATGCAATTCCGTAAGGCGAATGACCAATATAAATAATTAAGAACTCCAGAATGTTGATTAGAGACTGCCATATCGGAGATTTAAAGATTAATCTTGCTGAAATAATGAGTTGATTAATGTATGATGAAATAAAAGCAGAGATTAACATACCTTAAATATATTAATATAGATTTATTTTTTTCTAATATTATTATTATTCGAAAGTAATTTTCATCTCCAAAATAATTAGAAGCACAGTTAAGATTTTCAATAATATTTATATTTATTTCTACTATAAATTTCATAAATTATAAAGGGATTTTTTCCTAAAACGTTTATGTTCTAACAAATGTATTATTAAGTGTTTTCTAAATTTTATTTATTTATTGAAATCAATATGTTCGATTTTAGAAAAGTACGATAAGTTCGAAATTACTAATGATATATCGCAACAGAGACTTACTTGATTACCAACATCTATCAAGTTTTAGCCAACCTCTGCCTTTATTGGCAATAACTACCCTCAAGAGTTGTTGCAATTCTAGTTGAGAAAAAGCTGTGGTAAGTCTCAGTATCCTCTTTCATAAAATGTACAAATCCTTTGTAAACAGCGTGCCAAGTACAGAAAAAGATTAATTTTTCTTTCAATTTTAATTGAATTAAATTAATTAATTAATTAAAAAACGAAACAAACAAACTATTGAATACAAAAATCCATTGATCTTAAGATCAAATGAGAAATCGCCAATATTTACTTAAAATATACCTTGAATATTGATCATTTACCTGGAAAATAACTGTCCTCGTAATTCAGAGCCAACGTCCCTGACTCAGATGTAATCTTGCATATTAAGCTTTTGAAATCGGCAAAATTTATGTGTGTTTAATAATAAAGAATCTTAGCGGAAGAAAAATAAAACCACAATTAAAGAAAAAATTAATAGGGTATAGGAAAAGATTTACGATTTCATTCTCTAAGATCAAAGAGAAGTCTTAAAAGAGTTTTATGAATGGGAGATGAAAGTTTGTTCTAATTATAATTAAGAACGTTGAATGATATAATGGGAGTTTTATGAATTAACGAATGATCTTGAATTTTGATGATCAGTGTAATGTTTCGGAAGAGAGGTCTCTGGCCTAGCAAACCTGATCATCAAAGCCAATATTTAAAAATAAATCAACATGATTCCAAGCCTGCTTAAGACTGACTAAGCGTATATGAGGCTGTGGTTTATTTCTCCCTGCATCTCCTTGCATTATATTTTACTTAAAATGTCATTTTTGTAGGGGAAGAAAACTCGACTAATTAAAATAAATTAAATTGTAAAGGAAGTCAAAGCAAAATTTTTCAAGACTTGGTTTGCTCTCCTCGACTTTAGTGATTTGGCAATTTTTAACCAGCAAACAGCTTAAGGTTGATACTTTTGACACACAACAATTTTTTATTAATACAAACTTATCAGCTGAATTTCAGCTTATTAGCTTTAATCATTCGATAACTCCCCAAATATCAAGACGTCTTTATTCATAATTTTCCCATTTTTGAATCAGAAGTCCAAAGTTAAATATCTAATAAGTTCTTTAGTTTGGAAAAACATATTTTTGGGAGCCAAATCGACCTGTTCTTAAGGTATCATCATAATCGGAATCCTATCGATTGAAAAAAAATCATACTTGAATATTATTTTTCCCCTAGTTTCAAATATTTCTAAACATGAATAAGCAAAAAAATATTTATAGAATACGTAGGGGTGAACCGCGACTTAAAATCGTGTACACCTACTTCCACTTCCACTTCCACTTTCATTTCCAAGTAGAAGACAATAGATGACAATAGATTATCTAATGAATTCCAAAGTAATTCCAAAGACGGTGTACACCTAATTCCAATCGCGGTTCACCCCTCGTAGAATACCTATCCTGTGTACCAATAAATTTTTCTTGCAATTTCTAAGAACTATGCTCTTATGTTTTGTGAGTTAAGGTGCTATTTCGCTGCGACTTGCGCTGCGGTTCAGAGATCCATACGATATCTTAATAATGCAAAGTCGTGGAAACTTTGTTCTGGTATTAAAATGTTTGTATTTCCAATTTAAATCTCAAATTAAATTTTGGGTTTTATATCTTTAAGACTTTCGAAAGAGAAATGTAAAATATCACAAAATAAACTGATGTGGCCATCCAGGTAACTTTACCATACACGTGCTACCTGTTATAAATTTAATATTTAATAAAATAATTAATAACACTGCTCGACAAAAATTAAACAAAAATTTCTCCTGTAAATCTAACATTGGATTCCAGTAGAGTTTTATACGCTGATTATCATGCAATTTTCCGATTTTTTACAACAGGTCAGAGTTTTGAGATATTATTGGTCAAAATGACGAAAAAGGCCATTTTGACCTATTTTCGAGTCCCATTAAATATTAAACAACAATATTTGAAATCAAAATATTTTGTTAACGTAATCGAAATCAGCTTCCTCTTTGATTTTCAAATTATCACTTGTTTTTAGCTCAATTAGAACTCGAGTTATAACTAAAAAACTAAAACCACGTGATTATAAAGGATAATAAACATAGATAAAAACATAAGCTCTTAGTTTTTTAGTAATAACTCGAGTTCTAATTGAGCTAAAAACAAGTGGTAATTTGAAAATCAAAGGGGAAACTGTTTTCTTTTAAGTCAACAAAATATTTTGATTTCAAATATTGCTGTTCAATATCTAATGGGATTCGAAAATAGGTCAAAATGGGCTTTTTCGTCATTTTGACCGATAATATCTCAAAACTCTGACATGTTGTAAAAAATTAGGAAATTGCATGATAATCAGGGTATAAAACTCTACTGGAATCCATTGTTGGGTTTACGGGGAAAATTTTTTATTTAACAGTGTAATCAATTACGAAAGAACCCCCCTCCTCCTACACACACTTAAATTTGGGCCATTAGCAATTAATCATATCTTCTTTTGATAATGGAACTCTTCTAAGGTAAATAGGTTTTTAGTATTTTTGTTTGGCAATTTTATCATTTTAATAACTTTTGACCCACCCCCACCCAGCCGTAAGGTTGCATATGCGAAATTTCGTACAAATCAATCAAATCCCTCCCCACATTTTCGTCTTCTAAAAAAATACTTACATCTCTTTTTAAATATTGGACCTGTTGATATTAAGTTTCAGCTAACTTTGTGTTCTTGATTGAAAATTTTATAATTTAATTTTTTTAAAAAGCCCTCCTCCCAACCCCATTTTTGACCCATTTGCAATTAATAATATCTCCTTTTAAATATGAGATACTTCTGTGTAAATATCAGCTTTCTGCGATTTTTGTCCGAAAATTTTATTATTTTAAATAATTTTTGAAAATCTCATCCCCTCTTTTGAGCACTATCGATGCTTATTATAAACATTAACATAAAGCCAAGCCATATATTTTTATTTCAGTTTTTGAAAATTTTCAAAAATCAAAATTGATCTTTAATCTACTACCTATTATCGGACATTTGGCTTTTATATATTCAAATTGAACTTTACATTTTTAAATGACGATAAGTGATAGTATTTGAAATCGAAGGTGTTTTGATAGAATACTTGTTGATTCGATTTATTATTTATTATAATCTTATCATTGACGAGTTCATTATTATTTACGTTTCAAAGATTCCATTAAAATTGTTGATAAAATTGAAAAAAAATATTTTTCATGAGTATTTTTGAAAATTAATTTCTGATATTATCTAACCAAATAGAGGATAATTTGCTTTTAATAGTATCGTTATCGTCTACGTTATCTTAATTTATAAATATGAAGACCCTTGAACTACTAATAGTGAGTTGACAAATAATTTAAAAAGGGCTTAAGCTTAAGAAACCATTTTTGATCTTTTCATATAATTAATTATTTTTTAGAATATTAAATTTCTTCCAGAACTTAAGTGACTTGATTTAAATTTTTCATTAAATTGAAGGGTTGGTTTTGTCACAAATATAATAAAACAATAATTTTAATAACTATTAGAATTATTTAATTGATAACTATACAGTTTCGGTCACCACTGGTCGACCATCCTCAGTAGTTATCTCGTTCAAGAACCGGAATTTGTCATTTCACATGAAACATTCATTCTTAAATCTTCAATATAGATACATCACACAATTCATTACAATCACACACATACATATATATAGCAACAATTTATAAAAACGTTTATCACTGAACTAGAAACTATTTTGAATTAATGATTATATTAAATATTATTTTCAGAATATTAAAAAAATAGAATATGATTTTCTGAATTTCATTTTGTGTCTATCTAAGTGAAGAAATTTACTCTGGGTTCTGACCTTTCTTGCAATGACCACGTTACTCTATTAGCAAAGGCAGCTCTATGTAAGCTTGTCTTCTATTCTGGACTGGACCCTATAATTCAAAATATGAATTTTCATTTATTATTAAATTCTCTGAAGGTCAATAACAAATAATTTGCTAATATAAGTGAAGATTGAAGAATATTCTGATAGTTATTTAAAAATACATCCATCATTGATCAATTTGTGGATAGAACAAATGAATCACCGGTCGGATGAGAAAAAATAATATTCTTTCGATTCGCTTAAAAGCTGCAAAGATTACTTTCCATCTTGATTTAATGGCATTCCAAATGAATGACTGAAGAATGAGATCTCAGGAAGGAATTTCACGCTTTTTTAGCCCATTAAAAACAAATTTCAATTTAATGAATCATTTTCAAAAATTATTTTTCGTTATTAAAGATTTCAAGAGTGGATTTAGAAATAGAAATTCCAAAGTAGAAATTACAAAAAATCAACTTGTCAATAAACAAGGAAATTGACTGTTTTCTAAATTCATAAGAAAGCTTTGGAATTCTTTCATTGGAATAACGTTGCGATATTTATTAATAACAAGAATAAGAGGCCCCTCTAATCTGTTTTTCGGTGTTAAAAAATAATTTAATATTATTTTGACAGTCAATTTATGTCAAATGTCAAAATATCATAAATTAAATCAAATACCATTTTCTCTTAGTCGATTCAGAACACATTTACCTAAACTCAGGAAAGTAATTACCTTGGAATCCTAAATTCAGTACTGCACTAGAGTCAAAAAGAAAACGCTATAATTTAGAAATAGAGATAAAAATTCTAGGCTTTATAAAATTTATTTTACTTTTCGAAATGCTTATACAAAAGAAGAAATAATTCAAAGAATGGTGTCAGTAATATGGCTCCCAGATATGAAAGGAAACAATAACCATCAAATCTGGACTTAGTATTAATATAGTTTGACTCTAAGTTAAATAATGGTATGATCTTTTATTATAAATATATAATACAACTAAAATTGAGAATAAAAGTAACTCTTTAGTGAAATTATTGAAAGAAAGAAACATTATTGATAAGCATGAATATAATGCTCTAACTAAACATAATACTGTATCGCCAAAGTTATATTTTACACCAAAAATACATAAACCAAACAAACCCCTTAGACCAATTGTTTCAACAATCAACTCACCTTTGACTCCTTTGTCGGTCTTTATCATAACATTTTTGAAAAAACTCAAGGAGGGTAATTACGTTTATACCATAAGGAATTCAGCGGAATTGATCACGAGACTGAATACCAAGATGATTTATGAAGAAGATAAACTCTATTCTTTTGATATAGTGAGTATGTTTACAAGTATATCATCTCTAATTTTGAAGGATATTTTGAATAAATTATATAATGACAATGCTGAATTTATGATAAGAATTGAGAAGGATATATTTTTCATGATTGTAGACTTGATTTTGAGTGATAACTATTTCCAGTACAAAAATAGATTCTATAAACAGATATTTGGACTGGCTATGGGCTTAAATACTAGTCCAATTCTTGCAGATATAGTAATATACTACTATGAAAACATAATATTAAAGAACTATGAAAATATCTTCTATGCTAGATATGCAGACGACATATTAATTATAAGTAACACTCAACAAAAAGATAAACTATATTTTGAATTTAATAATATAGATCCATTTTTGGAATTTACGTGTGAAGAACAGAGTGATGGTCAACTGAATTACTTAAACGTAAATATAAGTATTAGTAATAATTCATTAAAATTCAAGATATATAACAAAGAATATATGTCAGATGTATTAATTAACTATTTTTCATTTTCACCTAATAATATAAAAGAAAATGTTATATTTAATCTTTTAAATAACATTAATACAATAACATCAGTTGAAAATAGAAATGATGATTATAAAAAGATGATCATTAGATTGGAAAACAATAACTATCCATTGAATTACATAAATGAAATAATGGAGAAATATGAAAAAAGAAAAGCATATAATAGGAAAAAGGATAAGAAGGAAACAACTTTAACTAGATATATCACATTACCTTACATGGGTTACAAGGATGTGTTTTTGGAGAATTTGATGGAGAATCAGGATGGAACATTCAGGTTGGTCTACAGTTGTGAGAAGAAAATGTCTAATTTACTAGACAGACTCAAGGATAAAATTGGAACAGTGGATTCAACGGATTTGGTATACTTGTATAAATGTGAATGTGATGAACTATATGTTGGTAATACAAAACAATTATTAAAAAACAGAATATATCAACATAAATACGCTAAGAAAAATAACAACATATTTCACTCTGGCATGACAAAACATGCTATTGAATTTGGACATGATATCAGGGAAGAAAACTTCAAAATCATTCAACGGGAGAGTAACACCTATAAACGTTTTATATTAGAGAGTCTATACATAAATAAATATGACTCCAAACTAAACACCCAATTTGATTTTAAACTTAGCGGCCAGTATAAAGATTATATCTAGGGATTAAAATTTTTCTGAGTTTTAATTTTGTTTGGTTTTTTAAGGTTTAATTACTTCTCTTTGTTTCATCAGAGTTGAGAGATATATGTGTAAACTCAATTTTATTTTAACTGAGGATGGGTACAATCAGACCCGAAACATGTATTAAATATGTTAAAGATTAAAAATTGTTCAATGTATGTGTGTGTTTGAATTTTTACTTGTGATGTTACAGTGATTGTTATAAGAATAAGGGATTTGATTAATTAATATTTTAACAATCGAGAATATTTTGTTGGTGATAAATAATTATATATTAGGTACATCAAAAGTTTAAATTTAAACAAAAAAAACAGAAAAACTATTCTTAATTTATGTTTGAAAAAAATTTAGTTTTTAAGGTCTTAATTTCTTTGATATTAGATGAAAATTTTTTATATTGCATTATCAGAGGGATCGACCCCCCAGGATTTGAACCCAGTATCAAAGAAATTATGACCTTAAAAACTAAATTCTTTCCATAAATAATTCGGTTGTCACCGCGAGTTGTATTTTTGAAAAAAATCCATCTTATTGTCAATCAGAGATACTCATTTTCTGCTTTAATTAAATTAACTTATGTTGTTTTAGCAAGAAACGGGGTTAGGTGGTATTAAATTTGAACAAAACAATCAAACTTAAGTCTCTATCTTGTGTCGTTTAAGCAAAGTGAACTACGCGACGGCTTCGGGGTACTGTTTGAAGAGGAAGGAATGTACTGACGTGCATGGTTTTTATTCAGATTATGGCTTTACCTTTAAGAAAGTGTTCGTGACAAAAAAAGCATGTTTGGAAAAATCTTGACTTATGGTTTTTGAAATGACCGATTAAATTTATTTTCAAACAATCAAAAACTATGAGATTTAGTTAATTTGAGTTGAAAATTGAAGAATTCAACGATTAAGGAGAGTATTATAGTTTATACCGAGGGGTGAACCGCGACCTTCTTCCTCTTGTACTTCCAAATATTTCCAAGTACTTGCAAATATTTCCAAGTAACTCCAAATATTTCCAAGTAATTCCAAATATTTCCAAGTACTTCCAAATATTTCCAAGCACTTCCAAATATTTCCAAGCACTTCCAAATATTTCCAAGCACTTCCAAATATTTCCAAGTACTTCCAAATATTCCCAAGTACTTCCAAATATTTCCAAGTACTTCCAAATATTTCTAAGTACTTCCAAAATACTTCCAAAGAGGTGTACATCTACTTCCAATCGCGGACCACCCCTCGGTTTATACTATCGAGAGGTTTAAATGACCGTTGATTCTACTTGTTTACAATTTCATGTTGAGTGTATGTGAGTCATGTAATACGTTACGAATGATGTTTTGATGATAATATCTATTAAAAGAGAAAGACCAGCTCTTCTACATAGAGTCAGAGAATCAAGAGCTGCTATCATTGGATCTCTTATTAATTTAATCAAATGGATCTGAATTGCTTCCAGAGTGACAGGAGTATGTTTTAGAATTTTGCTAGGCATATTCGCAAAGGGGTGAATCTGAATCTTATAAAGTGAGAAGCTGTGGGTGTAATTATAACTTAAATAATTGAATTAGTATTTATAATTTTTTTCTATCAATTGATTTATTGGCCGAAGTGGGAAATAATGGAGTACAGAATATATTACATTTCTATTTATTATTTAATTTTAAAAAAGA